>JABAKD010000028.1:9703688-10121188 GCA_012845835.1 Undaria pinnatifida
GTCTTATCATCCACCAGGTACCATATCTTGCGCGGTTAGCCAGGCGCCGTCAAACAAGGTTTCGAGCCTATATTCGGTCCAGCCTGTGGATTCAAATAAAGTACGACCGAGACCGTTGCTAAATGGCAAGGGAATGTGGAACCAGAAAAAAAAAAAATGGTATGATTTTGCTCAAGAGATTTTCGTACCGTCGCCGTGGGGAAAGAACGATTCAAGTGTATATTTTTAGGTCGTTTTTTGTCAGGGGGCGCATTTTGATTTTGTTATCAAGCCGCCGTCGACGTTGTCCACCAACGACGATTGACCTTCGATCTCGAGATCGAGACAACCCAGGGCCAACCCTCTTCGTTCCGGACAAGGCCACGTGAATGTAGTTGACAGCACAGAAGAGTTCATGTTGACCCATGCTCTAGGGCGCGAGAGCGTGCCCCCGCTATCCTGTGGTCTTCCGTCAAATCTACTCAAAGTTCTATTGTTTGCCCGTTGGGGTACGGTCGAGAGTTTAGGTCTCTATTTTCTACACACCGGCCGCCAAATGTATTTGTTCAGAAGCCTGGTCGGCGCCCGCCTTACATCGGTAGTAGTGCGAGCACTGTACACCAAGGGTGGGTCGGGGCCCCTAACGAGCTCGCCGCGTTCAGGTCTCACCACGAGGTCGTTGACTTCGTCGAACGAAGTGTGTGGAGCACATGAAAACTCGCCGCCTGAAGTCCAAGATCTGCTTCATAATTTATCAAGCAGATGTAGCCCAAGATAGCCACCAGGAATCCATTCTTCTGAAAAATTCCTAAGTCCCCAAAAATGTATAGGTATAAAAAAATTGACCCATAGGCAGCCGCACAGGAAACGTTTGGCTGCAATCTTTGAATTTAACCTTTTCTGGGCAACATCGCCGTGCCATTAGAAATGGTGTAACACCTTGCACTCGAACTCCATGCATTTCAGCAACCGCAGCTTTCAGTTGGAGCTTCACGGTGGTATAGGGCAAAGCATACTCCTAGAGCCTGAACACAGGCTTCAAAGTGTAAAGGTCAAGTCCCCTATTCACACCACAACGAGTCGGAGGCTAACTCGCATGCCTCTCGGACAAGTCGTCGATATGTCGAGCTCGTAATGCTGGGACAACATCGGCAAAGTTAGTCATGATCCAGCACGATACACGAGGCGCTTCGCTCAGGAAAAAATATACAACAAATAATGTGAAGCGGACAGAGGTCTACGATTGATTGTAGGTGTAAACTGGCGACTTGACAATACCAAGAATCCCCCCTCCATGCTCCAGGAAAACAGCCCGGATGCCACATGCATGAGTGTACCGTATGTACCTAGTATCTTGCCTTAAACTCTTGCGCTGCATGTGTCTGTCTCGAAGTTTGTGAATACAGAGTTCGTCGTTTCTCTCTAGGATGACGAATCGGCACGGACACCGGGTGCGCTGGATGTCGATGGGCGAAAAGAAAGTTTTTTAAAAGTCCACATCAGCACAGAACAAGCGGTTGAAGTAGCAGCAAAGAGACGGCTATTTTTTGTCATATCAGTCACTTTATATTCCATAAAAAAAAAAGCAATACGTCTAGACGGTGGTCCGTCGCAGGACTGAGTGTCAGCGATACTGGGAGATATTCCAAACTAATGTAGTAGTTGTTGGCTGCGTTTTTTACGCATGATTCAAACAACAACGGCAACGAAGAGGGAAAAGACTCTAAAAAGAATCGTATCATGCGTACGTGATGGCGATCGGCAAAACGCTTACTATTGTCTGCTGGCTTGCGTTGTTGCACTCTGCTGTCTGGTCGACACGAACGTATTGCTGTATGTACTTCGCTGCTCTTTGCAGGGTCGTTTTGCAGGCTGTTATATTGTACGTGCGGTACGCAGATACTTTTGGCTATCGGGGCTTGGGTT
Organism: Undaria pinnatifida; assembly: GCA_012845835.1. Lineage (NCBI taxonomy): Eukaryota > Phaeophyceae > Laminariales > Alariaceae > Undaria > Undaria pinnatifida. The sequence continues at coordinate 9,705,594 of JABAKD010000028.1, forward strand.
GTGCCTTCACTTCGCGGTGTGCGCAGAAGAAGCAGGTTCAAAAACAAAGACAAGAGGAAACAAAGGAAAAATAGACAAAAACAAAGCAGTTCAGGGACAGGTCCAGAAAATATAATTCTCTCGTCGGCAATTCAGAGCTGAGAGTAAGCTGTGAGTCCACGTAAGTGCGGAGGGCCGCCTCCGAATGCACCGACATCAGAGTAACAGAGACTATGTTGTATGGCCGAGGGTGTAGGCAACAAAAGCAACAAAAGCAAAAGAGCATGAAAAGACTATGCATATCGATCCTTAAAAAAAAAATACCCGTCGGCTAAAAAAACTGATAGTCAGAGATAGTTTGAGAGACCAGAGCACTGTCGAGGGTGTCCTGCGAACGTATCGAGATCACAGTAGGAAAGTCTACGAGGGCTCCGCTCCGCGGGCGGTTGGCACCGCCCGCTACGTTCGCACAAGGAAGAATACAACAAACATGCAGGGGGCAGAAAGAAGACGCCCATGATAAGCTGCAGCTAGCGAGATGATAACGCCAAGAGCTGCTTGTGCAGAGCTGATTGTGCTGTGCAGTGTGCTTGCTGGCGATGTCACGTTCTCATTGGCAGTACAGGCGTAATTTGCGAAAACAAAAAAGTGGCATTAAGAGGACCGAACGAGGACGATCAATGAAGAAAGGAAAAACACAAGTACACACGTTTATACCGGTACCTGGTACCTGATACTTCGCATGATACCTGGTACTGTACGTACGGAGAAAGCACAGCGCAGCACCGCAGGGCAGGATACGGCACCGCACAGCACCCGCATTGCACCGTATCACGCCGCGCTGCGCTGCTGAGCTACAGCTGAGCTGAGCTGAGCTCGGAGCGAACTATTTGCGGTTCAACAATGTACTTCGTACAAACCTGGTTTATCGGGTACATGGTATGATACATCGAATGATATCTGGCATGTAGAAAAGAGTAAGTGCAGCACAAGACGAAGCACGGCACTGCACGGCGCAGCACAGCACGGCACCGCACAGCACTGCGGTGCTGAGCTAGCGCTGCGCCGCGATGCTGAGTTGAGCTGAGCTGATAAATCACGCTCTGAGTTCAGCTGGGATCTGCTACTTCGAAGTATGGTGATACTTCGAAATCAAATTCCATAAACGAAACAACAAAAAAGAAAACACAAATCCGAAATCAAGTTGGCAGAAACAATTTTTGAAGGAAACAGTTGAAAAATCGAGAAAAATTGAAAAAAACGAATAAAGGTGACGGAAGAAACCAAAGAAAAGCTGGACCGTTCTCCAAGTAATAGAAGAAGGCGGTATTCAAGTGGCAGATCTAGAGAGGCCAGGGATGTATCAAACGAGCCCACTCAAGAAAAAACGATAAATAAGTCTACAGCGTTCTGCGCTGACGCGCAACGCTAGGTCAACGCGATTCCAAGACCATTGGACAATGGAAGGGTCGGTCGAAGCGAAATTATTGATCATGACACTAGCCTAAAATGATACCTAGCACGTACGCACTAAGTACGTCAACAGGGCTGACGGCTGACGCCGGGACATCAACCTAAACAAAAAGCGATGTCAGCGCTTACCCTATAGGTAGCAGCTTTAGAAGCACTATTTATGTATTTTCCATCCGGCACTGCAATGTTGCGGACCATCATAGCGCTTAACGATGTGATCTCAGCATCGTGATAGCATATCACAAATCAAAGCACTCACTTTAAAACGTTTTGGGCGCTTCAGAGGAAAAAAATGGACGAACAAAACTGACGATTGCAGCTCTTTCACGCGAAGCAACCTGAGCTGGCATTTAATAGATTAGCTGGCGGCGATTTGACTACTTACCTCCAACGCAAGTACCTGTACGGCACGTGCATAGCTTGCACTGCCGCGTGCTGCAAGCTCGCACCATGATAGAACGCGCGTATACTTTGTTTTGTCGTTATGCGTGGGCCCCATAAGGATTCATGTTGCGGGCCGTGTGATAGCGCTGACCGCTGCAGTAGCAGCATCGACGGACATAAATGCTGAAAAATTAGCTTCTAGTGCTCGTGAGTTATCTTCGAACGGCTTGTCGACTGACGCCAAACGTTGGGTTAACGCGATTCCAAGTCCATCGGACGATGGAAGGGACGGTCGAACCGAATGTGCTGTTTGGTCATGATACTATAATTGCACTACCGTACATCTACACCTGTGATAGTGTGCATACGAACAACGCGACAAGGCGGACGGCTGACGCCGGGTGGGACAATGGTTCATGCGATGTTAACATTTGCCAACATGTTTTCTACGGGAACATTCATATACATTTTCCCTTCGACAGTATAAAAACTCTTGGACAAAAATGTAGTTGCGCGACACCAAAGTCAAGGCTGCCTAAAGAGTAAGCCCCTTGAAACCAACCTCACTATTTCTACTCCTTGCTGCACATCGGTGAAATTACGACCACCCCTGGCCCCAAGAACGCCATCCATAGAAAGGGATACAAAAATAGGATGCAACATGATACTCCGCTGGCGAGTCTTGACGCGCAGAAGAAGGCTGCAGTGTTGCTTTTGATCGATCCCGTCATCGGGAACATGTCCCCTTGCGGTCTGGCTCGATCAATCCGCATCTATTTTCTAATATCCCAATACACAGATACACGAGTATTAGTTGTAGGTTGAAGTGCCGTAAAATAGTGCTCATTTGCTACAGCAACGGCACGTGCCAGTCTGCAAGTCTGCTCATCAGGCAGTACGAGGTATAGATAGAGGGACCGAAACATTATACCTGGCACGCAACATTTGATGTATCACATCATATTATAAACATAAAACGAAAGTTGTTGAGTTATTTATGTGCAAATTCGAAACAGCGAAGAAACAAAAACCAGAAAAAGAAAGCCTAAAACTTTAAACGATGGCTGAATGAAAGAATGTTAGCATACGCGTATTGTGGGGCGACCATCAAAGAATGCCACGTTTCTAGGATTCCAATTTAAGGCCGCGGGGGGTGTTACTAAACAACCCCCCATACCCGGGTTTTGTTTTAAGGGTTTCATTCTAATCGCTAGATATTTTTTTGTGCGGTCTATCACGCCGCATTTTTAACGCGTTGCATTCCTACCCTCAACCACCGGTGGATCAGCAGACACGAGTCTTCACGTATAGTGTTGCATCCACAGCAGCTCGTGATTCTATTCAAATTGGCCGTCGTATTTTTTCAACGGAGGTCTACACCTCGACTGTCGGGTGCAGCAAATGGTCCAAGATCGTCAAAGTTCAGAAGACAGAAATTGAGAAAAAAAAAAAACTCCCAACTGAACGTTTGAACTTCTTCACAAGAAAGCACAGCCCGCGAAATGGAGACACGCTCACTATGAGATGCGTGAGGACGTCGGGTGCACGGCAAGTCGTAGGCAACCACAAGATAACTCCCGAGGCTATTGCGTAAAGTCAAAGTTGCCAGTCAGCAAAACCAAAACATCGAAATTATGGTCCAAGATGCAAGATTTGATACGTGTGTTAGTAAGTACCTGGTACGTACTACGATGGCTACAGCACGCATGATACGACGAAACGGCTTTCACCAGAAGCTAACTGAGGGTCGCGGATCATTTCAAACACTACGCGTTCGCACCCGAAAAAAAAGCGGGCGGCGACAATCCGTCGCCGTTGAAGGCAATCAAGTAGTGGGCCAGAAAAAGGACTAAAAAGCGCGAAAAAACTCTGAATTCTTCAAAACCATCACACCTTTCGATCCGAGAGAAATGATCTTCCTCGTAAAACTCTTGACTCTATTTTCCAAGTCGTTTGCATTTCTAAGCGAAACATTTATTGGCGAGTTTCGGAAAAAGAAAAAAAGAAAATGTGAAATGGTCAGCGTTAGCGTTGCTCAGGGTTTGTCGAAGTTTAGCCGCATGAAAGACTTTGACGGTAATCCCTGACCAGCTTGCTTGCTCAGGGGGAGGACTTCAAAAATCGCTCCCAGCCCCAAGCAACGAACTGCAATGGGTTATGGTCAGGGAACAGAGCACAGGCGGTACAATGTTGCCTCCACCACTACTATAACGAATGCAGACTCGCCGCCAATGCGTAGCATAGCAGGGTCCGGCATCTCCTCGAACGAGTCGTGCCGTGTTGACGAAATTATAGCAGTGTTCCACAATCAATCACACAGTAGGCAGGGATTTTGGGGTACTCGTACGAGAAGGAGAGAAGCAAGTATGACAAGCAGCCTGTCAAGCTGGGTCACGGCGAGGAGGGTTGCCGGGGCGGACGCTCACTCGCCGCGAAAGCGTCCAGCATCAGGGCGTGCCAGCTCCTCCTACCAGTCGTTGCGTGATGATATTGCTGTGGCGGCGAAAGCAGCACAGCAGGTTCAATCAAGGCAGGCAAAATGAGAGGAGGGGAGGTGGGTGTTGTTGCGTTCCCAACGCAACGCAACGCCAATAGCTAATCAAGCAGTGCAACCTCGAGCTGGGTGACGGCAAGGAGGACGGCGGCGACATCTGGCCATTGTGATATTGGATTAGAGAGGCGGTGGGAGCCGGTCGCGGCGAAAGGTGGTGGAGCACCGTGTTTGGCGGATCGGCGGGAAGCTCAAAGCTCGTTGCAATTCGAGCGCAGGCCTGATGTTTCGACCTCTCTGTGTAGGGCACGGCGGCGAGCCCCTGAGCATTTTTTTTTTCTCCATATTTCCAAATTAGAAATCCTGGAAGCACACCCCGACCGTGAGCAACCGCCCCTGACCATTTCCACTTTGTTTTCCGTTTATTTCCGAACTCTCTACTATGAAATATTCGCGCTTGACAAAGTATTTCCCAGGGACCTCCCGCGGCGTGAACAATGCTGCGGGGGCGTTTTAACTCCCCCCAAAAGGCATTGGAACGCTTGGAATCTGGGACGGAAAACAATTGGGCTTGCTGGTGATTGGTTATCAGATCGAGTTTCCTAGCGCTCCCACCCTGACCGTGAATTTTGGAAAAGGGAGAATATGTCCCAAAGTAGTTAATATTGTGCAGCAAAACCGAAAGGCCCACTTGGAACGAGACTTACGGCAACTGATTGGCTCTGGAAGTGTGTGTTCATAACTAGTGTTGCTTCATGATGCTGTGGAGGCCCACGAGGGCATGGGTGCACGTGGGGTGACATAGGACTAACGGGGCGGGGCATATATGGACGCCGTAAGGCTCGCCCGCGGCAGGAGTCACGCGATATCATACCGCCATGGCCTGACCAGGACGCTCACGAGGCAAACGACCGGGTTGCGAACGAGGCTCTGGCGATAAATTTTCTGGCAACAGTGTTGCACCGACGTTCGCAGAAGTTTCAGTAGTCCATGTGGAGCCACGACGACAAATTCGCCATTTCTAGATTTGTCCCCACGGTGCCACTTGGACGGCTAGCCCAGGCTTGCCTTGCTATATACTCCGGAGTATTTGACTGTGAACCTGTTCACCAACTGTGTCAGGAGCAATCGCTGCCCAACGTGACGGCACCCCTGCCCTAGAGTCGAGTTGCACGGTCCCGCTGCAAAGGCAATTGAGCTACTATTAAAATATATTCGAGTCGGTTGCCCAGAATTCACCCGTTCACATCGGACACAGACAGGTTGGAAAGTAACGAACCAATGCGAACAGCCTCGTTCCATTCCAACCGTTCCGACAAGGTCGAAATCAGCTGAGAAAGCCAGAGTTCCAAATGGAATAACGGTACGAGACCGAAAATGTCGCTATTAATACGAGTATCAGGGAAACGTTTGGTCATTTTCAGAAATGTTCTCCAGTATTGGAAGGAGCTTCTGCTGAACGACGGCGTTTCCGGACTTGATGGCGAAGACGGCGAGAGCATCGGGACGTTTCCCATTATTTCACGCTGTCTGCCAGCTTCCGCAGCAGCAGCAGTGGGCATGAGCTGCAAGCAACTTGCATAATACACACAGCCAGGTAGGTGTACTCAACGTTTCCGCGACCAAAATACTTGGAATCAGTCAGCGACGAACACGTTGCAGTGGGTATGCTATTAGTAGGTAGGCTATACACAGCAGCAGATATTGACCGACAAAGTTGCAGCACTACAGGTAGCCTTATATCGAGCCGACCACATGCATACCAGTACTGCTAGAGCTAAAACGTCGCTGGAGAGCGTAAAGAGGGCGCTGCGCCTGATGTCACCGCTCTATTAGTAGTCCATCAGTCCGAAAGTACACGCAAAAGCAATAAGCATCTCACAGCTCGAGTGCCTTCCCAGCGGCCTTGATGAACAAGCACGTCGTTCGCCGGTATTCATTCTCCAGCACTTCCGACAGACCATCAGCTCTAGAGGGAGAGTTCTTTATCTCCTCCCCTGTGTAAATCCTCGGCGCCCGAGGATTTGGCATCGTGTGCTGCCCTCGCTGCGTGCATCTCCTATCCCGCCTATAATGTCCGAATGATTTGAATTATCCCCGTTTTTCCGTACAAATACCGCTACAAAACGATATCGAACACCCTCCGGACCGGACATCAAGTGTCAAGTGTCACCTGCGGGACTTCCAGCATCACCATCATCCAGGACATCGTACACACTGCGCAGCAGTAGCAGCCTCGAAATAGGAGGAGGTTCGACACAAGATGCACGACGAGAAGCACGAAAACGAGTTCCATATAATTGTGAGTTCCTGGTTAAATTGTGGGCGAGACGGAGGGCCAGATACCTCAAGACCCCAGGGCTGTTTTTTCACTGGTTTAAAATATGCAAATTCAAATATCGCAACCACCGAGCAGAACATACGATGGTACTCATGTACTGGATAGTACATGTTGATCACAAACCTGGTGTGGCGTGTGGTGTTGGGGAATGGGGAGACCCCGCGCGTAGGAGGACCAACTGCCGATGTATCTCTGTTTGTTGCCGTCGTGGTTAGAGTCTTGTAGATGCGGTCTTGTAGGCACGCTGCTAACCGCTCCAGGCTCCAACCACGTTTCTTGTTATACTTTACCATTTGTACCAGGTACAAGGTTTCCCTTCGGAGGCAGGGTGGCGCAAGAGGCGGATGCTTTTTTAGCATTTTGCACCCCCGTGCGTTCGCCCGCATCCTTACGGCAGATAGAGCATGCAGCTATACTGCAATGTAATTGATCCGGGTGTAGTATCGGAAATAAGGAAGGTATGTATTTGTGATACTACTGCTGTAAGGACAGCCCAGATAAATTATGGTGATCTGATGCTGTAGCCTACCAGGTATTTCCATATCTTTTTTTTTTTTTTTTTTTTTTCATCCTCCGGCGGATGGGGAATAATAAAGCTTTAGCTCACCACACTTCCACGTATTTTCATACGCGTCGTGTGTCGATTTAACTCAGTTTCTTTCGCAGCCCAACATATCTTCTTGGAAAATACACTGCCTGGTCGATAGTGACCGGCCATGTGCAACAATTCGCGGGTACTTTTTGATGTATGTGCGATTTGACACCTGTCTTGGTGTAAATAAATACTCGAAGCTGCAGCTGTGTTGGGCGATCCGAAACAAACGATGCGAGTTCGCGCAACACGTTGCTGCAGCAACGGCGACCTCCGCAGCCAGCACTTGAGCGCCTTCCCCTAAGGTGCCCAGTCACAGATAGCACTAGTGCCATTATCACAGCCAGCTCCCTCTCTCCCATGCTCCCCACGCATAGGCACTCCTCCATGGAACGAGTATGTAGCAAAGAAGATAGGCTTGGCGAGGTCATCACCACAGACAGCCGATTTTTTACCTTTCAAAAACTTACGCAGTATAGACACCAACAGTAGTAGCAGCAGCAGCAGCAGCAGCAGCAGCAGCGGCTGCCGCGGCGGCGCGGGGGTGCTGGCGGTGGCGCTGGAAGCTTTGGCGACAGCGCTGTGGTATAGCGGTAAAAATTCAGCACCAAGTACGACACGGAATCTGCTGACGTTGTGAACAGCAACGGGTAGGGGGGAAAACGCGAACGGCAGCAGCAGCTGATGAAACATTTGCAGCCTTAGTCACCACCACCAGCATTGAAATTTCATAACATAGCTGACGTTTTGACGCTCTGGAACAGCCGTTCGAATGACCCAGCAGCTGCGGGAACTGTTCGAAGGGTCCAGCAGCAGCTGCAGCTTTGGAAGTCTGTACAGCCCACAAAAAGTCCCAAAAACGAAAGTTTAACGACCGACCGCGACTTAGATAATGGTAATTATGTTTACAGCACAGACCGCGAGCTGCGAAGCTTTGATCGAATCGTATCACAGACCATACGACTCGCAGAGGCCATGGTGTTGTGTTTCTTGGTTTGTTGTGTGTCGTGTGCAAGAATATCAGCCGCCAAACTCGTATACGCGCACCTTGTGCCTATAAACTACCAGCTATTAGGTATAATACCCGTACTGCAGGTACTGTACTGCTAGCCTGTACCAGGGAGTATACACGCCGTGCAACGACACAAGCAGCAATAGGGGAGGACAAACCCTCAACCCAGCAGCGGAGACTGAGCAATATTCAAATCGTAAAACCAAAATGCAGACCACACAGATCTGCGTGTGTTTTCGCCAAACCTGCAGGTAAACGATGACAAGCTGGAGGAGATCTGCCACAGAGATGGGAATACGTATGTCCTCATGCCTCTATTGTGAGTAAGGTACTGTAACCGTGTTCTTTCATAATCGCACACCCTCTGGTACATAACGGACACATGAGTCGACCTCGGCGATCGCGCGCATTCGTAAGTTGCCGACCTTGACCTTGTATGCGTACGTATTCACACAATCATAACAAGTGTAAGTGTGGAGAACGGAGCACCTGAAAAATGTTACGTGTTTGGCTTTTAGAATCAACCTGATATGGCATTAGGCCTCACCAGTATGCCACAGGCATACACCCTGCTTTTTTTTTACGTGTTACGGACTTTTGACTCGTGGGTAGGGTGTAGAACTACGTGAGATCATATCTTGTTTAAAACGCTGGTAATAGTACTCGCAGGTGTCTGATTCCAAGCAGTAACCCCTTCGTGACAACACCCCATGTTTCCGGAACACACTACCTGGTATATACGTCGTATTTTGTACCTGGAATTTGACTTGACTCGTGGCTTCCTCCCTGTTGTGACAACGTTGTACTTGGAAAGTGTGTGCAGTTGCTTTCTGGTATATTTTTGCAAAGGAAAATTGCCGGTAGGCGGTACATCCGTCCGACGTGACGTCGCCAGGAAGCAAATAACAGCATCTGGGCAACTCAGCTGCTTGCTCATGCAAGTGTTGTGCCCAGCCGGTCAGATCTACCCTGGCTTGGAGGCAGCTGAATGCTCACATGTCCCCCCCCCCTCCCTTTCCAGCGCTTCGCGCGTGGTGCACGCGATGTCTGCCTGGTCGGTGAAAACCCGACGTGCTCCGTCCCGACATTGTAAGGATGCAAGGGGCTATGGCCATACGAGCACGGCTATGCGTTAAATGAGCAGTACACCCCCCCCCCACCGGCTCTCCTCCCCTCCTTGACAGCTCGAAGGTCGCCTATGGCGTCGAGTTCGTGGAAGAGATCAAGGGCCACGGCAAGCCAGAGACTTCCAACCAGATGTGGCCGGTGGTGAGAGGCAGGGCGCCACATCATATACATACATTATCCACGCACTTGCGTGTGTGTCTCCCTCGCTGTATCAGCATTGCGCGTTTCCTATTTTACTGTCTTCTCTCTCCCATGTTGCGGTGCCACGTACGGCATGCATGCTGTTCGAAGCTTCTCGCATTTTGCTTGTTATTTTTCACGCTTATGATGAGAACTGAATTTTCGCGTCGCGGGACTTTTTATTCGGATCTTGTTTGCAGCAGTGTCTGGAACAGGATGAAGGAGGACCGTCTTGGTTTTCCTAAGGAAAAGATTGCCTTGTTTAGGTTACACCCCTACACACCGATATTCTCGATGGTCTCTTCATCCCCCGCAGTATTTCTTCCCATTGCGGTGCTACACTGCCCGCCCGCCCGCCCGCTCGCCCTCCCCTCCTCCCTCCCTCGATGAACAAACAGTGCCCGTACATTGTGGCGGTGAGGAATAAGACGGCGAAGGGAAACTTCGCTCAGCTCTACGTCGACGGGCAGCAGGTTAGTTGGTCCTTGCCCGTATACACGGGCGTTGCCCAGTTCTGTGATAAAAACGGCTTCATTACGAGCACGAGCTCTTCTGCGTACCCGCATGGCATGGCCCGGCACGCAATCGAGCAGATCCGTGGGAAATTCTTTGTCGCCGGCCGTTGATAAGTTCTGGGCGGGGGGGGTGGGATTGCTTCGTTGACATGCCGCCGCTACCCGTCGGGAACGCCTGTGGCGCGCCAAATGTTTCGTCCGCAATCGGTTCGATGCGCCTGGTCTGCGTGTGACCTTGGAATAGGGCATGTTTCCTGCCGGTTTCTCAACTCGCGGGGGGGGTGCGACCGCCCTCCTTCGAACCTGATCTCGGTCTGTGAAACAATGCACGCGTTTTTGCACCTCGCGCCTGCGAAATGTCCAGGTGGCTGTAAAGTACGTGCATCCTGGCGAAAGTATCATCTTCGAGGGAATACCAACCGAGAATGGAATTCAAGAGCTTCTGTTCTCCCTCCCGCGGTATGTATCAGGATGTTTGTATTTGCTGTTTTCAAAAGGAGGAGCTCGGTGGCAACCGGCGGTGCAGGCCATGTGATGTTTTCGGGCGCTCGGCGTGGGTTTGTTTAGTTACCCACTGCTGCTGCTGTACGCGCGCCCGGGGTGTTACAGTTGTTGTTGTTGTTGTTGTTGTTGTTGTTGTTGTTGTTGTCGTTGTCGTTGTTGTTGTTGTTGTTGTTGTGTGTTGTTGTTGCTGTCGTTGTTGTTGTTGTTGTTGTTGTTGTTGTTGTTGCTGTCGTTGTTGTTGTTGTTGTTGTTGTTGTTGTTGTTGTTGTTGTTGCTGTTGTTGTTGTAGCCTGCACCCCAAAGAACACCGTATATCGCTCACTTGTCGTTCCCCGTCTTTCCTTCCATCATAACCTGATAATGACACCGCTACCATTAATTTATTATCCCCAGTTTCTGATTGGTCGGCTCTTTTTTATTAAACAGTTTGTGATTGGTGGGAAACCCGTGAGTGCCGCGAGGTCGAATTGCCTTTAGACAGAGACCGCCGAACGTGCTGGCCCGGCCCCCAATGCCGGCGTCATGCCGCCACCGCACTGTGAAACGGCGATGCCCTTGACCCTTTCAGAGCTCCATCCACGTTCTTGGAGGTTAGACTACTTGGAATTAGTGTTGGTGTATTTTGCCGTTCGAAGGGGGTGAAGAATGCCCGCGTTCATGCAACCTCAGGTTCGCCACCTTGCGCGAGAAGGAGATCGGGGGAAGGGCGCTGCCGGAAGAGAAGACGAGCGAGCTCGGCACCGTCAAAATCGTTTGGCGCGACAGCGTCAAGACTGGCAAAGAGTGAGTGGACGCGTACCACGAGGGGTGCCTTGACCGGGCTCGAGCCTCGAATCACACCTGGTACTAGATAAAGTACTAAGTGTGTGACGCTTTACAAGGTTCTACTTCTTTGTGTGTTTTTGTGGGGTTTTGTTTACAAATCACGAGAGGACGTCGACCCAACCCATCCCTAACCCCAAGCCTATATACAACCTTAACGCTATCCCCAACCCTAACCCAGACTAAGGCTAAAGCTCCGACCCGAATGCGGCTTCGCGACGCGTTTTGTACAGTCTGAGAAAAATGCGTGCACCACCTCAAAAATCCGTCACATAGTTTGGTATTTTATGTGCTATGGTTTTTGTGGGTTATGAGTTTTGTGGGTTATGATTTTTGTGGGTTGACTGTACTACGGTAGGAGCAGCATGTCCAGGCCAAACTATTGATATCTAGAGGTTGATGACGTTCGTCAGCTCATCAACTTCCCAATGCCGTGGGAATCCCGTTTGTGTTTTGAAAGACAGCGTATTCCTTATTACCCTTAGGCCATGGAATCGTTCATCGGTTAAGCTTAAGCGTGAACCTTTTTTTGTCAAAGTCGTTATTTTTTTTGGGTGGGGTCAACGTAATATGTTCAAGTGAGCGGGTTCGGATCAGCCGGGTGCACGACTACCGTACCGTTTGTGTATTAATAGTGAGACTACTGCTGACTTTTTTCTACTGACGGCGTGTATGTTTGCCGTTTCCTGGTTTGGCAGCGCGATGGCGCCGGCTTGGCCACCAGCCACGCGTATTGTGCAGTATTGTCGCCACGCTAGGGCGGGGGCTAGAGTGGCGGGGAGGGTAACATATAGTTCATGGAAGAGAACTCGACACCAAGAAAATGGACCGCATTGCGTACGTGTGTGCTATGTGTTTTTTTGTTGGGAGACGACGCAGTCGCTTAGCGCTTGCTATCGGGCTGCCAAGCCACCGCAATAGCGCCCCCTCCCTCGGTTCCAAATGCCTCAAAACTTGCCCCAAACGTCGCTGCGGTGCGTGTACACCGCAGGCAGTAGTTCTTAACGCCGCGCTCCATGCGCGCCCATGTTGGGGAAAAGTCGTCTCTTTCGTGCTTTGCTCTTGCAACAAGGTGGGGGTGGTGCGTTGCGATGAGCGATTTTCTGTCGCTACCGGCGGCAGGGGCCTGGTGTGCGCATCAAAGATGATACTTCGAGGTACATGGTAACATGGTTATGTTTCGTGTTTTTTTTGTAAGCTTTGAATGAGGTGCCTTATTTCGACCATGCAAGAGGATCAGTCCCCAGCCGTCGAGACGAACCTGCTGCTTGCCTGCTAAAAAATGAGCACACACGAAACGGTAAGGTGGGGTGATGTTTTTGACGTTGCCGAATGGAATGACTCGCTGCCTCTGAAGAGCAATACGCACTTCTGCAAGCTAGGAGGGAAAGTAAGTGAACTGAATCATGAGCTGTGGTTTCTGTGCCTTCTTTGGTCTGTTTTTTATATTTGCGCTCATAACCTCTTGCTGCCTACGCGCGCTAACGTTTGCCACCCTCTCTTCCGTTCTTCCCCCTGTGCGCTCAGGTTCGCGCCTAATTACCGCAATTACAGCACGACGTCGTTCACCCAGGCGAACAAGAACGACGCCAGGGCTTGCGGCGCCGGTTCGGGAGAAGGCAGTGCCGCGGGCGATGGTTCAACGAAGGCCTTCGCTTCCACTACGCGGTAAGTGCATCGCGACGCTTGGATCAACGCTGGAGTTTTATGTGGGTCCTCACGTGAGCTCCGCTCTACCTCACCCAATAACTACATTGCGAAATTCGCTTCGGATCCAATTGTCTTGGGCAGCTGAGGCGTTCTACGATGCAGATATCATACACCCTCATTTTCTAATTTTCTGATGCTCCTCAGTTGGAGACGTCCATACCAATCCCAGAAACTGTCTGCGGTTTAACACGAAAAAAAAATTGCAACCGATGAGCAATTTCACGGCCTGGGTATATGCAACGCAATATTATATATCTATGTTTTTTTTACCAATGAGTTCAGGTCCTATAGATCCTGAGTTGGTGAACCCCGTCTTGTCTGGAAAAAAAATGGCCGAAAAGTGCTACGGGTAACACTGTCGTCACAAGATCCGGGTGCAAGGTTGAGGGGCTTCGTCAGTGATGGTGTTTGGTCTCGCAAAGGCGTGACCCCTGCCGCAGCTTGGCCCTTTGGCCGTAACATCAACCTCAGAGCCGTGGTTTGCGTGCCCGCTGCAGTGGAGTAGAGTATTTACCCTTTACTTGATCCCTCCGCGGAAATGTGCGTCGTCACGCGATTGGTGGCGTGTCGTCCCCCCCTTTCGGACTAGAGATACGGATTTGCAAAACATTATGTTTTTCCAGTCGCACGTTTACTGTCTCGTCGGCCTTGTTGCTGCCAGCTGTCCGTGTTGCTTTAGCCGGGTTTCCAATATTGACGCATGCTGCGATCGGGATGCGCTTTTTATTCTGTGGCTCCTCGCTCGTGGAATTCTATTCCCCAAGCAACAGCTGCCTTTGAAAAACTGCATGTGTGACCCGATAATCAATCCCATGGCCTCCTGTAGGTATATAACGAATAGTTCGTCAGACAAAGTCATGGTCCAACGATATTTTTTGGTACATAGTTGGTCACGTCTAGAGCCCCGTCAATCGGGAGTATTTTGGCCCAAAAGCGCCACCCGTACCGCAGCACGCGTCTTTTTGCGGAGGAGTGCTCCGATATTTTCCTCTCTTTGGGCCCATACAACCGAGGACAAAAAAAAACGTAAAAGCAATAAAAAAATCACACATCGTTCTTTTGTGTTCGTCTGTTTGTTTTTTTAGGAGCGAAGGGCGTCCAAACGCAGTAAACGTGTGAAAAACAAAGCAAAAATAACAAAACAAAATGAGCCAACGGTCGAAATGGAGCTCGGTACTGAAACACCCTCCAGTAGCCGTAGAGGCGGCGCCCATCCCTGATAAAAGAGTGGAGTGTGCCGACACACCTAGCCGACGGTACTCTGCAGCTACATGGGCACCGGTATCCTGAAGCGCGAGATAGGGGCTGGGTAAGGTACAAGTACTTGCCAAACAGCATCATCGCTTGCCGCGACACGCGGTTTTAGGCTCTACGGCAGCACTCGATTCGATCAGGGACGGCGCCACGGGCGACAATTTTGACTACGATGATGAAAGCTGCAGTACATTGACTGGCATCAGCGGCATGTTGTCCATGTATTATCTGCTCTTTGTGTTATGTGTGTCGTCTACGGATCGTTGGTAGCTGCGGTTCTCGGCATGGTGTTGGTCCTCACCTGGGTGCGGGATGTCGTTTTTGGGCTTGTACTCGATATTAGCGTTTCTTTCTCGGCGTTTTTATCACAAGAACTATTGAATTTTTCCTGATTCTAAAAAGGCAAAATCAGTCTCTTGGGGACTTGGTGTTGCATTTGACCAGTTGGAAGGAGTGAATTTTCCTATCTCAGCTTCGTTTCTGCCGTTACGTCCTGCCTTATGGTGTAAAACGCTCCGTTTGTATGGACTCTTAGGGTCGTTCCTAACGAACAAATAAAAACAAGATTCGTGACATTTTGAAATTATGAAATGTCACGCTTTTTTACAACAAAAACACTTTTTCTCACGAATGGCGAAATCAATTTCTCACGGATTTGGTCCAAAACTTTCAGAATGACGATTCGTGACAAAAATCATGACAATTCGTGAGAACGTCACGTTTTTTTAATATCACGATTCATGACATTTTTTTTGTTCAGTAGAAATGACCGTTAGTGCCCCCACTGCCGCTCGATGGCCTGTGCTCCAGGGCTGGGAAGGTGGTCGGGCTGAACGAGGCGAGATCCACCACGGTGAACATGCACAAGTATGTCGGGGAACCGTGGAGCGCGCGACTGTGCTACCGTACCGTGGAGTACCTGCAGGTGAGAGTTGGATTGGCTGGCGGGTTCTGCTGTGGATATCACCCCGAGTGGTTGCGTGTTGTGGCATTACGTCGCGGGTGTAGCACCAGTGCCTTTGCGCAGAAACCTTGCCCTTGACCGTTGTATCTTTGTAAGGCTATCTTGTTAATTGTAGTTCAACAACACTGCTTTTACTTTGAACTGTTCGCATTCTGTAGTATCATATCTTGTAGACAGGCAGTCGCCCCCGGTTGTACCCGCCGGCGTAGATTTACCTCAGTGTTTATGCCTGGTACTCTATATGTGTCTTTATGCTGTGTTGCTCAGCCTCAGCAACAATGTATATATATTAATGAAAACGCGATAGGCTTGCTCACATCTTCGAGAAAGATGTGTGTGTGTGTGTGCTGCGATTCGTGGAGCCCGTCAGTACGGACTCAGACTCAGACGCCGCGTAGGTAGACCGTCTCGCAGAATTGTACCACGGACCACGCGCCAAAAACGCTTTCGACTTACCCTCATAGATTGGTGTTTGTTTCGTTTTTCTCCGCGGTAAACTTGGTGTATTAACAGCAGTGGCGTCTTGCCTCGTCCATGGCCTTGTTTCGGTTCGTCTCGTCTAAGTGGTACTCCACGAACCCACCCCAATGTTTGCTTGTGTCTGGCCCCGCGTCCGTCCGTTGCCGTCGTGCCTTGTCGCCTCCCTCCACGTTGTCGCTGCCTACGGGGGAACCTTGGAACAACAAATCGTTGGTGCCTGAACGACAAGGACATCGGCGCGATGCCCAAGCCAGCCGGCACCGAAGAAGAGATAGAACTGCGGAGAGCTAAGCGCCGGAGGCGGCGGCAGAGGGATCGCGAGCGCAGAGAGGCGGAGAATGGAGGAGAGCCCTGCCCTCCCCCTGTCCCCGTGGAGGACGAGCCGCCTATGGTGCCGACCTCAGAGAATAATCAAAATGCATGGCAGTGAGTGCCAGGTCTTCTACAGCTCTGAGGAGGCTGCCACGGCTGCCGCCGCCGCCGTTGCTGCTGCTGCTTCTGCTGTTGCTGCCGCCGCCGCTTCTGCCGCCGCAGGAGCCGCTGCCTGCCTTTCCTTCCTGGTACAGTGTTTGCTTTAGCTGGCTCGTGCCACCCCTCAGCAGCGTCTCCTTTTCCCAAAGCGGCGGTTGTCTTGCGCTCCCTGCCTATCCCCGCGCGCATAAAAGCAACATCCGCCGAACGCGTTATAGTTTGCGCTCAACCTTGCAGTGTACACTTATTCGATCGATGTTTACGGTGGGGGCGTATCGCGTTGCACGTGGGGGTACTAGTGGCGTCAGCCACTTTTGAGCTTCACCCACGTTTTTGGGAACAAACTATCCGGGGAATTAGTGTAGAATGAGTTTATTTCGGTAGCAGGGTTGACCTAGGGTCTCGGTTTACGGGGGGGCGTTTTTCCCGTGTACTGATATGGCGTAGTTGGGATAAAGGGGGTTGGGTGGACAAGGAACGTTTCCGGAACCTTCCCTTCCGGATCTTTTGTTGTTTCACATAGAGTATCGTATTCATACATAATGCAGGAAATATTCATTTTTTGTTGCTGTAGAGCTTATATCGTTCAGGGTGCTCGTTTCGTTTTTTTTGTTGTGTTTGACGTTTGACCTGACTCGGTTCGCGTCATGGTTATTCAGAAATCCAACCCCACGTACGGTGAACACCATGGCAACAAAGCATGATGCGGTTGGCCAAGGGAGCACCGTGTGTCTCGTTTTTTTCTTGGTTGCGTTGTGTATGCCCCAGCCTTTGACCCTCCATTGTAACGTGAGTACCGCGAGGGTGGGGCCACGGCCGCGCATATCGGCACGTGCCATATAGTGGATTATGTATATGGACTGTGTTTTGTGACGGCCAGGGGCACCACGGCCGACCGTGTATCGGCACCCGAATGTAAATGCGAGCAGTAGTAAAGTACTGATAGTCCCGAAGAATCCGGCTGCGGTACAGGTACACCTTGTTTTACAGTGTGGGATTATGGGAAAGGCCCGTCGATCCCCCCCCCCACACCCTCGTGTATTTGGTTCCTCCTTATTATTATCGAAACCTGCAGCAGCATCAATTGGCGCAGACCAGGCTGTCAGTCACGGGCGCTGCTGGGGATACAGTACGATAGTTTTTCTCAAGCCACGCGACTGTTACCGGGGCACCAAAAGTGGTCCTGGGGAACTCGGGGGGCTAAGGCGGGCAGAGGGCGGCGGTTTGGGTGCGTTCGTTGCTTAATTTGGTGTGATGGAGCTGTCAACAAAGGATAGAAGACACTGTTGATGCTTTCGTTAAGCATTTTTTTGTTGAGGTGATCGTGGTGGGGGCGATTCCCCCCCAGATATCTACCGTCGGCACAAGCGACTATGATACTGCTGTCGCATTTTCACGAAGAAAAAAATGTTGAGAGACGATCGGTTTTGGGGGTCGATTTCCCCCAGAGAGTCAGTTTCTTTTTGGCGGTCTGTGAAGGTTTAGTCTAGGGTATGTAATATTTGTAGTTTACCGCGGCTTCTGCTGCATGTTTCGCTCTCCTCCTTAGGTGTGGAGGTTTTTCAATCGGCTGGCCTTGGTCCTTATTCCCAGGACGAATATCGTGGTGAGCGCATGGCTATTGAGAGGCCGGGGGTGGGGTAGATTCTTCGGCCGTTTGAAACGAGCATGTTGGTGTTTTACTCCAATGAAATGCCTCACTGCTGTCTACCAGGCACCTTACACTTTTTTTTTTGCGTGCATCGGTGGATAGCGTTGCTAAGAGTAAGACTATCTAAGAAAATCCAGTCGCCGTACGCGGCGGAGCGCGTCATCGAAGAGGGCATTGCTCCGATGCGACTAACTTGAGGAGTTCCGTAGGTCTACCGTAGGGCTAATGAGCGCTACCGAATTTCGCTCGATTCTTTTTGGTGTTTGGGCATATTTGCTGCCTTCCTGCTTTGACAGAGTTGCTGCCAAAGGGCGCGTTGACTCCCATAGTGTCCCGGCTTTTGCACTCGGCGCCGCTTTTACCATGCGTGGCGGTTGCAATTGCAGAACGGTTCAAATGGTGGATACGGGTTGGTTGGAGTGTTTTTGCTCCTCGGGGTTTTCAACAAACACCTGTGTGTGATTTGTTCGCGCGTTGGCATAATTAAGCTCCAGTGTTTTGCCGCCAACAAAGCGAAGCCTTTCCGACGGAGACAACGAGCAAAAGTATTTCCCCATAGAATGTCTGTGTCTACTACTGTTGCGTGGCCAGTCGCATTTATTGGATGTCCTACGCTCCTCAAGTTAGCAAGCGTTGCTAATGTAGATACGGGAGTACGACGACGTCTGTCGAGGCAAGTTCGAATAGTTTACGCAGGAGGGGAGGAGGAGAGGGGGAGGGGGGGGGGGTAGTAGTACGGCATCTTACGGCGGAGCTGTCAGTATAGTATAGTCTGTACCAAGGATTGTATCACGGCTACTGTCAGAGGCAGGTTTGTTTTCTGCCACAAGAATATTACTCGAAACATTTCCTTTACAACTACTTGATGGAGAGCGCTTGCTGTTTCAGCGCGAATAGCTTGCCGACTCCAGGGATATATACGCCTTAGACTAAGCTGTCATTGTACGTACATGCTTGCCGAGGCTCTGGAGTAGTAGTTGTCCAGGGATGGATGAACACATTGATTTATTCAGTCAAGGTTTTTTACGGGTCAGTTCAAACCTCGTCGGTCGGGTCGGGTCGGGTCGAGTCGGGTCGGACCGGGTTACGTGAGACTTCAAAAGCTCGCGACCCGATCAGGTCTGACCCGTGAGAGTTTGAACACCTCCTGACCCGACCCGACCCGACCCGACCCGACCCGACCCGACCCGACCCGTCAGGCTCAGAATGACCCGTTAGAGCAGGTCATGTCGCGGGTCGGGTCACCTTGGCCCCCGAGTTTTGTCTCCTGACACACGGGCTCGACCCGTGGATCTGACCCACGGGTTGGCTTTTCGAAAATGATTTAATCTGTGCTGTTGTACCGCGCGACGATATGTGGCCTAGATGTAACGGGTATGGATAGATATGGGTCATGACCCGGCCCGACCCGCGGGTTTTCGAAGTATCTTGACCAGGCCCGACCCGTGAGGTTTCAAAACCTCTTGAGCCGACAGGCAACAGTAGTAGTACCAGGTACGCCTTGCCTATGATTTTGAAACAGGTATAACATCACAGCCGTCGACGCATAGTCACCTAACTACCAAGGTACCCTGGTGAGGATTTATTTTCGGTTCGCCCGCGATATAAACTTCATCACATCTTGGTAGTAGGTGGGGTTACTTGGCAGTGGGTAGGGATATACGCAAGTCGTGGTGATGATACATGCCGTGATGAAAATGACTGAGATGCACCCATACCGATGGTCCTCAATTTAAAATGGAGCCTGTTTATGTGTGTTCGAGAAGGCCAAGCTACAAAGTCGGGCTGGTCCTTGGTAATTGCCGTGTTACTTTGACTTTTACTTGTTACAGGAGCGGGAGCACCCCCGGGATTTCAAGCGGACTACCTCCCGAAGGGGGAGCTTGCACGCCCAATGGCAGATGAACAGCAGCAGTACGCACAGTTAGCGGCCGTGTTTTTCTGTCGTTACCTGTATACTTTAGAAGACGTTGCAGAGTGATATTGTGGTACACAAACAAAATCAAACTGCTACGAGCCGCAAAATGCACCAGGTACAGCAGTACGGCGTATTTGAAAATTCAAAAAATCAAAAATTGTCAAGACATTTCCTGCTGGATGCGAGCACTTTTGCTTGTGGCTCTCGCACGGGAGGTAGCTTGGACAAATTAAGCAACGCACTCGTGTCAGTTTGGTGATCTCAAGGGCTTCAAGGGTGGCGCGGCCAGTGGTCCGATTGTGTCCACCGAGAGCCGTTTCGCCGACAGGTTGCCTGGCTAAACCAGTTCGAGTCTACCTACGAAAAACGAAGCTGCTGCGTGCTGCGTGCTGGGTGCTGCGTGCTGCGCGCTGCGCGCTACGCGTTGTGTACTTCCGTGCTGGTAGAATAACTCATGTTCAGATTGAGCACATTACCCTAGGCCTAATACCATGTTAGGTACGTGCAGAGTCGAGGCCCGATACTGCAGTGCTTGGCGCCCAGTGCCTCGCCAGAAGACAAAACGAAAGGATTGCTTCGACTATGGAGTTGTTGAAACACTTGCGGCATGACTTGTTGGGGAACATAAAGTCGGAGTTACTCGTAAGGAGAAGAGACCCCGCCATCACAGCAGTCGATCTTCAAAGGAAGGCTGAGACCGTCATACTCATCACATGTGCACGTGAGGTTGGTGGCGCTACGTGCTGTGACCCACGTCTCCCCTGCTCTTCAACTGGTGCACAGGCATTTACCCGATACCTGGTACGTATTTTGTATGTAATCGGCGCACATCAGGTAGACCTGAGACATCAAGAAAAACACGGCACCGATCTGCGCTCGCGTCGGCAGCTTCAGCAGCAGCAGCCGCAGCAGCACCTTCGTACGGCCTTCCCAGCTAAACAGCCAACGCGCAGCAAACAAGCAGGTGCGCGGTCACTATTTCGGTTGCGGCCGTAGAGGCTATAAGCGGTGGTATTTCAGAGAAGCTCGTAGATGGCCCCTTCCGACGCTCCGAGCGACGACGATGCTCGAAGAGACGATGAACACGAAATCATCAACAACGGCGGCGAAACTGTCGTCAGCGAGGCAACAACAGCAACAACAGCAGCAGCAGCTCCCACCACCGCAATCGTCGAAGGGAGGAGCACAGGGTCAGACCCCTCCGGTATCGCAGGACTAGTCGATACCCTTTCGAGCACGATCGACGACAATCTTCGAGTATTCCGGTGAGCAGAGGAAGCCCGCCGCGTGTATGCGGGACATAGAATCATGTAATACCAAAGAAGGGCTGTGATGAGTCGGCAGGTCGGTTGCACAGTAGTAACAATTTGAGAAGCATCCAATTTTTTTTTGTTATGAACAACCAAGCCTCAAATTTCTTGACAAAATATACCATCTCAAGTGCAGGCTTAACCCCTTCAGAACCTTAAAATCCCTCCCTTTTCTAGTATCAAGTAACTTGTCCCCAACAACGGCTCTCCAGTTGTAAATTCGTAGGCCATCCCGTCCAAGAACAGAAGCCGGCGGCCATTTGGGAACTTGTCAATGCCCGCGGCGAATAGCAGAGAAAAGCTCTGTCCCGCAGTCATTAAGCCTTCCAACAAATAATAAAAACCAAAAAGTCGGATAGTCGGCACCTCCCGGGAACGACTGACTATTAGATAGACCAGTTGTCGGTGACTTGCTGTAAGTCGTGCCGACTCACCGCTCTATGTACGTAGTACGAACTCGACCATAGCACGGACATTTTGGACGTAGATGTAAGTACCGCGTGATACCGTCTACCGGTATAGTGTTGCGTACGCGTACGTGCGTCTGTATTTCAAGAACAAGTACTACAACGCCAGGATGCCAGGATCCACCGGTACAGGTTACAAGGCTGCACTCCGCGGCTGGCTATACGCTGCGCTTGCTCAAGGAAACAGATAGAACAAAGTGTAAAGCAGACAGAGGACAGAGGACGTTCACGATCTGGTGCAATAGGCGACTTTCAAATGCCAAGAGCTAAGTGGTGCAGAAAAACTATACCGGGTTACCGGGCCTTCGCGTGGTTGTGCGTAGAAGCAGTAACCTTTTGTTGGTGTGGCTTTATTATATCTGCTCGTTGAAAGAACAAGAACGAGGGAAGCAATACTAACAAAATACTCGTGTAACAAGTACTGCTGTGAAATAAATATTGCAAAGTCAAATGAATTTCAAATTAATGAGCAGACGACAGCAAATGAAATACCTACTGGCATCTGCATCAGCGTACCGGCTACGAATAAAACCGCACGAACAACACAGCATAGGCCAAGCCTAAGGAGAATTGGGGAACCGCGAACCACAGCAGCAGTAAAATAGAAAACGAAAAGGATTTCTGCCTGGAATGAGAAGCAAAACAAAATTAAAAAAAAACAAAGCAGAACGACGTAAAAAAAAAAAGTTTTAGGCCGGCGCTAATGGAAAGCCGATAGTTTGACCAAAAAGGTTCCAAACTTGTTTTTGGGATTGTTTGCTGAAAGATGACCAGCATCGTCACTACGTGAAAAAACGAGTAAAATGTTATTTTTCTGTCTCTTTTTGTGATGGGGCCCAATTGGTCAAGTTGTCCAAATTCCAACGAGCCTCGATCAACATTGTCCACCAAACACGATTGACGTTTGATCTCGAGTTAGAGACAACCCACGATCACTCCTCTTCGTTCAGGACAAGGTCACATGAGTGTAGGTGACAGCGCTGAAGAGTTCATCTTGATCAATGTCCTCGTAGGGCGTGAGAGATTGCTTGTTCCTGCGGTCTTCCGTCCAATCCGCTCGAAATTCTATTTTTTGCCCGTTGGGAGACTATAAAAGCTTTGTCTCAGTTTTCTACACACCGGCCGCCAAATGTGTTTTTTACGGAAGCCTTGTCGGTGCCCGCCACACATCACCGACCGTGCGGTGAGCACAGTACACTAAGAGAGGGTCGGAGCCCCTAACGAGCTCGCCACAGATTTCACGACGCTGTCGTTGATTTCGTCGAACGAAGTGTGTGGAGCACAGTAAATCACGCCGCGTCTCATCCCAGATCTGCTTGAGAAATTCTCAAGCCGATGTTGGCCAAGATCGCCTCGAGAAATCCATTTTTTCCGGAAAACTGGAAAGTTCCAAAAAATAACTGTACAAATTGGGCCCACGGCTGACCATCCAGGTAAAGTCTGCCTGGGATCTTCGGAAATTTTAAACTTTTGGCCTTCCGTTAGCACCGACCTAGCAACGTAAAAAATGTTTTCGAAAAAGCAACTCTACGAGACTCGAACTTGCGTCCTCAAACTCAGCGCGTGTCGTAACTGAAACCGACCTCGGTGGAACAGTTGGAATGGAACGAGGTCGTTCGCTGCCGTTCGTTCCATTCCTACCTGTTTGTTTCCGACGTGAAGTTGTGGATTCTGGGCAACGCACCCGAACAGATAATAGTCCTACTGGCTTTTGCGGCGGGACCGTGCAGCTCGACTCTAGGGCAGGGGTGCCGTCACGTGGACATCGAGTGCTCCTGGCACAGATGACAGCTTTACACGCAAGCATACCGCAAGGCAAGCCTCACACAAGGCGGTGCTAGCCATCCAAGCGGCACCCTCGAGACAAATCTAGAAGTGTGATGTTGCCGTCGTGGCTGGACGACGACCACTGAAGCTCCTACGAACATCGATGCCACACATTTGGCAGAAAATATATCGCCAGAGCCTCGTTCGCAACCCTGTCTTTTGTCTGGTTAGCCTCCTGGGCAGGCCATGGCTGTATCGCTGGGCTCTTGTCGCAGGCGAGCCCTACGCCGTCCACATATGTTCCACCCCATGAGTCGTAAGTTATTCCGTGCGCACCCATACCCTTGTGGACCTCCAGAGTATCAAGCAACACTCCCAGCACCAATCAGTTGCCGTAAATCTCCTTCCAAATGGAGCGTTCGGTTTTTGCTGCACAAAATTAACTTCTCTGGGACTTGTTCTTCCTCTTCCAAAATTCACGGTCAGGGTGGGAACGCTAGGGATCTATTCGATCTGATAATCAATCAGCAGCAAGCCCAATATCATTCCATTCCAGGTTCCAAGCGTTCCAATGACTTTCTGGGGAGTTAGGACACACCCTCAAAGTCTGTCGCCTCGACCATTTGACCATCATCTGATCCATGCGTTTGTTTTTGGAGTAAGCAATTTTCCCGTTGGCTGTAACGAGTTGAGGATGGCTGAGCGGTGGGAGAATGTGCCGAATGCGACCTCCGGAGCAGGGAAGGAGTAAGTAGTAATGTCGATACCGTAGTACCGGCGGTACAGCTACTAATTGTGTGGGCACGCCAACAACTACTCTGTACATGTATGTACAACTGTAATCTGAGAAAGGCTTGAAATCTTATATGTATTGTGACAACCAACCTTGAACAACCTTGAGCGTACTATGGAAAAACGCCACCATACACGCGGCGGAACCGTGCGATTGCCCCTGCCGACCTCGAGCCCCCCAAAAGGGTTGGGTTAGGGTTGTGCCGTTGACACGCAAACCGCAGGATACTGTATTGTGAATGCAATGTACTTAAATTGACACGACATGCGTGAACATGTACATTTTTCAGGGCCTGTCTTGGGCCTGCGGGCCGGGCCGGGTCTTTTGAAAATGTAATGGTCCGGGCCGGGTTGGGCGGAGATTTTTTTCTAAATGGATGGGCCGGCCCGGCCTGCAAGAAATTTGAGGGGTCGGGCCGAGCCTCGGCCATGAGATGTGGGCATCTACATGGGCCGCTCCCCCTGACCCATGACGCGGCCCACGTGTTTTCACGAGCCAGCCCGGGCCGCGGCCCATGAAGTGTGATGTGCTACTGCTACTATTTATAGTACTATACGGCGTCAACCCTGTCCGTGAGGCGGCCCACGTGTTTCTTCGGGCTGGCCCGGGCCGCGGCCCATGAGATGTGCAAAATGTGACACAACCAGCAATTATAAACCAACAGGTAGCCCTACTGCAACCTGCCCTTTGGAGTACACGAAACTATGGGGTACGCCCACTCCGTCGGGCTATTGGTGTGCATACTCCATGCACGCGCTTGACGCGAGTTACATCAGTTGCTGTTGCTGTTGGTTGTTTTTCTCACATTAACTCGTATATGGTCAAGTCTGTGGTCACAAGACAGGTTCCGGTCACTCTGGAGCGGAAAAACACCCAAGGAAAAGAAACAAAACATGCCAACAGTGGTGAACGTAGATATCGTGTCATATACAAGACAACATCCGCCACAAAAAAAAAGTGAACCGGAAGTCAGCGCACGTATGTACCAGGCCCATACTGGTGCATACGTTCAAGGCTCGCAACTGAAACGGACTACAGCGCATGCCACCAAGGAAGCCAGATAATGTAGAATCTGAGTAGAAAGCATATTAAGGGACCATAAGAAACAAGAGACATAGAAAACGAAGCAAGGAAGATAGCTCGCCAGCAGGAGGGGTGTAGCGAGGTCAATGCGACCACAAAGCGCTACGAAAAAACGAAAACGTGCGCATCCGTTGTGGGCATATGACAATAAGGCAACCACGTAATACACGTAGTAAGTATATACGTAAGCTCGCCAACAGTTTACCTACGCAACGAGCGCCTCTGCATGCAGACTCTTCGCCTGTGCTGACCTGCTGCTGTTAATAGCAAGGCTTATCATGACTCGATGGTGCGGATCGGGCCGGGCCGGGCCGGGCCGGGCCGATCTCAAAATTTTCATCGACCGAACAAGGCGGTGCCGAGAATTTTGAATCATTGATGGGCCGCGATCCATCATCCGAAAAGTTCTTGGGCCGGGCCGGGCCGCGGCCCATCATCTGAAAATTTGATGAGCCGGGCCGAGCCGCGGCCCATGAGATGTGGGCTGTATATGGGCCGCTCTACCCAGCCCATGAGGCGGCCCACGTGTTTTCACGAGCCGGCTCGGCCTGCGGCCCATGATATGTGGTGTACTGCTGCTACTGCCGTGAGGACGTCCACCCGACCCATGAGCCGGCCCACACGTTTTCGCAAACCGGCCCGGGCCGCAGCTCATGATATTTTACGTACTGTGTAATATAAATGTACAACGGCAACGAACAGGCGTGCAATATAAATATACCTATCATCGGTCGCAGGCGGACCTGAAACGTTTGTCGTCGGCGGGTCTCCACCGTCTCTGACCGCCTTTCCGCGCGGCTTCTGCGCCGGGACATGCCCCCCCCCTCGCCTGAAACGCCCGGAGTCGGATGATCCAATAGCTCAGCGCCGTAGCGCCTGCGCGATGCCTTGGAGTTGAGATCTACGAAGGAATTTCCGAAGAATCGTGCCCTTTCAGTGTTTTAGGTCATGCCCCCCCGACAGGGTGTATATCTTCGCGTGTTTATTTCCGGTTCATCCCCTCCGACCTCAAGCACATGGGGAGGGTCGGCTACCCGGCCGGCGTCGCCATTGTGGGAGCCTTCGCGGATTGCTGTGTGCTCGGATCTGGGGCATATTTGGAAAGCCCCGGTAGAACATGCTACCCAGGCTTAGTTGGGAACTGCCATCTACAACAAAGTATGCCGAGAGATAAGAGAGCTACGCATGTCATCTGCAGCAACACGTCTTGTGCTACGGTACGCATCTACTGTCAACGTTTCTTGCAGGGTTGTGCAGCAACGGCTGTCAAGCCACATATCTACGTCGCTACGCTGTGAGTCATCGCGTTGCAGAGGTAGTTCTTAACCGCCTTCTCGCATTCCGCCGCGTATATACGCTTTCGGGTCATCGGCAAGTAACTCCAGCTTTCTCCCTCTTTTTTCTTCCCCCCTCTCTTCTGCAACATGAAGACGCCTCCACCTGCCACACCTCGCACTCCCTCCAAGCACCTTCTCGCACCATCCCGCGTGTGCTAGCAGTAAACATGCCACAGCAGTACCTGCCACCAGCTGTGAACAGTCATACACTATGCGGGTTGGATCTTTGTGACCATTATCCAAGACTAACTGTCCAAGGTACACACGCATATATATCACGTACCAGGTATACAAGTATCATATATCAGTAGAGCAATTGATTTTCCGTTGTTGGCGTTGTGCGTCTGTCTCGAAAGTGTGTAGGAGGTGCCGTCGAGCCTCTCACATGGAGTAGACAGAGCTGTGCAGCATACGGTGCAGGTGGCAGGTTTGTGACCAAGATTCAAGTACACACGTATGTGTACAGCAGCAGTATCACCTTTATTACGGCAGTCGCTATTGGTATTCTCCGTGGGCAGTGTGGGCAGCGCGTAAAGCATTCTCAACTCTTGGCTTCATCCTTCGCCAACATGATGTTGACGTGTGAGCTCTCTCAGCTTTTGGCATTACGTCTGACCCCCAACCTTCGCCACAATGCTGCTAATTTTTTTGGCATCACACGAGGCGGCGACCGGTGGACGTCCAGGCCGCCGCCGAAGCCCCCTGTAAATATAATATACTTATCCTAGTTTCCGGGCCTGATCACTTTTTAGTTTACGGATCTCTGCCGCCTCTCATCGCCTTTCCGCGCGGTTTCTTCGCTGATGCGTGCCCCCGCCTCGCCTGCAACGGCCGGCTTAGCGGATCCGCCCGCTCAGTGTCATAGCGCCTTCACGAGGCGTTGACATCGAGATCCACGACGAGATCTCCGAAAAATCCTGCCCTGTGAACGTTTTAGCGCATTGTATGCCGACAGGGCTTGTATCCTCGTCTGTATTTTTCCTGTTCGGTCTCTCTTACCTCTGACCCATGAGGGGGGTCGGGTACTCTACCGGCGCCGTCTGTGTGGGAGACTGCGCGGGCAGCTGTGTGCTCGGATCTAGGATATAATTGGAACGCCCCTAAAACACATTCCACACAGGCTTCGTGAAGAACTACTGCTACCTCGTACCATATACCAGGTATCAAACATTATGCCGAGCTATACGTAAGTACTTACGGCAGCAGCCGACGTAGAATACGTCGCCGGAGCTTCGTGTGGCGTGTAAATCAGCAGCTGCGATTGATCCTTCCTACGGATCTATGTATGTAGACGAGCAGCTTTGCAGCAGTCATAGACATCGGGAGCAGATCACCAGCTGACTATTTTCGATTTTCGGGGTTTCCACAGGAACACGCACTTCCCAAACGGGTAAAAAGTGTGCTTTTCAAAATGGTGATTTTTTGCAGGGCTTTTCACCGGCCGGCGCTGGTGGGCCAGCCTGGGGTTGGGCCGCCCGGCCCGGCCCATCATTTTTTCGTATAATGGGCCGCGGCCTGGCCCGGCCTGTCAAACGTTTAGAGGACGGGCCGCCGCCCGGCCCGGCCCATCACTCTTCATTTTTTCACGGCCCAGCCCGACTCGGTCCACCAAATTGTCAAATGCCTCGGCCCGGCCCACGATATTGGCAGCGACGCCCATGAGACCCGAGCTCTATTTGGGCCGGCCCATGGGTTGTCCTGCACTTCAGATAAAGCTGCATGCTGACGTGCTTTCCAACATTACTATTACTATTAGCCTTTCGTTTTGTTTTTCCTTCTGGATTCGGTCGGCCACCTGCATCCGGTCTATGATGCATACTGCCGGCTCGTACCCACACAATGCTCCACTAACGGCCTGGTCCAATGGTTTGTCTCGACTGGTGGACCACCTCCCCTTCCTCCTGCTGCCGCTGCGGAGCTCGCAGCACCAAGCACCTACCTGCTGCTGCGACAACACCTGCTGCTGCAATGCCCTACCTGCATGCTATCTATCTGTCATCCAAAGAGAGTGAAGATAACGCCAACGGTCGTTTGGCGGGGGCTCCCCATGCTACAGCAGCAGTCCTTGCTTCCGGTTCTACAACGACACACACGAAGGTGACCGTCGCTGCAACGCGCGGTCAGAAGATGCCTCATGACACGAAGTTTTCACCGGCGGTTCCGTCCGGACCAAACCAGGGCTAAAACGTCAAACAATGTTGCCTGGGTTACGGAGACGCCATTGATTGCGTCTGTCCGCCCGCAACGGCTCCAAGGCCTTGATAAGGCATTTACACAAGGGCCACGAAGCACGGTGGAGGTTGGTTCTCACTGTTAGCAGCAGATCAGCGCAAGCAAAGAGTCGGCACGCAGGGGCGCTGGTGTAGACATGCTGCTGTAACTCTCGTCAAGCTTGTGCATGGAATAGTGTGTACAGCAGCATATGTACTGAGTGCGTAACTTGTATTTTTACTTGTTTAAAGGCCAGGCTTCACTCACGCCGCCTGTTGGTTTACTACTGCTGGTTGTGTCCCATGTTGCACATTTCATGGGCCGCGTGCCGGGCCGGCCCGTGAAAACACGTGGGCCGCCTCATGAGCAGGGTGGACGCCGTATTGAACTATTTCTAGTAGCAGTAGAACACCACATTTCATGGGTCGTAGCCCGGGCCGGTTCGTGAAAACACGTGGGCCGCGTCATGGGTTGGGAGAAGTAGCCAATGTAGATATGGGCCGCGGCCCCGCCCGGTCCAGGGCATCAATTTGCAGATGATGGGCCGCGGCCCAGCCCGGCCCTTGAAATTGTTAGATGCTGGGCCGCGATCCCAGCCCGGCCCATCAAACTACAATTTCTCACGACCCGACCCGCCCGGCCCGGCGCGGCCCATCCATTCTTCAAAGTTCTCGGCCCACCCGACCCATCACAGTTTTGAAAGATTCGGCCCGACCCGGCCCGGATTAGTGGCCCATGACAAGCCCTGATTTGTTTCGAATTTTCTTTTTGCTTTCATTTTTTTCAAGAGAAGCAGAGCCTGTGCAAGACAAAGCTCGTGCTTACGAGTAAACCCATGGCCAAAACGGGCTCTGGCGGGCACTAGCGTGTGGACGGGTGGGAGGAAGGAGGGAGAAAGTCGGTTTCGTGACGGAACGCCTTGAGACGGTGGAGGAAGGGCGGTCAGTTGTGGTCCTTTCCCTGCGCTCCCGTTTGTTTTTTCGAGAACGCTCTTTACGGAGAGCAAGTAAACCTTTACACAAGGTGTGCCCGAAGTGCGTGTACCGCGGATGACGTCGCACCTACCTGGTACGTACTACTGTACGGGAAGTATTTTTTTTTTGCCCAACCAACCACAATTGGCTAAAGTGAAAAGACGTTCCTTTTTAGTTCACCACACACTTCTCAGAGTGGAGTGCGGAGCGCACGCTCTCGATTACTTGGCATTGTGATTCTTGCCCTCATCCTCATGCTCTACATATATGCATGGGCATCACCCGAGTCTGCGACCGGCGGCCGTCGAGGCCGCCGGCGAAGCCCCTTGTATCATAACTAATCACCAAATGACAGTAAAAAAAATACCAGGGAACGAAAAACGTGAGCGTTCACCTTTTAGTACGGGGTAGTACATAGGCCGGCCCTTCAAGTTCACGGGTCGGCCCACAGGGATGGCCGGCAGGCCCATATAGAGCCCGTATCTCATGGACCTCGCTGCGAATGTCATGGGCCAGGCCGGGCCGGAAAAATAGAGAATGTCATGGACCGGGCCGGGCCGGGAAAAATTGAAATTCGATGGGCCAGGCCGAGCCGCGGCCCATCCTCTGAAAATATGATGGGCCGGGCCGAGCCGCGGCCCATCCGACCCACGAGCGTCGGCGCATGACAAGCCCTGATTAATAGCATGGAGAACCAAGTCCCACT
Organism: Undaria pinnatifida; assembly: GCA_012845835.1. Taxonomy (NCBI): domain Eukaryota; class Phaeophyceae; order Laminariales; family Alariaceae; genus Undaria; species Undaria pinnatifida. The sequence continues at coordinate 9,736,111 of JABAKD010000028.1, forward strand.
GTGCTTCGTTGCCCTTGTGTGAATGTCTGATGAAAGCCTTGGTGCCGTTGTGGGTGTATATAGGACAATCCTTGGCGTCTCCGCAATCCAGGCAACATATGACGCGTTTGCCCTGGTTTGGTCCAGACGAAACCACCGGTTAAAACTGTGACAGGAGGCATCTTCTGGTCGAGAGTTCACCGTCGTGTGTGTCGTTGTGGAACCGGGAGTGAGGACTTCTGCTGTAGCGTGGGAAGTCCCTGCCAAAAGACCACGGGCGTTATATTTGCTCTCTTCGAATGACTGATAGATACTCGTAGCAAGCAGTTGTTGCAGCAGCAACTACTGTAGCTAGCAATAGCGGGTATTGCAGCAGCAGGTGTTGTTGCAGCAGAAGGTTCTTGCTGCTGCTGCTATCCCGCAGCAGCAGGAGGAGGTTGGGTCCACCGGTCGGGACAGAAGCCGTCAGAAAGGGTGGTTAGTGGGGCAGCATTGTGTGGGTACGAGTGGCTATGTTAGCTCATGGGCCGGATGCAGCTAGCCCACGGAATCCAGAAAAAAAAAACGAAAACAAATAATATTTTTTTACGAAAACACGGCAGCATGCACCGTTTGTTACGGGACAACACATGGGCCGCCCGTGCACGGGCTGGCCCACAAAAATGGCGGGCCGGCCCTTATAGAACACGCATCTCATGGGCCTCGCTGTCAATGGCATGGACCGGGCCGGGCTGGGCCGGGCCAAGCCGTGAAAAACTGACATTGTGATGGGCCAGGCTGGGTCGCGACCAATTATACGAAAAGTTGATGGGCCGGGCTGGGCCGGCCTAACCCCGTGCCGACCGACCAGCGCTGGCCTATGACAAGCCCGGGAATTATGTGGAGGTGTGGCGAGCTCAAGCTTCATTTTTCACCGCTTGCCGGAGGATTGAAGAAACAAAGTTAGGGTTAGGGCTAGGGTTACGTCAGGGGTCGGGTTGGTCTGGGCCAAACGTGCAAGGTTAAAACTGACCTTGCGCAACCTGCACAGTGTTGTGTACAGGCCGCTCCTGCACATAAGACGAGCCGTTATATCTTGTTCGTGGGCCCATCTACTGCTGTAAGAGAGAGTGGCTCTCGTATACGTGTAATATTTACAGCAGTATCACGTTGTTAGCCTTTAGTATTTAACAGGGCGCGTGTTCTTCCGCTCTTCGTGGTCGTTGTTACTAGTTGTTGTCAGACCCTTGCCGTTGAGCCAGACTCGAAGACTTGTACGCAGGTCTGCGTCGTCACTTTCCCAGATGCTCGTATGTTTCCACTTGTCCAGCACCTCGTATATATTTCCAGGCTTTGACTTTATGCAATGTGGATTACATACGCCGGGGTCAGACCCTTGCCGTTGAGCCAGACTCGAAGACTTGTACGCAGGTCTGCGTCGTCACTTTCCCAGATGCTCGTATGTTTCCACTTGTCCAGCACCTCGTATATATTTCCAGGCTTTGACTTTATGCAATGTGGATTACATACGCCGGGGTCAGACCCTTGCCGTTGAGCCAGACTCGAAGACTTGTACGCAGGTCTGCGTCGTCACTTTCCCAGATGCTCGTATGTTTCCACTTGTCCAGCACCTCGTATATATTTCCAGGCTTTGACTTTATGCAATGTGGATTACATACGCCGGGGTCAGACCCTTGCCGTTGAGCCAGACTCGAAGACTTGTACGCAGGTCTGCGTCGTCACTTTCCCAGATGCTCGTATGTTTCCACTTGTCCAGCACCTCGTATATATTTCCAGGCTTTGACTTTATGCAATGCGGATTACATACGCCGGGGTCAGACCCTTGCCGTTGAGCCAGACTCGAAGACTTGTACGCAGGTCTGCGTCGTCACTTTCCCAGATGCTCGTATGTTTCCACTTGTCCAGCACCTCGTATATATTTCCAGGCTTTGACTTTATGCAATGTGGATTACATACGCCGGGGACACCAAAGTTTATGCAATGTAGCTCTTGCCGTGATATCCTACGAGTAGTGCACAAAACTCATCGCACGCGTTCAGCACACCGTCCGCGTCAAACGTGTCATTTTTGTATATGCGTACTGCTGCCACATTATTTACCACATGGGCAAACGAGACCGACGTTGTGCAACTTATGATACAAGCGTTGACAGCATCGATAATTGTTGACTACATCCGAAAAAGCGTTCCTCTGTCTGCATCTTCATGCTGGTGTGCTAATTTCATCGCGGCGCATCTTGTGGCAGTCGTGCCATAGACGACGGCATTAGTGCTCGCGAGCTTCTAATACAAGCACCATTATTTACTGTTAATATAGCAGTCTCGTGTGAAACATGCTTGCAGCTCTTTTGTACACACAGAAGGAACACCAACCATCAGCAGCAGTCTCACCGAGGTGTCGTGACCAATGCGTTTGATCTACCCACAGCAAAACTAATCTCTTCTGCATATTATGATCGTGCCGCAACGGGCTTTTTTATGTCGTCTTATTGTCTTCTTCGCCGGTGGCCCGAAGCACCGGAGCGGCGATTGTAATCATTGGATCAGCTCTGAGCGCGAGCTTTCTCGTCTACCGTCGGGGGGTGCATGTGAGTGGCCTGACCGTCTCATCGTCCACGAGTGCGCGATACGGTCCGGGTTATTTGCCCGCCAGGCGTCGGGCGCAAGAAAGCGGGGGGAAAAGCGTCTACGGTTTCGACTGAAGTCCCGTTATTGACCGATCGCAAGACCGTGTACCACGCACCTCTCGCTATCATGCAAACGCCGTGTGGCTGCAAGTTGTAAGTTGCCTAGCGCTTCGAGCTATTTCGTGTTCCGCTTCTTAAAACATGGCGGTTCTCGGTATTGGCATGACCGTTTTAAAGCCATTCTGTCTCCGTCCAAGCTACCGGTAGCTTTGATTCCGCATCGTAATGAGCGACGGTGCTATGTCCCGGCAGAAACTTGTCGCAGCAGGTGCAAAAGCAAGTTATCTACGACTAGGTTCAGTACGCAGTGCCCGTCGATTTTGATATCTTCATGAGGTCAGAGGCGTTTTACTCGCTGTCGTTCGGCTCGTGAAGAAGCTGCCGTTGTCCCTTTGATTTTTTCCGGAATGCAAGAAACTGAATGTTCAATTGGCGTTTTCGTCTCGGGAAAGTAAATGCAGGTGCATGCGGCTGAGCTGCGGTGGTTGGCTAGGTGTATGCCTGGTATACGTAGCCCCATCTCCGGGGTATGTTCTTCTTTTGCCTCAGATTTCTAATTGTAAAAAAAAATATCACGGTAATGGCACCGAATGAGATGCACTCGGAGGGTATAGTTAGCCGTTTTGAGACTCATGCAGACGGACGAACAAAGCAACGAGCGCGATCTCATCAGGCGGTTTGCGTACGGTAGTGCGAGTGTCACCATGCTGTCCCCGTGTCTTACAACTCCTTGCCGCGCACTTCGGACACCTTTCCTCACCCAACAGAATTTGTTGTTTCGTGCGGCCGATTCTGTAATGCTTATTTACTCATTTACGTACTTAATTCCACACTTCCCCCTCGGAAGCCCGAAAGGGGTTATTAACGACACACATCTACCGCTCGCAGGGTTTCCGCTCTGCTGCTCAGGTGCCCTCGTCGTATTTTGAGAGCAGAAAGCGGGTGAGGATCCGGGTTGCCAGGATAGTCGCGGCGCCCCCGCCAATCTCTGATGCTCCAGGTAACGGTCACCACCCGGTCGATGTTCGCGGAGAAAGGGCTCGTAACGGGGCAATCCGTGATCGAAATGTGGGCGGCGAGAAGGACATGCATGGTTGCTGGGGTTCAGACGGTGAGATATCAGAGAGGTTGTTTATAGCTCAGGTACGAGGTGCCATACAACACGGCCTTCATTCACAATTATAATTTTGATTGTAATGTATCCAGTTCTACGCGGGGTCCGGTTGGGGTGCCCTAGACGCGGACTAAGGCGACTCCCCTTTAATTTCCTCCCCGGTCAGGCGGCGGTTTATCACCACGTTGTTAACCGCAGCCTTGCTGTTGATTTATCACAGCACCAAGCTTGCCTTGCGTTCGATAGATCTTTTGGATAGGCTGCTGATGATTCAGCGTTCTGTGCCGGGTCGAAGTTGATCGCCGCGCTTGAACACCTTCGTTATGACTCTCCGCACTGCGATCGTCACATGCTGTTTCGGGCCGATACCATTGTTGTGTCATGAGTTCCCACCAACCGCCCGCGCTCCATGGCTTGCACCTTCCCCTCTATTTGTTGCCACAGTAATTGTACACGCCGAGCATATCACTATCTTCCGGCGACTCCTTCGTTTATCACCCCGATCCCTTCCTTCTAATGGCGGCGGCGATGCAAACGCCACTTTCATGTTGAGGATGTGTGGGGTTTCCGCAGAAGAGGATGGATTTGCGTTTGCGCGGGAACAGCTGATAAATCAGTCGGCCGGGCTGTACTGCGACGCTGAGCTGCTGTTCCGGGAAGAAATGGCTGGAGGGTCGCCGGACGAAAGTGGAGGAGTCGGCGCAGTCGTCGCGTCGAGCGGGCAGCAGGTGACTAGAGCTTTTCTTGGTGTTGTTGGGGTGCACGAGACTGCCTGTCCAAGTATAATTAGTCAATCAGCTGTAACGTGTCAATAGTCGTGTAACATGTGGAAACGTATCGGTATTTTGCCCGGAGGACAGGTGCTGAGTATCCTAGTGTAGTACTGCTTTTTAAGATTGCACGGACTAGCTGCTAGACTGTCAGTCTGACTGGGTCATTGAACATGTAGTTCCTTCTATCCAACTAGTGTACTCTCGTCACGTATACCCTCGTCGAATGAATGTGTGCTCTGTGCGTCCCATGAGGCCTGCCCCCCCCCTTCGCGCGTCCAGCTGCGATGGCCGTCTCATTCACGCGCTCCCGTAAACGTCCTACTTTTCATGCTGTATTTTTCTTTCTGTCGGGGGCAAGTCTTCTGGGCCGGTAGCTGTCTGCCACCTACACCGTCGCAGAGGCGTGTTATGGAGGAACTGGGTCCAGTCCCCACTTGACCCGAAGGCCGGTCTGGGGGAACACCTCCTTCTAGAAGGGCTCGCGACGCTGCGAGAAGAAAAGTGGTGGGCCGGGGACAACAGCAGCGTATCGCCGGCAGCGCCAAAAGCCGCGGCGCCTATTACGGACACGGGCGTTTCGGGAGGAAAATACTCCTACCACCCCCCGGCGCTCCAGCGCCTCGTCGCGGATCGTGCGAGGTTTGCGTCCGCTGAGGAAAGAGCCGAGAGGGAAAGAAAAGGACTGTGGGCGGAGTTCGTAGAGACGGGTGCGGGGGAGGCCGGCGTCGCGGATGGAACGGGGAAGGGTTGGAGGGAAAGGTCGGCGTCGGCTGTTCGCGCCCTGAAGGGCTTTTTTGGGTGGCGGTGACTCGCCACCACATCCGCTAGGCGAGAAGAGGCAACTCGGAGTGTAGGAGCGTACGCAGATGGCACCCTTCCTGGCATACCGGTCTGTTGCAAGCCGGTATGATAGTACGTGTTTTTGGTTGACGTGGCACCACAGCGATCCGTCGTCGCGGGATGGAAGTGATATAGACCTTCCTTGGAGTTTTTGAGCATCAGCTGAGCGTGGTGCGTTTTTGTTCTGTCGAGACACGCGTGGAGGTCGTGATTTGCTTGCGATTTCGCGACCATGACCACAATTCGTTACATAATCAAAGATTATTTATTTTATGTTATTTTTTCACTTTTATTTTTCATCTTATGGACAAGCCGTGGTCACAGGTGTCGTCTCTTTTTCCCCCCCCGGTACGCGCCTTCATTGCTATCGCGCAAAGGGTTTAACATTTCCAACGCTCGTCGAGTTTCATCGAATTTTACACGATGTAACGGCCTCATCGGGTTTTTTCAAGCTACTCCCAATACTATTGTACCTGATATATAATAAGCCGATGGGAACAACGGCGCAGGCTCTGCGTCGCGACGAAATGCTGTAGCTCTCTGTTTCATAGTATTTTCTTCATCGACAACAGGGAGACGATACAGTCGCGCCTACACACACTACTGTGGAGGGTGGCATACCCTCCACCATCCAAGAATTAACTATGAGGGTGACGATGGCGACTTCTGGCTACAACGGCAATATATAACTGCCATGCGTGTTTTGTCAAGCACGTTTGTGCGTTGGCACGTAGGTATAAGCCAAGGCAGCATTCAGTAAGGGGCGTTCCTTCGCCAATATTAGAGATAAGGGCACTATAAATAGAACGAGTGGCCGTGTACCTTTCTCAGAAACCTTATTGGTCCAGCGTCACAAGCAATTACATGGCGCATGCCGCTAAGCCGGAAAACACCGTCCGTAGCGTACGTAGCCTTTGGTATCTGACCGTTCCCGGCATGGCGTGATAACTGCTGTTGGACCTTCACCCCAGATGACTGGGACGGGGTTTTAGGTGTTTGCGCGCCATACAAAAGCGATCCCCTCCCGCTTGGGACGCCATTGCGCACCTGCGCTGCTCTGGCGCGAGGGTCGTGAACACATACCTGATCACAACCGTTTTCATAAGCAGACGAGAAGGTCTCATACGAATGTTTTTTGTAATACTGATTTAATTGTACTGGTTTTAGTGTGCGACGTTTTTGCCCCGGAGGTTGGCCACGCTGCCAAAAGAGATAGGACTAAACTTTGGAGCACATCCATTGCCAATCACCACTCTTCCTTCCCACGTAAAGATATCATACACAAAAAGGCACGCATGCACGCTGCATTGAACGTGCACGACATGACGATCCTTTGGCAGATCAAATTTACCCGCGGTCCCCACTTTCCGCTTTTTCGTGTAATTCAACCGCCTCCTCATGGTTGGAAGCCCCCAAAAGTTCTGCTCCCCCCGACAAATTAGGGTTGCCCCCCGACATCAAAAATCTGTAACGGGACCCCGGAAATTTTTGGGGGGATCGCCCGGATTCCTCCCGGGAGAACCGCGGAATTTTGAGTGCCAGGTTTCCGGAACCCGAGACACCCGAACACTACTTGGCACTTTTGACGCTTTCTCAACGACATACGTTTGAGGTACTCAGTTCCCAGGCGGCGTGGTTATGTGGAAGGGTGTTCCCTCGTTTTATCTTGCAGGAAGCATGCTACCAGGTACCAATCTGTCCGGAAATATAAGCAACTTTTTGCTTTACTATTATCGTTAATAAGGTTATCATATTTCCGGACACACGAGTCTAGGTGTAAGTGTAGATAATGTACATACCTGTAGAAGGGCAACGAGAATTCAATGTTAATTCCAAGTCATTTTGCACGATGCACAAAACAGAACCCTCGCGTGACGAAAATTTCCACAACGACTGCCCCAAGCCCAGCGTAAAACGAACAACGAAACCGCTGATTCCGCTGTGATGCTCTCGCCCTCTTTCTCAAGTTTTCGATGGCCGCTCGCTGGTTGCTCGCCGCCGTTCGTGCTCCTCTGCCAACTTTTTTCTTGCCTGTGTCGAGCTTCAGACGCTCCTCGTTTCCGTTGATTTTTTCATTACCTCGTCGGCCAATTTCTCTGCCCATCGGGGGGCTTTGGTCTGCTCAGCGCACTGGGCAACGGCCACGTCACGGGCGCGAGCAGCTGTTAAGGAATTAGTGGGGTATTAGTCCGTTTGGCCACTTGCCAAAGATCAACCAATAGCTTACCCAAACTAGTAAACCTTATAACACTCCCTCCGTGAATCGGCGGCATAGCAGGTCGGCCGGATATACGGGTGGACGTGTCAATATCCAAGCGGTTTTATTGACTGGGGATACCGGGGAGAGTATTTTTCAAGTTCGACATGGGGAAAGTCGTAAATTTTGGTATTGTGGGATGGTGGGATTCGAACCCACGACCCAAAAAACCATGGTCTGTCGACGCTTCGGTTTTTGCCGTACCCATCAAGGGCGACACGGGCTCCGCAGAAGCCATGGCTGCAGCGATGCCCATCGCACAGCCGACTCCTCTATCAAGGAGTTCTACACAGAAGACGGCCTCCGTCGCGACCGCCCGTTCGACTGTGTTCCGTCTCTGCCTTGCTTGGGACTCCAGCCCCTCCGTCATCGACGGCGCGCTGGTGAACAGCGACAGCAACGGGTAATGCACCCCCGCTGTAGATTATGGATTTGGGCCCGACGGGACCTCTCGGCTATCTTCCAGACGAGGTACAACCCCGCCGCGAGCCCCACGGCCGCGGCCGGCTCCGCCCGCCGCTGCGACCCCTGGTCTTGCCGACTCACCGGTCCGCACGGTGCCCCTTCCGTCCAACCGCGACCACGCAGAGTCTATGAGAACTCCTCTCTTACGGCTCACGCCTTCTCCTGGTGACACGCCGACTGCACTTACAAGGTCGGACGCCCTCGGCGACGCTGCTTAATTGCGGTCCACTGATTCCGTAGCGCGTTATTCGCATGCCGATTGGCAGCGAGAGCAGCACGCTGAGCCGACGTGCCACGCTATGATGCGTTACGTCTCTATCGGCCGGCCATCGGTCCTGCCGCCCGAGGTTTTGGCGTGCTACCCCCCACACAAACGTCCATCCCTCTCAGGAATCCAGGAGCTGGCGAGTAAGGATCAACTACTCACAACCGACGACGGCATCGTCCTACTCGTTCGTAACCCGACACTGCCGCCAACAAGGTCTGACAAACCCAACTCTGTGGGGTGAGCTGCTTGCTTGCTAAACGATGAGCCAGTTCGCATCTACGTTCCCCTGCTCATGCGTCCTTGGATCATGCAAGCTTGTCACTCGACGGCCTCTTGTCACCTTGGCACCACGCGCACGGTGCGCATGCTGGGGCGGTTGTATTGGTGGATTGGCATGAATGTGTTCACCCGGTGATGGCTTTGCCACTGCTTGAAGTGCCAAGCGCGGAAAACCCCACGGCTGACTGTCCGCTGGCCTATAATCTCAATGCCTCTACTGGAAGGTCCAGGTGTCGCCGTCAGTGTTTACGTCGGCCCCCTCCCGGTCACACCACGACGCAACACCTGCATCCTGCTGTTCACCGATCGCTTCAGTCGTCGGGCCGACAGGTTCCCCGTCACTGCTGCTGAGTTCGCCGCGGAGGGTACAGCCAATATCCTGGTGAACCAATACATCCCCTTGTTGGGGTGCCCGTGCACCATACTCTCGGACAACGGACTGCAGTTCAGCTCCAAGCTTTCACAAGCTGTATATCAGCTGTTGGGTGTGCACAAGCTTGCTACAAGCTCCTATCATCCCAACTGTAACGGGGGCGTTGAGCGGGTAAACCACACTATGGCCCAAATGCTGACTATGGTCGTCAACGAGCGATAAGACGATTGGGAATTGCATCTGCCCCACGTCAAATTGGCTTACAACGATTCCATCAACGCGGTGACGGGTCTGGTGCCGAACGAGGTCCACATGGGAAGACTCCCACGGCTCCCCCTGACGGTTTTCGATCGCACTGGTGTCGCGGGACACCAGAGTCTGGCCTGTGACCACCTGGTCTACGCGACTTGGCCACCGACCGGCAAAAGCGCGCGAATGGCATCGTCCGCGCACACCACGCCCTCACCGTATCTCGTGTTAATCGCAGAAACTCCGCCCTCGCCGACGCGCTGCGTCCAGCACCTAACTTCGCTACGGGTGGTCGGGCATGGATGTACAATTCTTCCTCTACCATCCGCCAGGGTGTGAAGGCGAACACCGACGCCAAGGTACTCAAGGACAAACTCGCGATTAACTGGACGGGCTCGTACAAGATCTTGGCAGTCGGTCCCTGCTCCGCCGCCGAGACCCCGAACGGTTCGCCGCTCGGGAGCAACCTCCTCTATTTGGATCTCCCTTCCGACCTGCCCGGTTCGGACGCTTGTCGGCGTGTGGCCATCGAGCGCTGCAAATCCTGCGCCAACCCCCACGCTAGCGGGGACATGCCCAAGTACCTACCGGCGGGGCTGACGCAGTACGGGCGCAACATTTTTTCCAAGAAGTCCCCGCCGTACCACGTCACTCAAGACGACATTTCGACTCCCCTCCAACGGCTGGAGGTGGAGCTGATCATCGGTCATCAGTCGGTACGGGGGCGAGGTGGCGTCATCGCCGTGCTATAAAAGACGCACTGGGCGGGACTCTCCGAACCTTCCTGGGAGCGGGAAATGACCTCCACCTCTCCCGCCCCCACATGTTGCGTCGTTGGGCCGGAAACCCGGACCAGCATCGCCAAATCAACCGCGTCTACCGCCGAATGCGGATCGGGGCGGCAAAGCGCGAGCTCTTCCGCAACAACGGGGAACTGGAGCCCACTTTTTGTACAAGGGATACGATGGGTTATGGTGGCTTGGAAAATCAGCGCGAGCACTACCGAGGACAAGGTATATCTGGTCCGCTTTCTGGACGACCCGGGACCGATTAAACTTCTTCTTCCCCCGGCGCGCTACACGACTTCGACGGGAGCCGTACGAGGCTCTTGGGGCCTGCAAATTCACATCGCCAGTGCGTTTCCTCGGGGGATCCAACGTAACGTAGACGAATCTCGAGGCGCGGCCGTGGCCAGTTGGTTTTCAAGCCGCCACCGCTCCTCGATAGTTCTCCAATTTGTGGTTACGAAGTTTGAGTCTTTGTCTTTGAGTTGTTCGTGGTGTTCTGAGAGTCTTGGTCTGGTTTCGGAGCGGTTTTTTCCACTCTTTTTTTGTATTTGTCCTGCCGAACCCCCTGCTCAGTGCTAGGCCAGGGTTCGGGTAAAACGCCGCAATCTGAGGCGCAGGGCTGTCGCTTTTTCGTCGTTGTTCCATTTCGCCCTGCCGACGACCTCCTCAGCCCAGAGCCGGGGGGCGACCAGGGCACCCTGTTCACGCGTAACGTGGTACATGGGTAGGTACGGGCCTTTGTGTCATTCTTTTTTTTCGTGTGTTGCGTTTGTTCTATTTTGGTTTTCGGCGAAACACTTCCCCCCTCGCGGGGCTGTAGTTGTTGCCACCTTCCATTCCGGGTATTTGTCGTTTCCTCGTCTAACCGCCCGCCATGCCGATGGTCCACAGAAGGTTTTTCGCATGATTTCTCCCTTGTATTAGCGCCTGTGTTCCCCTCCATATCGACGAGGGCTCACCTCGTCATGGTGCCTTTTTTGTGGTTGGTTTGCCGTAGAGTCTTTCCTGCCCCCCCCGCCCCACCGGCGGTATGCGGCAGGTTCTAGAGCCCTTTCTGCCCCCCCCCCCCCCCGCCACACCGGTGGTACGCGGCAGGGTTTTGATGGGTGGCTTTTGCCTTGTTGTAGGGTCTGCGTTTCCTTCAACTGCCTTCCTTCGCGTGTTCCTGGCTCCATAGCCAGACCGTTAGAGGTGTGGGGGTGAGTTTTGAGGAGCCGTGTCTTCGACTCATCGCCTAGTTCGTAAAACCGGAGTTTCCCCGAATCTCCCATATTTCTGCCTATGCGACTCATCAGGGTGGGCTAGTGTTAAGATACGGCCTCGAAAGACCTGTAACTATTCAAATTGAGATAAGTTGGATTGGTTTCGTATGATAAGGTTGGCGTTTTATATTCGGGATTGTCAGGAAATAGATCGGAGGCACATACCTCCGATCTCAGAAGCCATCCGGGGCTCTGGTGGAATCGAATAAAGCTGCGTCTCTACGAAGGTTAAGAAAGTGAGTACTCTCCGAGGACCTGCTCAAATGGCAGACTTGCAGGGGACACTCTGTGTCTCCGCCCAATACCCTTACGGACGCCATTTGTCAAATAATTAGTGGAGTATTAGTTCGTTTGACAACTTGCAAAAGGTTAACCTATCGCTTACCCACTCTAAGCCTTATAACACTCTCCCTCCCTGAAACGGCGGGATAGCAGGTCGGCCGGATGTACGGGCGGACCTGCCAATACCCAAAAGCCCATGGTCTGCCGACGACGCCATTTGTTAAGGAATTAGAGGGGTATTAGTCCGTTTGACCACTTGCCATAGATTGACCAATAGCTTTTACCCAAACTAAAAAGTCTTATAACACAGCGCCGTCGTGGCGCCGCTTCAACGACTCATAGCTACTGGTCTTACCGCTGTTCTCGGCGCGCTGGTCACGCCCGGCTTCTCCCACCGTCTTTCCGGTTCAAGAAAATAAGTCATCGTCGTGTATTATTTTCAAAAGTTTCTGCTTTGGGGGGGGGGGGCTTCGTTTTCCGGCGTCCCGAGCCCACATTGTGCTACATACTGATTTTTGAGGAAGTGCCACGTCTCATAGCCGAGCACGATTTTGATGCCGTTTTCGGCGCCGTGTGCGGACAAGTCAAACGTAGCCACCATAGGCTAAATTTCTCTAGTATCATCCGATTAACTCCGCCAAAATCAACCAAAGAACCTAAAAAGTGCTAATTTCGGTGATTTTCGCGCCCGATCGGTGCGGACCAACAATGCAGTGGCCTACAATGGGTAGAATACACCGTTTTACAGGTTTAGGCGCAGTGTGGAAGTTCAAATCGTTTCGTGCGAGGAGCTACGAGCTCCGGTTTAAAAAACAATCTACCACGCTATATCCAAGTTAATTTTGGGCCCAAAAAGCCTGTGTGTTGTGTCTCTTGAAAGTTACGTTTGGGCAACAATTCATCAATTTTGCCATGCCACATTCTTCTGGTCGGTAGGAACCTCGTTCCTAAGGCTAACTGTCTAGGATGATGCTCTGATGATGTTTCCGTGAAATGTAGGAACTCGCATTCGCTCGTAATAATACATGCTGATTTCCAGGGGAAAATCCGCGCTTTGTTTGGTCTATTTTCAAGTCATCGTTGGTTGTTTCAAGCCCAAATTCGTTAGCAGACAATTATCTGACCAGATCGAAGAGTTTCATCTCAAAATAAATGGCGACATTATTAGCCTTTGTATATCTACAGAGAAGGGACCCCTCGATAAAGGAAAACGGTATATCAGGGACCTCGAAATTTATACGAAACAAATACTGCAACTAAATCGGTGTATTAAGTTCCGTGTTTAGAAGTACAGCCGGCCTCGTCGCGTGCAAAATTGTACCTTGTGTTCCAGAAGGTGACCAGAAAGGATTATCTCCATTCATCCAACCATTCGACGACCTGGCATTTGGTCGACCAGACAAAAACGAAAACTATAATTTTACCAGGTAATAATAATAGGCAAAACACACATCCCACAACAAAGAATCGAACACCACCCAACCATTGTTGGGGAAACACCCATACCGGGTTCCGCCGAATGCCCCAGGATGCAGTCGTAGCCCCACGTTCGTGCGGTACCCTTTGAATCTGGGCCCGGGTGAATATCGACAGCAGCACCAACAGCTGTGCGGTCCTCTCGCAACCAGCCGAGAGGGCAGCAACACGTACTTCAGCTGTACGTATTAATCTCCCATCCGAACAATATCATTCCGTGCGCAGAAGAAAGTAGTTTTTTTGTTAATCCAGCGAGCACACGAGAGCGCCAAAACACGCCAAGCAGCACATTGACCATGGGGAACAAGAGGGGGGGGTTAGATCGAGGCTGGGCCTGGCACAGGCTTTTTTTTTATCCTCCGGCGGATGAGGAAACATAAAGCTCACAGCCCTTCCCTAGTCCAGGCGATTCCATTATGTAGCACAAAAAACACGTCTGGGCGACGATGTAACGACGACCTGGCCTCTACATTCAAACCCGAGTATGCCCTGTATTTCCGATCAGAGTGATGTCCTCTTACTATATTTAGTACGAAACATGTCATCATGCGGCCTCGTGACCCAGAGCGTTTCTGCGCCGCCTTGCGCATAGATAGAGAGGGAGGGCGGCACAACCCTATGCAAACTCCGTACCACGTCGCGCCGAGTGGTGGCCGACGGGTGCTGAGCATTGCCGACAACCCTGAGCCGGTGCCAAGGCCCCCCGTTCCATTAGGCACAGAGATATCATTTTGAGATGCTGAAATAACTTCTCCATCAAATAAAAGTAGGCACTCGATTGGCCAATTTCATTTTTGTAAAGCCAGCGTTGTTGATGGCTTGTTGTTATGCTACTCCGGGGCCTGCTGGCTTTTTTTAGACCTCTCCTTTTTTATTGGTAGCATTTGTCTCGGTCCGGGACACACTTGATTCCAAGGCCTTGCTGCGCTCTCAGAGAGTTCTCCCTCTGGAGAAAGCCCTTCCTTATTTCTTTAGGGATTTTTTTGTTTTTCGTTGTTCTCTTCGAGGTTTTTTTTTCGTTCTCGTCGTGTTTCATTCATTTCGTCCCCAACTCCTTGCGGTACTTCATACCGCGGCTTTTCAGCTCGGCCGTCACCGTTTTCTGACGTGACCCATACCACTTTCTGGCGGAAAACATACCATGCGAATCGGCTTCGCCCGAGGCTCTTCACGCCCCACAGCCTTTGAATTTCCGACCGAATCTCAACCATGGGCGCCACATCATGTAACACGCGCATGCAGAATGCGCGCTTTCATATTTCAGATCCCTTCAGAGCGATCATTGCAAGACTCCTTCCACACACGGCACGAACCACTGCTCAACCATTCATAGCTGGCACAACCCACATACACGTACGCAAGGCGGGAAATGGGGAAAGGGACAAAGAGAGAGTTGGCAGTCCCACCAAACGCGGGCGATCCTGACCACACACACACACCCTCGCGTCCGCCTTGCGAATTCGTACACCGCATTCTGTTGAAATCCTCGCTACCGGTGTCGCCACTATCGACCCTGACAATGCACACACACCACTCTCTCGTCCGCCTTCCGTATTGGTACACCACATTATTATGTTGAAATCCACACAGGGAGAGGGCGCCACCACTTAAACTTTTGGTACTTTGAATATATTAATTTTAAGGGGCTGTTACAGACAGGCCACCCTTTGCAGGTTTCTCTACTAGGCAGGTTCCACGTTGGTCACTCACTTGTACTAGATACGCTCTTGTATTAGTTCCACACACGCCACGGAAGAACTGAATAGCGTTCAATCTCAAGAGGCAAAACATGATCCCCTTTTTCCTATACGCACATGCCTTCAATTGCATGTGAAACCCTTGTATATCCCATCCCATATCTTACGCCCTTGTTAGGCTCTCAGGGGAATACCATATAACACGATAGCCCACCCCGATGAGCCGTATATGCAGAAATATGGAAGGTTCGGAGAGGCACCGGTTCCACGGTCTAGAACATGGCTCGAAGATGCAGCCCTTCACAACCTACTGCCACACCTCTACCCTGCGAGGCTATGAATCCTCAGGGAAAATGCTACATACAGCAGAAAACCTCGAACGAAGAACCATAAGGCCATTTCTTACACAGTCGGATCCCGCCAGTCGAAAACGGCCCTTTTCGACTGGACTTCTTTTCGACTGGATTCTTCTGGTCCTTCTTGTTATCGTCAGACGAGTCGATTTTATAGTTTTTGTGCTCTTCCTAGAAGCGGTTGGTGTGAGGGAGTACTGCTGTACAGCAGGCGACATCGGTTGGCAGCTCTGTGCTTCGTGCTTTCTCCGCGAGCAACGGCTCGACGAACCCTAGTCCCAGCGAGTTGGTGGCGTTGGGCTTAGCCGAAAGCCGCCAAAGCTACGTTCGTCGAGTTGCACTCAGCAGCCGAGAGCCGCCGAAGCTACAGCAGGCGCAGCCGTTGTTGGCAGCACGGGATCGATACCGCGCGCTGCTGCCGTCGTGTGATACACGCTGCTGGCGAGCGGAACTAGGAATGTGCCACGCTGACTTGCTGCGAGAAGCAACAACAGCAGTGATAGCCAAGCTAGCGTCAGCGCCTTGTATGATACTGCTGTGTGGTACCTGGTATTTATTGGTGTGTGGCCGTGTGGCCGTGTGGGTGTGTGTTTGGTGGTGAGATGAGCGATGCGATCGGTTCCAAAAACACATACATGTAAAACTTTTTCGACTGAGTTTTTCGACTGGAGGATCCAGTCCCAAAAGTCGAGTTTTTCACTTGGATCCGCCAGTCGGAATTCTCAGTCGAAAAAAGTCGAGTCGAAAAAGCCCTTTTTCGACTGCGTAAGAAAGCCCGATTCGGGCTTCAGTTGAAAAAGGTCGTTTTCGACTGACAAATCCGACTGTATAAGAAATGGCTTAAGACGGGAAAAATGGTAAAGAAAACTCCAGCGAATGGCGAGGTCGACAGGCGCGGGAGCTGTCCCTTCCGCAGATTAGCGAGGGAATGCGAGGGCATAGGAAAGGGAAATAAGAACCATGCAGAAAAACAGGAACAAAAACAAAATTCGAAAGCGCTGGGGTCAAAGGCGGAAGAATCAAAACCTCGCGAGCAAAACCCCAAGCGGTCGCAAAGATGTACCAGAACCCGCTACGTACAAAACCCAACCCGCGCACGCGGAATGGACATCGTGCCCCACCCTGCGGG
Organism: Undaria pinnatifida; assembly: GCA_012845835.1. Classification (NCBI taxonomy): domain Eukaryota; class Phaeophyceae; order Laminariales; family Alariaceae; genus Undaria; species Undaria pinnatifida. The sequence continues at coordinate 9,752,381 of JABAKD010000028.1, forward strand.
GGCGACGTCGAAACCGGGCGGAGAATTACCAGGAAAGTCCACCCAGGAAAACTCAATCAAAAACCCAGAACAAAAATCCTGCCGACGACGCAACGTATAATAATATTAAGGGGCTGTTACAGATACAGGCCACCCTTTGTAGGTTTCTCTACTAGGCAGGTTCCACGTTGGTCACTCACTTGAACTAGATAAGCTCTTGTGTTAGTTCCACACACGCCACGCACGAACTGAATATCGTTCAATTCCAAGAAAGAGGCAAAATCATCGTCCCCTTTTTCCTATACGCACATGTTCTCAAAGGCATGTGAAAACTCTTTTTAATATCCAGCCGTATCCCATATCTTACGCCTTGTTAGGCTCCCAGGGGAATACGATAACATTGAGAACTTGGTCTCACTTGAGATGACCGGAAAGTAACCTATAATACACTGCCCATACACTAAAACCTATAAAAGATGCCCAACACAAGAATAAGACAATAAAAAGAACCGAGCCATATTATGGTATGTTTTCCGTCAGAAAGCGGTATATGGATCACGTCAGAAAATAAATGGTGACGGCCGAGCTGAAAAGACACGATATGATGTACCGCAAGGAGATGATGTTAAAAATCGATAGGAGGCTGAGTTGACCAATCAGCGACGCGGATCGGGGTTAATATCTAGGTGTATTCTGCTCATTAACAATTGTTAATAATATTGGTAAGTTGCAGTTTCACATCTGAAAGTAATTATGTTTGCTTACTACCTTCCATCTCTTCGTGTCAAATACTCTTGGCTGGGTTTGACTGGCCTGCGTTGCGCGATAGATGAGCTTCGCCAACCCAACCATTTCGAATTCTTCGGCGGTGCCATCGCCGTCGCCCGAACAGCCGAGCTTGCAAGTTCCCGATGTGCGTATGTGGTTGGTTTTTTAGCTGAGATTGCGAGCCTTCCAACCAAAGTGTGTAGTATATGTTTTTCGTGTAAAGGATCGCGCGTCGCAAGACAGTCGGGCTCGATCATTATTGGAGTGCAAGACTAAAGAGCTGGAAAAAATAAAACGAAAACATGGAAAGTGGGTTGCTCCTAGGAAACGAAAGCGAAATGATGAAGTATAGCAATATAGGCGTCGGATCAACCGCGACGAGGCAAACCTTTGTGACACCGCGTGTGTGTCCGAACGTCAATTTGAGACCAGGAGGAGGAACTGGCGGAGAAAAAAAGACGTGTGTCGTCGCTTTCGAGACGGCGTGTTTTTTTGCCGCAGTGATTCCTCTGTCGCATGATGCAGACCAGGGCGAGGAAAGCAGCCAGATGTTCATGGTCTCAACTATGCAGGACATTTTTTTGGGCTTAAAACTTTGGGACTTGTATACACATCGATCGAATTCATGATCCCAACACTGCCGTAAGGCGAGTTTTGCACATACATGCGACTTGTATTTTTAATCGATCGCTTGTGAGACGTGAAACAGGCGGGACTTTCATGGTATATCATGCACGACAGCAGACACACACAAGCACGGTTATCATGTTTGGTTTTGAAGGCCAGAGCGCATTGTAGGATCTGAGAGTTAGGGCCAATGTCACGCTCTCGTGAGGGGGACGGTGTGCGAGATATTATGGGTGTAGGCATGGGGGGTGGGAAAACGAGGGGAAGGTCGCGAGGGCTGGAAGAAGAGGGTTGCCGACAGGGTGCTTCAAACAGGCATGGAATTCTACGAAATAACAAAAACAAAGTTCAACACAGAGCTTCAAACATCCTAAAAGGATAACGAAAAAAACTTTTTTCACGAAAAAAATGTGCCTCAGAAAGTTAAGTTACACGCTTCAAAACTCTCATCCTCAACGGGAGAACCGCAGCGTAATTAACCTAGAAATATGCCCGTGTCAGAGTCTGGGAACAGCCAGCGTATGCCCCTTGGCGCCATCAACGAAAGAATTCGAGCGCTAATCATCCCGTGAAAGGATTGCTGAAACATCGCTGCCATCGTAAACATCGTTCCCGAACTAGGAAATGAAACACCGTCAATGCAAGCAGGAAACCGCGCGCGAAGGGAACCGAGGTGAACCAGTCAGTATAGAATGGTGCAGCGGATTGGATCTCACGGCGTCGTATCGGCAGCGGTAGGTGTTGACCTTCGCGGATAGAAAAATGGCAACGTAAATGTGACGAAAGGAGTAGACCAAAATAGACCAATCACTGGTAAAATAATACTAACCAGGTGGTGGTGCTTAGAATCGCACTATTGTTATAAAGAGTTTGGTATTGTTCGATTTCTCTGCTGAGCCAGAAAACCGGGGAACGACATCCTCTCACTGGTGCCACTGCTGTAATAAATTGCTTCCAAAACCGTACTAGGGTGAATTGTTGCAGACCACCTCGGAGGGCCCCACAATTCCAAACAAACAAAAATCTGAATTGCACTCGAATACGTTGCCTACCCCCTTGGGACACCCGAACGCCAGCTCATCCCGACACGTTGTAAAAGAGCGATGCAGATGCATAAAACCTTCCGAGTGTAATCAAATCCACCCGGCTAATTTATTCGGGGAATGGACGGAACGGACAACACATCGCTTCACCGCCCAGTTATACACCGTTTAAACTTTCAACGCAACCACCGCACCAAATGATGCACGCCAAACGAATCAGACAACGAAACGTCACAATGTATACTTACTCGTCCTTCAACATAAGTGCACGCAGTATAATCGGGGAAACGACAGATCAGAATTATCTGCAAACACAAAGAAGTTGGAAACCAAAAAGAGGAAGCGATGTCTCTCATAGAACTAAAGGTTGACGAATCAGGAAACTGCTGACAACTGATCCCTCTCTCCTTTCTCTAGTCGCAACCTACAATCAATAGCTACTTCTACTTCGTAGCTAGCCACGCGTACTCAAGCTGAAGTATCAGTACGCCCAATAAAAACGACGTCAGAAGGAATACCTGGGAAGCAAACCAATCCGAATCGACGGCGAAGGCCCGAAGGACCACGAATACAAAACAGAAGAAATCTACGAAGAGCCATCGAGCGCATATACGCGCCCCAGCCCTTTCAAAAGGCACTAAACGAGAAGGTACGAGGAGAAAAACAGCAAAAGATAACACAGTCCGCTCGTCTCGCCAGTGAAAAATTCTAAAGCCAACAGAGGCGAACTTCGAAGGCGGTAATGGCGATTCCGACCCTGGCCAGTCCCATGGCAAGGTGCGCGAGACTTTCTCCGGCTATGTAGGAGGTCATCGTAAGCAGACCAGAAACGCGGTGAGAATAGCATTGTCAACGATGGGCATCGTCTGTTTCCTCACACAGTCTCGTTCCATCCCAGACGGAGAAAAAACACGCCGCATTGGGCACGTAGAGCGTCGCTGCGAAGTTCTTGGAAGAAAACGAAACTCCACTCAACTCGGCGACCGAGAAGTTCGCTCGTCATCTTGAAGTTGTCGGAAGGCGCGGCTGAACGATTCGGATGACCTTCGCCAGTGCCTCAAATATCGGAAATTCCGGCGGTCTTGCACGAGGGCACCGGGACGATCGCCTACAATGGGCTCGATGGTCCTGTTACTCCGTAACAAGCACCCCACGGCAGCGGTCACACCTGGAGGGGGCAAACTCAAAAGTTCTGAAAGCAGCCAGAAGGGGGAGAGGGGGCGTACTTGTTGGTTGCTTGCTTCAGTCATTAGACCATTGACCTCGCATCCCTTTCGAGACGGTGCGCCGTTCCTACTTCAAATAAAGACATCCAACGTTTGCGCGCTAAGTACGCTTCTTCCATATATCATATTACATTGCAAAAAAATGCTTCTCATTCCCTTCTTCGGCCGTCTATGGCCACCGTCTATCTCCTAGGATAACCGAGGGGGTCAAATCCAACAGTGCTGAATGCAGCTAACAGGGGGAAAGCAGTGCACGCATTTAAACCGTCTGAACCGCCGGGCGGTTAGTCGCTTAAAACCAAGCCCATGAGGGACAACAATCCTGAGATCGACGGCACACGGCGGGGGAGAAACCGCAGCAACGATATTGCGGCTGTCTTTGCGAGGAGTAGGAGCCCTAAGCGCGACCGCACCCGGCGGCAAGTAACTTCCGCGGCTGCATTGCGGTGATCTTGGCGAGGAGGGTGGGGATAAGATTGACAGTACACATCGGGGAAGGAATCATGGTAGGCAGCATTTGGGGTTTCTGTATCTAAACGATCGGGATGTTTCAGCTCGAACTCACACGGCGTGGAAGAAGATAAGGACCGACGTATAACGTTGCGACCGTCTTCGCCACAGAAGCTCTTGGCTCGAGCCCACACGGCGGAACTGCCCACTGCGGCAGCATCGCGGCCGTTGTCGCACAGAGCAGGCTACCTCGCACCACGGGGAAAGAGCTACCGCATCTATCTTGACCGCAACCTGCGGCACATAAACCACGACAGCAAGAGAGTCTTCGCGGGGAACACGAGCGCCAAGCTCGATCGTATCCGGCAGCGAAGACACCACAGCGTCAATATCGCGGCCGTCCTCGCGAAGAACACGAGCACTGAGCTCGATCGCAGTTGGCGGTGAAGAGACCACGGCGATGACATTGCGGTCGTCTTCGCAGGGAGCATGAGCCCTAAAGTCCACCGCACCCGGCGGGGGAAACCCACTGCGGCGTTATTGCGGCCGGTCTTCGCAAGGAACACATGCACTGAGCTCGATCACATCGGGAGGTGAAGAAACCACGGCGGCAATATCGCGGCCGTCTTCGCAAGGGACACGAGCACTCAGCTCGACTGCACCCGGCTGGGACAATCCATGGCGGCAACATTGCGGCATTCTTTGCGAAGAACACGAGCCCTACGCCCGATCGTACCTGGCGGTGAAAAACCCTTGGCGGCAATATTGCGGCCATTTTCGCGAGGAGCATGAGCACTCAGCTCGACCGCACTCGGCTGGAATAATCCACCGCGAAAATTACGTTCGCCGTAGCGGGGAGCATGATCCTTGAGCTTGACCGCACCCAGCTGGAACAATCCACGGCGGCGACATCGCGGCCGTCTTTGCGAGGAACACGAACACTGAGCTCGATCGTACCTGGCAGTAAACAAGTCACGGCGGCAGCATTGCGGTTGTCTTCGCGGGGGACATGAGCCCTCAGCCCGACGGTTCACGGCGGGGAAAAAAACACGGCGGCGATATCGCGGCCGTCTTCTCGAGGAACACGAACACTGACCTCGATCGCACCTGGCGGTGAGGAAACCGCGACGGCAACATTGCGGCTGTCTTCGAGGGGAGCATGAGCCCTGAGCCCAACCGCACCCGGCGGGGTAAACCCACGGCGGCGATATCGCGGCCGTCTATGCGAGGAACACGATCCCTAAGCCCAATTGTACCCGGCGGTAAAGAAACCACGGCGGCGCGGCACTATTGCGGCCGCCTTCGCGGGGAGCACGAACACTCAGCTCGACCACACCCGGCTGGAACAAACCACGGCCGCATTATTGCTGGTGCCTTCGCGAGGAACGCGAGCCGTAGGCTAGATCGTACCCGACAGTGAAAAAACCACGGCTGCAATATCGCGGCCGTCTTCGCGAGGAACACGAGCACTCAGCTCGATCGTACCAGGCGGTGAAGAAACCACGGCGACAGCATTGCGGCCGTCTTCGCCGGGGGCATGAGCGCTGCGCCCACCGCACCCGGCGAGGAATGCCCAAGGCGGCGATATTGCGGCCGTCTTCGCGATGAACACGGAGACTGAATTCAATCGTACCTGGCCATGAAGACTCCCCTGCGGCAAAAATGCGGCCGCCTTGGCGGGGAACATGAGTCTTGAGCTTGACCGCACCCGGCTGGAACAATCCACGGCGGCAATATCGCGGCCGTCTTCGCGAGGAACACGAGCACTGCGCTCGATTGCACCTGGCGGTGAAGAAACCACATCGGCAACATTGTCGCCGTCTTCGCGGGGAACACGAGCACTCAGCTCGACCACACCCGGCTGGAACAATCCACGCCGGCAACATTGCGGCTGCCTTCGCGGGGAGCACGAGTCCTAGGCTCAATCATACCCGGCAGTGAAGAAATCACGGCGGCAATATCGCGGCCGCCTTCGCGAGGAACACGAGCCCTCCGCCCGATCGTACCTGGCGGTCACGGGGGAAAAATTGCGGCCGTCTTCGCAGGGGGCATGAGCCCTGAGCCCGACAGCACCCGGCGGGGAAAAAACACGCGGCGATATTTCGGCCGTCTTCGCTAGGAACACGAGCACCAACCCCCGATCGTACCTGGTGGTGAAAACACCACGGCGGAAAAATCGCGGCCGCTTTCGCGGGGAGTATGAGCCTTGAGCTTGATCGCACCCAGCTGGAACAATACACGGCGGCGATATAGCGGCCGTCTTTGCGAGCAACACAAAAACTGAGCTCGATCGCACCCGGTAAACAAATCACGGCGGCAACATTGCGGCCTCCTTGGCGGGGAGCATGAACCCTGAGCCCGAACGCAACCGGCGGGAAAACGCACGGCGGCGGTATCGCGACCGTCTTCGCGAGGAACACAGGCCTTAAGCCCGATCGTTCCTGGCGGTGAAAACATGGCGGCAATAGTGCGGCCGTCTTCGCGGGGGGCACGAGCACTCAGCTCGACCGAACCCGGCTGGAACAATCTACGGCGGCAATATCGCGGCTCTCTCCGAGAAGAACACGGGCCCTAGGTTAGATCGTACTCGGTAGTGAAGAAACCATGGCGGCAATATCGCGGCCGTCTTCGCGAGGAATACGAGCACTCAGCTCGATTGTACCTGGCGGTGATGAAACCACGGCGCCAACATTGCGGCCGTCTTCACAGGGAGCATGAGCCCTGGGAACGACGGTACATGGCGGGGAAAACGGACGGCGGCAACATCGCGGTGATTTTCGCAAGGAGCAGGAAGTCCGTGATCTTTTGGCCGTAGGGTTACGTCGTCGAGGACCTCGCTGGCCTTGGCGTTGCCTTCATCTGGTGGCGAGGAAAGAAAGACGTAGGTGGGTCCACCCTCCTGATCCTGCTGCTTGTTTCGCGTGGACGCTTGGATGCCTACTTGGTATTGGAACGGCGCGGTGGTGATGAACGCCAGCTGGGGGGCGGAGAAGAGTCTTGGATGGACAGGCGCCGACTGTCTGACAGGATACGCGAGGCACGACGCTTTTCCGAACCCAGGGTTTAGCCGGCAAAGGCGGCCATGTCCGCGGTCTGAACGATGGCCGATTCAGCCGCTGCCAGTTGGGCGTGGAGGTTGGCCTTGCGACAGAGTGCTCTCCTTGAACGGCGCGCCGCGATAGCAGCGTTCGTCTCCGCAATGGCCGTGGCGCCAGCAGATGCCTGGTTTTCAAGGGATTCCTGCTCAACCTTTGCAGCCTCTTCGGCCGCGCGAACCACTCGCATGTGGGTGGCGCGGGCGGTGGCCGTCATGCCAGCCCAGGCGGCCGGTGTGAAAGCACGGGCATACTTTTCCGGCATGGAAGGTCTGGAGACTTCTGCAGTGTTGGTACCTCTGCCCTCGCCAGGGTCATCATTGGGAAGGTCTCCCTCGATATCTGCCAGACGGAATGGACCAAGCTGTTGGGCTGTCGTGCGGTTGGACTCATCATATTTGCGTGTGCTGCGGGAATCCGCAGGTTTGAGCGGGCCTGACGAATTCCAAGGCGGGGGCAGGCGTTCTGCGGGAGGAGAGGCTACCGGGGGGGTTGACCGTGAAGGCGATCGACCACGTGAGGTGTGATGGTCTCGCAATGACGACGGAAATAAGGGTCTTGGTTGAAAAGATGCTGGCAGGCCGCCGCGATGCGTGACGCATTGTGCCGTTCTATATCTACCGCCTCGTCAGCGAAGATGGCGGTGTTGGCGGCCTGCATGGTCGCTGATTCAGTCTCCATCGACTGGGCGCGGAGACTAGTTTCTAGAGCAAGCGCCGTCCTAGATCGGCGCGCCGCCGCAGCAACGTTCCTCTTCGCAATGATCACCGCGTCCACAGATGATATATCTTCCAAGGATGATCCCTTAAGTTCTGCCGTTTTCTTGGCACTGCGAACCACTCGATGGTGGGCGGTGCGGACGGCGAGAGACATGCGAGCCCACACGGCCTGGTCAAAAGTACAAGCATACGTGACCGGTATGGCAGGAACGAAGAGTGTCGCAGCTCCGGTGCCCCTGCCCCCGTCGGGATCACGATTAAGACGATACCTATATCTGTATCGGTCAAACAGTGGGCCGCCAGCTGTATATTGCCCGTGGTGGAGTAGCGGCCGTCTGTTTTCGTCTTGTTGCGGGGGTCTGCAGGGTGGGGTGCGGATGAAGAACACAGAGGGGGGTCGAGGATAGACAGCGAGGTGGTTAAAACAAAAGGATTAGTTGGAGGCGTCGTATACGCGACACCGTCGTTAGCGTTGTGTCGCCCAATGGGCTATATAACAGGCATTGTACCACCGGTTCGTCAAGTCACTGATGACTCTTCTCACGGGCGGATATCCGTTCCGCGATTATTTTTTTTAAACAGCTCCGTGGAGCGGTTCTTACTCCGTACACATCTCTGCTGATAACGGGGGGCATCATCCGCAGAAGAGGGGCCCAAGCAGAAAATTATATGGTGGGGAACAGAGGTCAGGACGGGGATGGGCGCAGGGCAACGGAGGAAACTGTGGGGGGAAGGGTGTCTGCGATGCGCTCGAACCGGACAGACCAGGATCTCGGCATCCCAAGCGGCTTCTTTCTTCTTGGCGCATCAAATACCGGCGTATTGTCCACAGCAGAATCCGCAGAGTGTTCCCGCCATAGAATACAACGATGAAGGCGTGTGACATGATGTGTCGCCCATCGCCACGGTGTCACTAGAACGGGTGCTACACCCTGGCTCATTAGATTGAAGGGTAAAATCGATAGTGCAGCGCCAATTCCATTGCCCTGCTGTTTCCTACGTGCAAAAAATGTAAGGTTAGATGGTCGTATGATGTAATACCGTATCTGGGGATAATATCACAATGCTGCCAATTACAGGACAAATAACTATCTGCATCGCCATGTCCGTTGCGCTCAAAGACAAAAGCACAGGGATACCGGCGAGGGTCAACTTCTGAGTGTATGTGCGTACAGCAGCAGCAGTAGTAATAGTGGCAGTAGTGGTGGCAGTACGGGTAGTAGTACGTGGTACCTACCTGTTGCCAAGTATACATCAACGACCTCGACAAACCTAAGAAGCACAGGGAAGTCCGCTGGATGGGGGATTTCAACTTGCATATTGAGCGCCGCTATTCTTGTATTGATCACGCAAGCCAAACAGCATGGCATGATGTTTCTCGACGCCATCTGAATGCTGGTACCGATTTTGAGCTTCTGCTATTCTTGCCAATTAACTTCGTCAAAATGGATAGAGTGTTCACAATAAGATGACTAGCGTGACACATTGTCATCAGACACATTTTCACCAGCCAGACAGCCAACCAGAGAGGTATCGAGTTTCCAATCCACAGACCCTTGGGTGACACCTCGGGAATAAGACGTAACGCGTAAACTAAAGGATGAATTTTGGGGCTTTGGCGGCGCTAATCGAGCCACGGCCGTTGCAGCAGCACGCACACGGAACACAAGCGCGCGACCAGCAATTGATAAAAAAACATTGCCGAGAGAGGATAGGGGTGTCAGCTGTTCTCGTGTGCGAGAGTAAACGTCGAGGACGATCGAGATCTCGACTAACAAAAGTTCGTCGCAGTCGGGTATCATAAGAAGCCAAGGCGTCAGAGTTGCTCGCAGGGGGACACGGTTTCGGGCGATCGAAAGCAACAGTGGCGCAAAGCCCAGGGCAGGCTTGAACCAGCAGGCCCGCAGGTGTGAGCCCTCAAACCTAAGTTGTTGCCCAGCCGTGGTGCGACAATCATCGAGAATGTTTCGAACCAAAGGGGAACTTGAGTGCTTCCAGGGTCAGAGGGCGCCGGGAGACCGGCGAACCAGAGACACGGACGTCGCGGTTGCGCGGATTCAAACGCAAAACGGAGTCGGCGTTACGACGGGTGCGTGGGGTAGAAGGACATACTAGTTACACCAAAAAACACAAACGATGAATCACAGACACACGCCGGTCGGAACCAATAAACCACAACACTGTCAGCGGGAATGTGCGTGGTCGGGGGACTTATCACGGGCAAATACTGCGCCACAAGTGGATCAGCGCTAGCAACGCGACAAGAGCTTAGGGCTTGACACCAGCAGGGAGCACGGCCGAGGTAGTGGGTGGGAGGAGGGATGCCTGATAGGAAGGGAACCGGTGTGATAGAGGACGGTACTGGCGCGAACAAACGTCGGAACCTCAGAGCGATAAGCCGATGCGAGGGCAAGCTTCTCCCTAGCACGGGTCGGTACTGAGTTAACGGCTCGCTCCGGGACTCACAGGAGGGCAGTCGACTACCACTGGACGCGTGGTTTCCAAAACAGCCGGAGAACACTGAGAAAAGGGAGAAAACAAGTGCCACGCGCACCAGCAACAGTTTAGTGAACGGGAAAAATATATATTTCCTGTAGTCGCACTCACAAGTACTTCGTATTGTTCGCTTGTCTTGCCTTCATACCTTCTGAACAAGGGGCGAGGCTAAAGGGGACGACGTCCTCTCGCTTGAGCAAAACGTATAGTCTGCTTACCAAAAACACCACGACATAAAATTGGGCCCTTATGAACCTCACATTTGTACAACCCCAGTTGACGCGAACCTTCAATAGAGAACCTCTTACACAAATCAACAAACCAGGGGATAAATACTCCACTAGTTCCCCGCCAAGGAAAAATAAATAACCCACAGTTAGCTTGCTGGCAAATGGGCCTTTAGCGATCACCATTCTTGACCAAACCAAACATTAGCTGGCATATAATGCCCATCCACAGTCATCACACCACACCCACTAAAGATTCCCTGCAGCCGGGCTATAGCACTTCACAATCGCCTCACGTCAAGTCTTCATCGACGTCACCATCACGACGGCCACGGTTACCACGACCGCGAGTGTCTCGCTCTGATGACTGGGCCTGTGCCACATTACTAGTGACGCCTAATGTGCCCCCGGTCATTCCTACGGCCGCGTTTTTCATGAGGAAGTCGTCGATGCCGTGATCCGCCGCAAGTGGCACTGAGAAGCTGTACAGGTTGGACACCGTTGACGGCGACGACGGAAAAGTTGCTGGTGTCCCCGCGGGCGAGAGTGAAGAATGCTTTTCTGTTTCCACAGCGGTTCGATTGCTCTCGTACGGCTCGGGGGGGGAAGCCAGCATTTCTGCAGGTTCCGCCGTAGCAAGGGCGTTTTCTGGTTTGTGCCACAGGGATTAATCGGGGCGACAGTGGGGCGAGGGGTCGAGGAGTGAGTAGCACGTTAGCTTTACCTTGTTCCTGTCCGCTTCCAGGACAGGTTCGCCCTCTAACCCGTTGTTAGTATTCACGCAAGGTTCATAAATAGGCGCGTACAATCTGAAAACAAACACCAAAAAAATGGCGAGTTCTCTCGTTGGCGAAAGCAAATTGGGCGGTTGCCGCCGCCTACTGATGGTAGCGTGGTGCACCGAGTTACGTTCGAGTCACTTTACTAAGGCGAATATAGTACGGCCACACAATGGCTGACAGTGAACGCTAAATATGTGTATTTGCGTAGTGTGCTTCTTTTGCTTCTGTTGAGTTTTCGGAGGAGCGTTCCGAACAACACAGCATCCGATCGTTGGCTGATGATAATGACCTAGATGCCGTCATAGTTGCTGTCAAGGTGGCCAACGATATCTCCTGTTTGATATGAAGCAATTTGCGTGTGTGCTTTCGGGCTGGTATGCGTGACCTGAAAAACATCTGCTCAGGAAGTCGCATCTACCTGTGGTAATTTTGTTTCCGCCTTGTTTTGCGGTTATATTTCCTTTGCTTTCAACGCGACCCTGGTCAGTTCACTGGCTAGAAGAGCGACCATCAGAATAGTTGCAACAACCATTGTACCTTCTCACGTGGCATTATATATTAACATATCTTGCGGTTGTACACTGCTCGCTTCTCTCGTAGGCTTTGGTCTGGATGCCGTACCTTTTTTGAACGATGGGAAGATTTTTTTTCTAATGGGGGGATACATTAACGGCAAGATTCCATTAGCGCGTAGCACATGCTTTTCAGCTTTCGGGTTATATGTTCGTTCTGTGTTTTGGGGAAACGCCATAAATCTGGTATTACTTGGGTCGTGGATAATTTATCTGCTCCTTACTTTTGATTTTTTCAAGCTGGCCCAAGCCCCGTCGGGCCCGTGGGTTACTTTGGAGGGATGCTGTGGTGGCTGGATCAAACAGGCCTATCCGCGTGGGAGTTCCAACTGACACGTTGGCATGCAGGTTATTACTTGAACCGTAACATGTAACCGGAGATACCATAGGAGCTGCACCGATCATGCATGCAACGACAACCCTGTCTCTGTCTTTCTGCGTCATCGAGCCGGGTCCATCTACCAAGCCGGGAGCAAGACAATGTCGGCCCTGGGCTCCTGTTGAGTACGAGGGCGTAGGTGTGGGTGTGGCTCTTATACCAAAGTCGCGAGATACAATAAGCTGCTTGCACGACACGGGGGGCAACCGGCCGGTGTTGTGTGCTGTTGTGTGCGGCCCTCGTTTGCGTCCTGCGTTGATGTGTATTCTACAGCAGCACAGCACGTATTTGCGGGGTTGATTGTAGATTGGACAGGGCGCAAAATATTACGATTGTTCCAAAACATCGACAGCTTAGACTGGCTCGGACAGCAAAAACAAGACGGGTCCACAACAGCAGCAGCAAAACAGCAAACAGTACGATGCATATGTTATTTGCTGCAAGACGGTGTGTGGCGCTTTGCAGGGCTTCGTGTACGCTTGCTTGCAGTTAGGGTGTAACGGGGCTGTCCAGGCTTGGCAAGACTGTTTTCACGCAATGGGGGGTAGCCGGAGGGTGCTGTGTACTGCGCTTGCTCTGTGCTATGCGTTTTGCGTTACTTCTAGAAACCTATACGGATACGTAAAAAATTCGATGCTTCCGTGAACTATTTCTGGGCCATCGTCCGCTTAAACATGTTTTTAATGACACGTTTCACGCTTTCTTTGAAAACACTACCTGACAGCCAGACACATGTCACCAGCTTTCGACAAAAGCCACAAATAACCCCGCACACGTCACCAGCTTTCAACATCACCGAACAGCCGGGCACATATCACTAACCGTCAATAGGTGGGTACAGCATCAGTCAAGGCTGTCAATAATCTATGTCAGGGGCGGTGGGTGCGAACCAATGTCAAATGACACTACGCGCACGGATGACGGATACAACGCACCACTGGGCAAGGCGCAAGACCTCACCCACTGCTGATATATGATGTACTGCTGCTGTAGATTGTGCTGTCGTGAGATGCTGCAGCTATGAAGCTGTGGTGCCGTTGCTGGTTACTGTGAGGCTTCAGCTACTACTGCTGTGTGTGCCGAATGCCGGTATGCTAATCGATCCGCGCTCTCGAGCATTCCAACCGAACGTCGTGATTGCTCTAAGTTGGACGGTCCGGATGAGCAATGTTACAAGTCGCGCCGTAGTACGGCATGGAACACTCACCCCGTTCTGTCCGTTAGACGTGTGTGTACCCCTCCGTGCAGCATGTGTTTGCGTGTTGCTGCTGTGCTTCTGCTGACGTTGTGTCTGTTGCCATAACACTGCTGCTAATCCTTCTCTGCTGCTGTTTCGCTACGGCCATCCTCTCTGTCGCAGCTGCTACAGCCGTTACTCGTTTTTTTTCCTCCGCCATTGATGCACTCTCCTCATCTTACGTGTGCCCCTAAACCGGTGGTCTATCTATCCCTGAACTGGCGGTCTATCCCTCGTCACTGTAAATCGTCATTCCGTGCATAATATTAAATACCAACAACTGAAGTATAAAAGCATCCCTGTCAATCATACCGGTATTCAGTGGGAGTCCCATTTTACTGCGGTGCCGTGGCAGGCCAAAACTTAGAGCGGCACCGCACTACAGTGGGACTCAATATAGTGCGGGACCGCACTAGAGCGGGATACACACCATTTTCGTGTATGATCCATCCATATCATATGTATTCACATGTTCACTCTTCAGTATCGCAAAAGACGGTAGTCTAGACAGCTGCGGTAAGTCTGTTGCAGTGCCATTGTTTCACAGCTCGGCTATCACCATAGACTCGGATTGCGCATCCGTTATCAGAATGTATCAATCACCTAAGGCTACGAAAATCGTAGCCCAACACTGTTGCAATGCTGTAGTACGGTGCAAAAGTATATTGATGTAACGCTGTGCAGTATAGCTTGCTGAGCTCTGTTGTGTTGGCGTTGTGTTGGGATTTCAATTGCCCTGTGCCGCACTGCTCCATACGTAATGACGTGGAGGCGTGTACCGTATAACATTAGGATCGCCAACATAAAAAAAAAGTCCGGTCCCCCTTTATTGGTGCGGCCGCATTAAAGTGGGACGAAATCGTGCCTGTTTGGAGCGAAACAACTACAGTGGCAGTATACTGTCAGGAGTATGTTGGCACACAAAGGAGAGGTACACGTGCACCACAGAGTAGCACACGCATGACGTGGTGAAGGGCGGCAGTAGCAGCATTGGCCCCAAACCGGCCTGGCCGCCCGTCCACCATAACGAAAATGCCTGACACAGGCATTCAACGAATAGAAAGAATGGAAGACAAGCTCCACCAAACATCACAGCAGGGCAGTATACACGTGTACACCAGCTCCGCATGAACTTGTTGCGTGTGGTTGATTGCATGTACGACACCAAGCATATCCGTACAAACATTCAACACAGAAGCGTAGTACATTGTGCTGCGTGCCCCCCTTTGAGCGGGACTTGCCGCCGTCGTGATAAGACCACAACGGATGGCGAGCGAGGAATGATGCGATGGGAGTGTTTTTCAAACGGAATCGTACTACGGCCGAATTCAAAAAGTAAGATGGGATGAGAGCGCTTTCAAATGGAATCGTACTACTCTCGAATTTGAGAAGGAAGGAACCACTTTAGAACTGCAACCTCATTTCAGGGACACACTACTTGGAATTAGAGTCGGAACATTTTCGCAGTGGGAAAAAGGTTAACACCGATGGGGTTTGCCGTACCTTCTTCTCGAAGGGCAACGCGTAGGGCTTGCAGCAACTCCCGCTCCTTCTTCAGGAGACTTTGTCGTCTCCCCACAAGCTGCTTTCGAATCTCGAGCTCCCCCTGCGCACGTGAGTAGATACGGAGACAGGTAATTGGTGTGACGTGCGGGTGGCGCGGGTGGATATCGGGACACCACTCACTGCCTGAAGTTGAACCAACAGGAGTAAGCTGCAGTTACCAAGACAAAACAAACCGCGATCAATTCGACCCACAGACTTCCATTTGCCGTTTCGGGGGTGCTGCTGTAGCTGTACGAAATGCGAGTCCTCTCCGGCAATTATACCCGTGTACAGCAGTGGGGGGCTCCCATTAGAGGCGGTTGAATAGCGCCACTGCGACTGCTCTCTACAGTGCCGGTGAAATCGCTTGGCACGGCTGGGACTTCTAGAGTACAATAACCCTGTTCTCGAAAGTGCCAGTGCCCTGAATAGTGCCGATATATTGGGTAGGAAACGGCACTATTGGGAAACCCCCACTACATCCTGCAGACATGAACAGCGCGCGGCAACACTCAATAAATTGACAGTTAAGAAAGTGAAGCTTGGGTCGACTTTTCCGCGAAATTGAAAAAAAACATTGATTTACACTTGAAACTATACATGGTGCAGAACACACCTTGCGTCACATGTACGTATTATAAAAATAAAAAAAAACACTCCAGCTGCGAGATCGAATATTTTGTCGAAACTCATCTTTGCAACCTGTGTGTGATACTCCGATCGCGGGTATTACGGGTTGTGTGTCTTCATTAAGGATATAGGTCGGCGACTCCCCTTGCAACTACAGTGTAGCTATCAGGGTCAACAGGGTGATCTTGGTCAGTCTGTGCGCGGAAACTATAAAACCCGTTTCTGAGGGGGACAAAATCTGACAGCTGTGGAAGGAAATGCATCAGTTTATCAAGTGAATCCTGTAAGTCGAATAACCGGTGAGGGGAGGGCGGAGTTTTTAAGGACGCAAAGGCCTGGTTTTGATCAAAAGGGAGCGGGGGTGGGGGGGGGGAGGGGGGGGGGGACGGGTGGGGCAGGTCAATTTGTGCGTGGAAACTATAAAGCCCTCAAGGGGATAAATCTAACGGTTTTGGAAAGAATGCACCAGTTTATCATGGGGGGGGGCGGGGGCGGGACGGCTGGGGTAGCTCAATCTGTGCGTGGAAACTATACATCCTTTAAGGGGATAAATGTGACGGTTTTGGAAAGAATGCACCAGTTCATCATGTATATCCTGTAAGTCGTACAACCAGTGAGTAGAGGGCGGAGTGTTCGAGGGGGTGGGGTGGGTCGGGGCTCAAGCTGCGTGGGATACTTCGATCGCGCGTATTACGGGGTGTGTAAACCCTCGTGAAGGGTACAGGTCGGTGACGCCCCTGATAATCTATTACAACGCCCCCCCTTCTTCTGTTTCTATGTACATGCATGCCTCTTCTCGCTGTAATTTTGTCTTCTCGGCCGCCCGCTTCTTGCCTGACGAAATTGCAACCAAAAATGTAAAAAATACGAAACCGCAGCTACTTTTGCCCCAAGCCACAATAACACGGTGGAACCTTGGGACAAGGCTTGATATACAAGCTGCCCGGTCGCCCCGGTGGCGTATCAGGTTATCCTCGAGCCTGGTATAGGTCAGTTTCGTGAGTTCGAGCCCCGCCGAGTGCATACTCGTATATATTCGTTGGGACTTTTTCTTGTGGACAAATTGACTTGCGGAAAGCGCGAGAGCGTGAGTTAGCAACACTCGATGAACAATCGACGAGCAGTGGGATTGCTGAACCACCCTATGCGCGATAAAAATTGAAGGCAAGAACCGGGGAGGAGAAGGGATGAAACCTGTGACCACGGCTTGTCCAGAAGCTGGAAAGTGAAAGTGTGCAAAGAAAAGAAAAAAAAAAATACAAGAATAGTCCTCCATATTATGTTGTTGTTGTTGTTGTTGTTGTTGTTGTTGTTGTTGTTGTTGTTGTTGTTGTTGTTCTCACATTAACTCGCATAATCAAGTCCGTGGTCACAGGACAGGCTCCAGTCACTCTGGAGCTGAGGAATACCCCAGGGAAAACACACACACAACCCAAGGTGGTACACGCATATATCACAGCTGACGCAATTCATGCCTCCACCAGAAACATATAAAAGTGAAATCGGGAGTCAATCTATGTGTATGCTGGCGTCCACACCGCTCGAGTCGCCAAGCAGACAAAACAGGACAGACAGGCCGGCGCCGTCTCACCTTATCTACGATGCCCAGGTACGTGCCCTCGTCCGCGAGAGCTTGGTCGATGGCCTGCAGCTCCTTCTCCACCGCCCCGACCTTCACTTCTAGCACCTCATCGAACGGGGTGGCCTCTACAACCAACCGAATATCCTCCAGGAGCGACGACGTCTTGCCCTGTTCACTGGTTTTACCCTTTTTCGCTGGGTGCATCTTTAATCAGTTCCGCGCGAGACAAAGACGGCACGGAGCCGTGTTAGGCTACAACTGGGACGTGGATGATAGTATGAGAAATAGCTGGCGGGTCCGTTAGCGTGCTGTTGTCTGTGACTGAGATTTGATTTGCCTTATCCGCTACTCTACGACTACACGTCTGAGTAAAGTGTACCGGTGGCTTGTTTCGCATGATCGCACTAAAACGTACCTTGGTACCAGGTACCGGATGCTATATGCAACAATGCCGCACCGAAATGTAGGATCGTTTCATATTCCTATTAATATCTTAACGGTCACTATATTCGTACATAATGGTACACGGGCTGCCTTTCATCTTGTCTTTTACTATACAAGAACGATTTTGGTGGAAAGCGCAAGGGGCAAGGTGCAGGGCCTGCGTGCACTCCATTTCTCAAACCTCGGGTCACCTGGATTGACGTCGCTTCCCGCTTGTCGTGGCCTGGAAGTACGTCGCCTCTACTTGAAGACTGGAAACCAAAACTGCTTCCTGCTGGGTGTGAGGAAGTAAGAAATACTTTAAAATGTTGCACAACAAATGCTACTTGAGTTGTTTTCTTCTAAACTCGTTTTTCCACCACATTCTCCCCCGACTATTAACACCTGTCTGCGACGACATGTAGTGAGGAAGTAGACTAAAAATGTTACACAACAAATACTACTCGATTTTTTTCCTTCTACACTCGTTTTCAACAACATGGGGATGAAAGAGTTTAACAAAAATATGGAGGCGTTTTGGTTCGAATGTACGTTTCCACCTGTGGAAAGCAGCTAGAAGCAGTCAAGCACAGCGAACGAAGTGATATCGAACAGCGAAGCACGGGCGAAATGGCTGCAGCATTGCTGCGAGCGCGCGGTATGATTGGTCTGTGGCGGACGCCGTTGCGTTCGCGGCTGCGGCTTCTTCCGCTCGGTAGGTTAGCTATTAGTTGTCGTGCTAACAATGGTGATGGTGCGAAGTTCCCTCCAATATCCATCGAGTCTGGGGTGCGTCGAGCTATTGAGGAAGGACGCCCAGTCGTCGCCCTGGAGTCGACGATAATCTCTCACGGCATGCCTTATCCAGACAACCTAGCGATGGCTAGGTGAGGCGCGCAATCTACGCAGTGTATCTAGATTGTGTTGATGGTCTCAAATCTCTGTTAGACTACAAGAGCTTCGCTCGCGGAAGGAAGAATGAACATTTAGTAGAAGGGCGGAAAAGAAGCACGAATGGCGCAACTGGCGACTTGAAAATGCCAAGAGGTTCATATATAGTACAACGGTAAAGGATTGAGACGATTATGATTATGAGTTTGTTATTATCATCCATTCGCCCAGTCCATGATGGACACGTCGGAGGACTTGCTTGGCATATCCTTCCACCTCTCAGGTAGCACCTGTACACTTATTAATAGCTCTTTCTAAGACGACCATCAATAATAAATTATCGCAGTGCATAAACACCAGGCACGCGCTTGTCAAGGATAGAGACAAGGCAAACTACAACTTAAGATATAAAGGAGCGCAGTGCCAAAAAAAAACATGCTGGAAGCAGGAACTTGAACGCACACACCGCAAACATGTGAAGTACATCTGTACTCCCGAGGACGAAGAGCATGCACTTGGGCATAGTCTAGTGCTAAAAAAACGATGCTGGTATATAGGAACCACAACTTAACGTTCTATAAAGAACGTGCTGTCGACATTGCTTCCGAAGGAGCATGCAGGCTTGCTTGGACTCCTCCTCAGCGGAGGTACCCAGCACCTTGCACTCTTGTTTTTTGTCGATGATCTTGTGGATCTGTCCACAAACGTTGAAGCATAGCGGGAGGACGTCGATAAATATGTGTAAAAAAGTATTCGTACTTCTCTCCAGCAGACGTCGTTACCATCCAAACTATTGGAGATCCTTCTTTCGTTGTTAGTAATTGTTGTGGTATTGTTGTCCTTGCTCTTGGTACTTGGAAGAAGAGCCGCACTGCATATATACGCACGCAATCTCCCAAGTCTCGAGCAAGAGACATGAATGTCTCGAATATTAATAGGGACTCGTGACACACAGGACGCAAGTTAAGAGTAGAACGTACCTCGATGTCGAACGCCCTCTTGGAACCGTGGGAATGGAATGCGGGAGGTATATCGAGCAAGTGGTCGCCTGCCTTCTTCAGGAGGAGGTCACCGACCTTGATGTCGCCGGTGCACTTCGTGTTTACGTCCTCGCCGACTTGGCGGCCCTCGGCGACTGCTTCGCAGGGCTTCTGCAAACGACAACAACGGATGGGAATACCTAGCGTTCAGTGAATGTTCAAAATAGTAAGGCCTATTAATAGTAGCTGTCGTCGATTTCCAAAGTTTGAAAGGAAGTCGTAACACTGTAATAAAAGCGGTCGTTTATGGGCAAAGCTCTGCCTGGTACCACAACGTTGCTAATACCTATGAAACCACCACTGGGACAGGAACGAACGGGATTCACAGTCGCAACTGGTAAGCGTAAGCGCCCGCATACTGTTATATAATGCCTACCGGCGGAATACCGACAACAAAGGGTAAGAGTCAGCACCTGCTGTATATAGTCTATTGTCCGGTACTACTCTATTGCTGCTGCTATCAACACTATTACGACCGACGTGTACTGCGATTCCTGAAGAGTTTGCGCACCCTACTTGTACTCGTTAATACATAAAGTTTATGTGGTTGTATGAAAAATGAGTAACAGCAGTAGTACACCGCGTCACTACATGAACAACTCGCTAACCCCAATCACGGGACTGCTCTCCAGCACCAGCACCACCTAGGTTAACTTCAGCTTCTGTTTACTGCTAAATATCAACCTCCAGAGTATACTGCGACTGGTGCCGATGGTATGATGCTGCTGTGTTATTTATCACTGCATGGACCATTTTTACAACCCTGGCTGACCCCCGTGATGGGACTTGCCCGTTTTCATTGCGTCTTGCATGCATAGATACCACGTAGTCGTAGTCGTACATCCAAAAAGTGTGTATACATTACAGCACAAAGCGTCACTGCATGAACCACTTGTTCAACCCCCGCTTACCCCGATGACGGGACTGCCCCGTACTCGCACTCGTACATACTCGTACATGAAGTGTGTTTGGTTGTCCGTATGAAGAATAAATCACAGCACATAGCGTCACTGCATAGACCATAATTTACTTGTACAACCCCCGCTTATACCCCGATGACGGGACTCCCCCGTACACGTAGTCGCCCATACAAAAAGTGTGTTTGGTTGTACGTATTAGAAAAAAATCACGTCACACAGCTGTAGCGTCACTGCATGGACCTAGTCGTACATACATAAAGTGTATTTGGTTGTCAACCTGCAGCACACTCAGCCAACACTCAACGCAGCACTACCGAAAATACAGGGTGTTGACATCTAGTCTACTGTCTTACCTATATGTCGCACGGCGCTGAACACACTGACAACGGGAACAAAATCTCAACATCAGTAGCTGACAGCAAACATCAAATTCCAACAACACGAAGAAATGAAACTCACGTTTCGTCAAGCTCTCAGCTCCTTCCTTAGGGACGCCGATCGTAGGTGAATCACAGGTGTCCGCATCACACCAGTCACACACACGAGGGTTGTCGCCGCTTCCCCAGTGCTTCTTGTTAAGGCTATTAAAAGCTTGGCACGTGGAAGGGTCGTCACTCCTGCGGGTTTCGCAGACAACATACTGAGAACTCCCGTTTTTTCTAGTTGTGCGATGAGGAAGCCGTCACAACCCCTTCTCGGGCACGGCCAATCAGGATTGCCAGAAGAAGTCGAGTCCCGTTCTTGCCCGACCAACGTCTACACGCCTGATCCTGAACCTCCACCACCCCCACCGTTGGCGGAGCCTCCTCCCGCACTAGCCTTGGTCCGCTCCGCAATTTTCAACTTCAAATCGTTATTGCCGATCCGGCAAATTTCGAATTCCAATTGTTTGCAGCCGTCAACGGCATTTCCCTCTCAGCCAGCAATTGGCCAACTTCAAATGTTAAAAGTACCAAAAATAAGTTGCTGAAAAAGCAAAATAAAAAGATCAGAGAGCAAAGAAAGCTATAAAAAAGCAGTAAAAAGATTAGCAGTAAAAAGATCAGAGAGCAAAGAAAGCTATAAACTAGACTGCAGTCAACCCCGCTTTAAGGACGCACATGGTTTTTCTTAAAAAAAGCGTCCTTAAAGCGGGGTTTCGTCCTTAATAGTGTATACCCCTGTTTTTATACTGTCTGTCGGCCCCCTCGGTCCGGAAAAAAAAGTCGTCCTTAAAGCGGGGAGTTTCCTTACTACGAGCGTCCTTAAAGCGGGGTTGACTGTATAGGGAAAGCAAGGAAGGCAAGGAACTTCGGGACGGTTCTTTTCCCCAGCAACTAATTTTCTTTTCGGCAATTACGGGCTGAGAAGGGCTGAGAGGGGGGAGGATATGCCGAGCGAGACCTCCGAGGGGGTCGAGAACTAAGTAATTAAGTCTATACGTGTCCGCGCCGTTTTTTTGTTTTGCTTCACATAACAGCAGTTTCATTACAGCAGTATGAAAAAAGAAAACGACGGCTGCCGACGACTAGTCAACTCACTGAAGGTTAAGGTTGTACCCATGCGCAGCGTGCTTGCTACGTCAGGCGTCAGGCAGTAAAGCAGCAAAAGCTGGGCTATCACTAGTTGCTGCTGCTGTAGTGCTCCACTGTAGCACCTGTGCTTGTCTCTCGTCGGCTGGTGTCAATAACCCGTGCAACACCGCACCGCAATCGCGTTTCCCTGTCGTTGAACACAGGGGCGTCGAAGACATCATCCGCGGCCGAGGGGCGGTGCCAGCGACGGTCGCCATTCTCGCGGGCCGGCCGCATGTCGGGCTGACGTCGGAGCAGCTTGAGGCGCTAGCGAAGGCTGGGCCTCGGGCGAGGAAGTGTTCCCGTCGCGACCTCGCCGTGGCGATCGCACAGGTGGGGGAGAATTGTATTTCGAGCGAACGCAAAATTTCAATATCAGAGTGTTTGCGAAAATACGTTTCTAAAAATTTACTTGCCTTCCGCTAAAAAAAGTAAATTGCCTTCCCACCGAGTTTTTGGTGTGTTTGCGCTAGCGGTAAACAAAATCCTGCAGGCGGCGCCTCCGAAATTTAGAAGGGAAACGGGGATGTGCGCGATTGTAATATACGTACGAGTACAGCAGCAGCAGTGCGAGTTACTGCTCTATAGTACTATACGATACGAGTACTCGTTGTACGTACTCCAGTCTCGAGCCTCTCGTTTCAGGTGCAGCAGTACCTGGAACACGGTACATGCAAGCACCCAACAGACTACAAATTAGAGGTATGGCGGTCTGTCTCGCGCGTAAAAACACCTTGTGAGCAGGGACTACCTCATTACACGTGCTACAAGCAGAGCAACGCCTTCCTCATGCGACGGAAGGGAAGGCGAAGCGCAGTTTCCCCATGGAACGTGGACCTGTTATTGCGAAGCACCACCCTGCGAAGAATCTGCACGCAGCGGTTTAGGGCAGAGGAGAGTCCGCTCCTCTGCCCTAAACCAAAAGTCATGCCACGCTTCAGTCGCGGTGATGTTGGAGAAGCGCGGTGGCTGCTGTCGCACAGATGGACCGATACGAGTCCTATCTTGCCAGATGCGGCACACGATAGCCGCAATCAAGGCGCGTGGTGTCGCTCTCTGCGTTGAGGCTCCTCTCCGCGTGCGTGCGTTCGACTCCGCCAGCTGCGAGAAGTTCACCACAGCTTGCAGCAAGCGCTGAACCCTTGGTCACGGACGCAGAGGGCAGCAACAGACGGTTCATCACCGGCCTGCTGCATATCTCTGATGTTACGCCTGTGCGTCGTGCTCAGGGTACTACCCTCTCCATCCTCCGTGCGTTCGTTGCTTGTACTGCTGCTGTGCAAACAGCGGTGCTTGTCCTGTTTGTCCCGTGGTTGAGGCGCTATAGACCCTTGCAGAGGCGTTCTGCCTCGGACAAATGCTCGGTGTATTGTAGGCCAATGAAACAGAGAGACAAAATTTACCGTAACTTTTGATCAAAACCTACCTTCGACAAAGTACATTTTTGCCTTTTTTCAAAAATTTACCGCAAATATTGCCTTCGGGACAATTTTTGAAAAAGTAAATTTCTAAAAACGTACTTTCGCAAACACTCTATTGCACCGTGCCTAAAAATGCGGACCCCATTCGAGATCGCTGAAGCCGGTCCTTACCACAGCCGACCCCGACAAACAACGCACACAAGTTGACAGCCGCAACAAATCATGCTGCACAAGTTCCCAGCGACAACCATACCCATACACCAACCTGAACGGTATAAGACGCGTGCTACGATGGAGGTATAACTTTTCGTCTGAAATGGTTTCTGAATGACTTAAGACACTCCTTAACCCAAAATCGTCGGAAATAGGTTATCTTTTTGCATGATTCCCGCTGTATATACCTAGGCCATGGGATTTTTTTTATCATGTAGCATGTTTCATGTTTATCCGAAATCGTTTTTTTTGGGTTAAGAAGGGCATGTCTCAAGCTCCCAAAGTGAGGAACCTCAGAAAAAAGTGGGGCATCTCTATCGTGGCTCGCGCGATAACTAGAAACAACTGGGTCATCGACCATCAGATTGCGTCGTCCTAATTGCCGACACGGCCAAGGAGGACACCCTAGCCCCCTACCCGGTACCCTCGAGTGTCATCGCGGAGGAGGTTATTTTCCCCCCTTCGGTTGAAGCGCTTCTCCATTGAGTCATGAACCAGTTGCGGACTCTTTCTCACCCCGCTTTTTTTTTCCGTGCACAGTGTGCTTTCCATCCCTAGATATTGGCTCTCGCATAGTAGTCGCGGCAACACCCACGCAGCTCTTGTTTTTTTGCCATCAACTCTTGCTGGAATAGCGGGTGCGTTGGGCGTCTTCTCTTGTTTACGAGACGCACACCCATTCTCTTTTTACCGGAAACCACACGGCGTAATTTCTCGTTGTGGGTTTTGTTTCCTTGTTGACGTCGGACGCCCATTTGCAGGGGGTTGACGGGGCGACAACGGTAGCGTCGACCTCTTACCTGGCCTGTCTAGCGGGGGTGAAGGTCTTCGTGACGGGAGGCATGGGAGGCGTTCACCGTGGTGCGGAATCGACTTTCGACGTGTCCGCCGATCTCTCGGAGCTGGCGCAAACCCCAGTCGTTGTCGTTTGCGCGGGGGTCAAGTCCATCTTGGACGTCGAGAAGACCCTGGAGGTCAAGGGGCTGTGGTGTTTGATTTTCCCGCTCGTCGGCGTGTGTGTGTGTGTCTTTTTTGCGGATTTTGTGGCGGAGGCTGTGGATCGAACATACCACGGTGCAAACAAGAAAGGCACTGCATACCCGGGATAACATGAATCGTTTGTTTTGCCCACCGTTTGGCCAACGTGAAATTGCTCTGACGCGAGTTTTTACCCGAAGTTTGGGCGCCGTGGAATTGCTCTGTCTCTGTTAACGACGCCTGCCTCCCCGAAGAAACGTGGACTCAATATTCCTGTTATTTTCTTCGTTGTCCGTGGACGAACCTGGCCTCGCAGGTCTTGGAGACGAACGGAGTGCCGGTAATCTCTTACGGTACTGACGAATTCCCGGCTTTTTTTAGCCCGTCTAGCGGAGTGCAGTCCCCGCTCCGGCTGGATAGGCCGGCTGACGTGGCGGCAGCAGCGAAGGTAAGCACGTCAGCAGCGACTTTTGGCGCTCCCTGTGGTTGGTGGTGCGCCTATAGGTTTGTCCAAGCATCGGCAGGCACGCTAGAACGCAGATCTCGTTGGTATGCTATTTATTTTTGTGTCAGGCGAATACATCATGCATGCCGACTGTAGCCCTCCTATTCTGAGCTTGCTCCTTCGTGTTTCATCCGCATACTCTACTGGTGTAGATAGAGGCACTTGGACGAATTTACAGCGGGAATTAGTTGCAAAACTGGGGATTCTGGTAGTGATTGGAGATGCAGAGTCGCGAGTTACGGCACGGCACCTTTTTTCCGCTTCAACCCTATCCCCGTTGTCCCCTTCCAATGTTTTTCATCTCCCGAAAGGCTGGGTTCGATCTCGGCTTGCGGAATGGCATGGTCGTCGCCGTGCCGAACCCCTCGCCTATGGCTGGGGGGGGCGGAGTGGACGCTGCTATCCACCTCGCCCTCGAAGAAGCCCACGCGAAGGGATTAAAGGGACGCGACGTCACCCCGTTCGTCTTGGCTAGCGTAAACGAAACCACGGGAGGACAGTCGCTCAAGAGCAACGTCGCGTTGGTGAGGGCGACGGTCGGTGCGGGTGCGTATGATCCTACTCTATAACAGCTGGTAACAAAATTGAGTCCGGATTTTCCGGTGGCTTTGCCCTGGATTTTATGTGTTATTGTGCACCTCGCCGGACAGCGATTTAGGGCGTCAAGCGGAAAATAGCCAACGTCATGTGCTTGGATTTGTGGTCATCATCTGCCATGGCCCTTGTGTGGACGAACGAAAGGCCATAGCGGGAACGTTCGATCGTGGATTCCTGCTCAGACGTGGTTAACTTGCGCGTGTGTGAAAATAGAACGAAAACGCACTGTTTTCTAGGTGGAAACCCCTTCTATTAATAAAACACAAACCGAGCTACTGCTACAGCTTCTACAAACTGCTACGGGCTGCCGCTGGCTTTGCTGTCTTCTTCTTCTGCTGCTGCTGCTGCTGCTGCTGCTTCTGCCCGATGTTGGGTGTTGATGCCCCTGCTGTCTGCTGCCTGCTCTCCGTCTGCAGCTGCTGCTGCTGGCTGCTCTCTTCCGAGCTACTGCTGCTGGCTGGTGCTTGCTGATGCTACTGGCTCCTGCTGCTGACTGATGTAGCTCGCTGCTGCCGGATAATGCTTCCTGTTGCAGGTTGCTGCTGGTTGCTGCTGACTGCTGCTGATTGCTGCTGAGTTTTGTTCAACGAGCGACCATCATCCACCAACGAACCAACTTGACGGCAGTTACTAATAATCAGCTGCGGGAGTTCCTAGCGACAGCCTTCCCACCTTAGATCCTGTTGATTACACCCGTCCTCCAACGGCCCGCAAGACCCAGTGATCAATTTCGGTTTGAAACCTCTACCTCCGGGACTCATACGATATGCCCCTATTCAGCTATGATGGAACTATCGACAACTACGCACTGGTATATGGCATGCACGGCATGATCACCCGTTAATCTCTAACTTCCAAAATATGGCCCCTCCGCCATTCGGGCGGAGGAGCCGGTCCTGTTCCCTATTTCTAGTGACAGTTGCTTCGCTTGTGTTTGCTTCGGTGTTCGGCGCGATGGATGGCAGCGCCACCACCCCGGAGCTAATAACCCTGCACCTATTATATATTACAGTGCAAAAATAACCCCAACCATATTTCCATGTAGTATGCCCCCCAAATCAGAAGCGATCGTATCGAATACTTGAGATAGGCAATACATCCCCGTGAGTAAGAGCTGACGAGGATGTGAGGTAGGGTACACCCAGTTGCTACATGGCACATTTATTTGCCATATTTTTTTTTGTAAAGAAGTTTTGCGACTGTCGACCGCGCTGAAGACAGGTACTAGGGCAAACCGAGCTGTTTTGGTCCCATTTAAGGCGCACATATATATTAACCGGCCTCGCCCTCTTTCCGACTCTAAACCGCACTTCTTCCGCATTGGGAGACTCCTACTGTTCACGACCTCCGGAAGTAAATTGTTACGATAAGAATCGGTCATGAGCGTGTCTTCACTCCAAGCTTGCGCTTTTTGGGACGCTGATGCGAGTGCTTTCTACGTTTTACCGGCTCTCTGTTTTGAAGGTTCGACATAACGCCGAGGTGGGGGCCGACATCGCGATCGAGCTCGCCGCGCTAGAGGGCTACCGTCCGCGCCGTGGGCTCGAGCAGCCCAGCCTATCTGGCGGCGCGTCGGCGACGCCATCCCAAGTTTCCGCGCGGTCGCAGTTAGCGCCGGGTTTGCAAGATCGACCGGGCCGAGTTGCTGTCTTCGGGGGCGCTGTGGCTGACATTGTTTCCAAGCCTTACCCTGGAACCGCCCTTACCTTAGGTACATCCAACCCGGGCGAGACGCGGCAGAGCTTCGGCGGCGTTGGTCGGAATGTAGCGGAAGGTGTCGCAAGAGTACTTCTCGGACGGCCGAGCTTGAATGACCGCGGCGGCGGCGGTGGAAGCGGTAGCAGCGGCAACAGCCGCGGCAGTGTTGGCAGCAACGGAAGCGGTGGCGGCAGCGGAAGTGGCGTGGCTGATGTGACTCTGGTTGCTGCAGTCGGCGCGGACGATGTGGGTAGGGCGCTGATAGCTGGCTGCGAAGACGCCGGTGTTAATGCCGAAGCGACGGTTGAGGTTGTGTCTGGCACGGGGCGGGGGGGCGGCACGGACGGTGGCGAACTAAATCCTGGAACCGCGAGCTACGTGGCCATTCTCGGAGACGATGGAGATTTAGTTACGGCGGTCGCGGATATGCGCGTGATGGAGAGGATGACGGCGGTGAGCTTAGTTTCAAGCCTTTGGAGGTGCACCCACGTTGTTTGGGACATAGTACTCGGAATCAGTGTGGGACAAATTTTGCAGCAGTAAACGCGTTAATCGAGAAATAATTATCACCAGGTGTATACAGTTGTAACTACTTATTCTTACTACGGTTAATGACAAGGTATCCAAGCTTTTGAGTTGGTCCTAGTACGTCCTGAAGCAGGTACCACAACCTGCTATGTCCTCTGCAATTCGCGGAGTCGCGGCTGTAGGGGTGGTTCGCTGCCTCTAAGGTATCAGGTATAAGTAAATGCTTGCGGTTGGCGAGACGGAGAGCCCCTACATGAAGTGCACTAAAGGGCGACCTTGGTGCGCATAGTTAGACCGCACCATATTTTTCGCTACGATTCGGATTGGGGGTACTGTATTAAGGGTGGCAAGATGAAAAACGACGAGCAGTGGGAATGCTGAGTCCTCTGCACGATACAAACGGAAGCACGTACCGGCGGAGCGGAGGGATTACCCTTGTGACCCCGATTTGTCCATAGTGAGATGGAAAGTAAAATGTATAGATACAATAATATGTATACAATGGGAGTTTGCCGCGGCGGGCTGACGCCCGCCGGCGGCTCCGCGCATGCCCGTAATGACAGAGGATGTAATTATGCAGACAAAGTAAGGCCGTGCATACGACGGAGTACTGGGCCAGAGTTGCAAACAAAAAAAAACATATCCGTGGGAAGGGAGAAAAAAACAGGGCAAAACGATGAAACAATCATTGCCATCTGGCACAATGTGTAGCATGCGGGAGCTAAAACAAAAGCGCAGCAGGTGCCCACTCGGGAACAACACGGCGAAGGAAAGCCGACCAAGACGCTCGTCGCCAGCTATCGCTCTCATCTAGTGCATTCGCCGTTTTTTCCTCTTAGACTTACATGAAAGTGGTACTCGTTCGTACAGCAGCAGCACTACTGCTACGAGTACCCGTACAAAAAATACGCTAGTTCGTACGTGACTACAGCAGTACCTACCTGATGGTACGAGTACAAACACCCAACCCAGTAGCAACGAACAGCAGCAAGCAGCACCGTTAATCGCAGCAGCAGTTAGTACATGCGACAGACAGCAGTATCATATATCCTATGCTCGCGACAATGCCAGTATGACTTTGGCTTTTGGCCCAAGATGAAAAGGCACCTGGTATTCATTTTTCAAGTAAAAAACACTTGAAAGAAAACGGTAGCCAAGGTGTCGAACCAAGGACCCTGGAATTCCTGGGTTCAAAGTGGGTTTTGCCCCGCTTTTGAATGGTAAGCATGTTTGAGTCAGGGCACCGTGCGAGCGCGGCCGAGGTGCCACCGGCGCTGAAGAAGTCGGGAAGCACGATGAGGCAGTTTCGGGCCGAGAGGTGGTCCTCGTCGCGAGCAAATACGAAAAATGAAAAAAAAAGTTGTGTGAAAAGCTGAGGAGCACTCAGGGCACACCACCAACAATATGGTAATTTTATCTAAGGGGCTTCTCTTTGGGTTTGCCAAGGCGCTGCCGTGCTCCACAATTGTATTGACCACGTGTTCCCTTTCGATGTTGACAGAACTTTGTGGACCGCCACAGTGGCGTCATCGACGGTGCGGCGGTGGTCGTAGTCGATGGCAACCTCCCGCCGGAAGGCTTCGCGCAGGTGGCAAGGCTGTGCGAGCTCAGGAATGTTCCCCTCGTCTTCGAGCCGACCTCTGTAGCGAAGTCACGTGTCCCCTTCTTGGCTGAGGTAAGCGTACGGGCAGCTGTGTAAGATCGTGCTTAACCGGAGGCTTGTTCTGCGGTCCCATGCGGTCCTCAGGCATGGCATGATTGGTTGGCCATTTCTCAGACCGTTATTGCCGGGGTTTTTCTCCTTAGCTGATCCGTGGGCGCCGTAGATCATAAGCGGCAATGGTCACCACTTGTGATCACACCTGAGGCTTGAGGCTACCCTGAACATGTCCGCCTCGAGTAGCTCGGGCGCGTGGGTACCTGTGGACGCTCGCTGCGATAGTAGTATCACGTTTTGGCTCAAAAATTTGTGACTATCGAGGCTCCTCAAGCAGTAATAGGGACATCAGTGCCCAATATCACTGGAATACCATTCGGCTTTACTACATTTTCGTTATCCAACTAATAGTACCGAGGCCATGAGGTTGTTTGTTCATCGGGGTTCACTTTTACGCTTTTCTCAAAGCCAATTATTGAGTTAGATGCAGAGCTCCTCAAGAGCTCAATACATTAAATTGGCCACTTACCGTGCCACGTGTCTGTGGTACTCATCTACCCGGTGGAACGTGTTTTTGTTTTTTTTTCTCGGCGACCGGGTCCGAGTCCGCGCAGATCTTGTGCTCGCCCTCAACGCTTTGTTTTTTTCCGTGCGCGCTCCTTGCTTCCTTACCTATACAGGCCGCCGGGGGAATGACCCTCACCACGCCCAATCTTGACGAGCTAGCAGCGATGTCGTCAGCTGCCGAGGAGAGTAATCGGAAGTCCGGCTTGCAAACCGGGCTGGATTATGCAAGGGCATCGACTTTGGGTGACGAAAGTGGGGCCATGGTGGGCACGACGCAGAGGGAAGGCCATGTGCTGGCAAAGGCGGTGATTGCTGACGGCAAGTTGGTGGAGGCTGGACCGCTTGGGCCCTCCTTGACCGCTGTGATGGCAGCGATGCTGGGATCGGGTGCACTACCTGCTTCGAATGGTGGACTAGGTAGGTTTGTATCTTCAATAATCCAGACATGGCGGGGAAAAAAAATCGATAGGAACCGTGCTACTTGTTTCCGGGGTATTTTTCAGGTGTGATCGCTGTGACGAAGGGTGCGCATTGTCACACATTATCCCTCGTGAATTTTTGCAAGATGGAAAATATTATGAGCATGTCATTAACGCATCGCGCCAGCAACAGCTCGTCGTCCCCGTAATGCTCTTTCCGTGCCCGCCGGACCTGGACCGCCGCAGACTGCCCCCCCGCAACTAGCGCCCCGCCGATGCCGCTCATCGACGGCGAGAGGCACGTAGCCGTCACTATGGGGAGCGCAGGGGTAATACTAACTTCCGCGCGGCCAGCATCGCCTCCACCTTGTGCCGACAACGGTTACGGCAACGCTCGTGCAGCCGTCCCCAGTAGCGATAACTTAATTGAGTGCCCGCCTGGGTCGGGGCGGTGGTTTTCTCTTTCGGCCGAGCATTACCCGGCGCTTCCTCTGGACCCTTCGGGGAAGGCCGCTGTGGTGGATTGCACCGGAGCCGGCGATTGCTTGGTGGCGGGCATGGTGGGAGGTCTGGCGCTCGGCTGGTCGGCTCGAGATAGCCTGTGCCTGGGACTGGTAAGTTGATGCGCGCATGGTGGCTTGAAATGGGTATGGTGTTTTGCGTCGGTGGGAGAGGCCACCGTTGCCGTGCTATGGTAGAACTACTGCTGTACCCCACAGCGTGGGTTTTCGCAGAACGCTGTGCTCTGTACGCAAGCCCTGTGAATAACGATCCGTGGGTGGCTATTTCCATTCATCGTCAATAGATTCTATTTTGGGAGCTGAGACATGCCTCTCTTATTCGAAGCGTTTGGGACCTGCAATGTTTTGGCGGTAGTTTGGCTGCATGTGACGTTCTCTTGCATGTTGTCGGTGCTTTTTACGGTGGGAATATCCGGAATAGAGGGTGTGTTGTTTACGTTTGTGGCTTAAGGCGTTTGACACATGGTAGGTTTTGTTTACGGACGTTAAGCTGTAAATAAAATAAAGTATGTGGCACCAACTTGTCAAATCTTATTTTGGGCCAGGCTCAAATTGTGGTATTCATATGAGGCACGGTGTGTCGCACGTTGATTTCGTTATTGCAAATGGAAGTATTTTGTTCTGGCAACCATCAAGCCAACACACACGAGTTTCTGATATACACCGAGAAAGAAAGAGGGAGCCATTATCAGCTGCTGATGTCGGTTCTACGACCGATGTTCTATGATCGCGGACCGAGTCATTTTATACAGTTCTCCTATTTCTCCAAACATCCAACGCTCAAGGTCGACGACATTTTAGAATACCTTACTTTGCGAGTGCCTGGCGACACCTATGCTACCATGCACCCAAACTATATAACTGCTGTCGCGTACTGTACTACGACAAAAATGCTTGCCTAGATGACTGCTTGCCGTGCCTTGCTGAAACCAGCACAACTATTCGCTCCCTGCCCTCTGCCCCTTCAATGCTGCGCTCGGGCGCGACGACCAGGTGTGTGCTAGAGAAAGCGCCATGGCCGAGAAGGCCGTGCCTGAGTCATTGGGAGGGATCTTCGACAGTCCGGAACAGCTCCGCGCCGGGGGTGCAGAGCATCTTCTTTCGCTTCTACCCAACGGTTACGGGCCGAAGGCGATCAACCCGTGGGCGGTGGAGGGCGGCAAATATTAGAAATCTGCCTGTCTGTACAGCCGATATAGAAAAATAAGCGAATTATATAGATTAAGATTATTCAGCTCGAATCGTTCGGGCGAAGTGGGGAACCACTACCAGCAAGGCTCAGGGCATGTGATGCAAGGAGTCTCGAATGCAGTAGGCCTGCTAGTTTTTAAGGCCGCCCAGGGGGCGTTAAGACCTTCTGGGGGTGGGTGTACTCGATATGGCCGTCTGGAGGGGAGGATAAAGCGTTACGTCTATCTCTGACGTTTCCACATTAAACCATTCCTTGCTGCCGTGTGCACCTGCAGATGGAGAAACATTTTTTGTACGTTTTTTTTGTTATCGCATTGGTCTATTTTATGCACACCAGCTCTGAGTTCTACCCGTTGATTAAGTTGTCGATGCTCAGCTTTTCAAGCTGCGGTATATCTGATTTTGGTCCAATTTTTCAGGTTTTTATAATTTGTGGAAAGTCCCTGGGTGGCGTCGTCCAACGTAGCGTATGCCCTCAAGCCCAAAGCCCATGTATGCATTTGCACTTTGGTTGATAGCCTGGCGCGTGAAACCGTAGAACAACGTTTTCACAAAGGGCAGAGGCCACACCTGCTGTCAAACCTAGTACCCAACGGCTTTCTGTCGGATGAGCTTTGTCGGGTGCCAGGGCGCTTGCAGGCAGTGCAATAAGCTAATGTACCGCGCGCATGAGCACTCAACTGAAAGCGAGCAACTTAATGCCGTGTGCGTGTGTGTCAAGGATCGCCTCCTCCGACCCTAGAGGCTATATACAATCCGCTCTTTCGTCTTCGGCGCTCTTGGGATCAAACATCGCCGTCCGAATCCTCTCGCTCTTCGTTGACGCTTTGGACTAAAAAGTTGTAGTTCGTCTTCTCCGCCCGGCGCCGCTTTGCCGCGCCCACGCCGTAATCGCTGGTTTAGTCGCTTATACAGCAGTGCCGGCATTCACTTGGTATCAGGTATGATGTCCATGTATGTGTGGAATCCACCCGTCTTGTGGGGGGTCAGGTGAGGGGGGGGCGGGGGGATCGGAGCGCGGCGAATAAAAACCTCGTGTCCGTCATCTGTCCGGGAATAAACGTGAGATATGGATAAACGCCAATACAGCCACAGAACGACACTATCAAGCATTAGCTCAGGCACCCATAACTGGTCAGCTCCATATACATGTTGGTAGCTTCCAGCGGCCGCGTCTTCTATCGAACAAAAAAAATGTTGATCGTTGTTAGTGTGCCCCTGGTAGTGTGTGGATGAATAATGTACGAGGGCTTCCATACTGTAGCTGTACCCCCCGGCAGAAGCATACGGGTCCACGAGGCCATCTGCTCTAAACGTACGTGGATGATAGCTCTATTCTCCCTTCTCTGTTAATGTCTCCTGTCTCGTCTGCATCTCAGTCAGCCGTCAGCCACAGCACAATTTGAACAGGCAAAGCCAAGCCAGCAGCCCACGCGTCAAGTTGCATGATCCAAACAACCCCCCATCCCTCCACCGAACTTTTTTATCAGTTGCTGTGGAAACCCCTACAACAGAATTAAGTTACAAAGGTTGCAAGTTGCTCGAGCAGGGTGCGAGCAAACACCAACCACGCTGGCCCACCAGCGGCAGTACTCATAACATGTCTCGCCTGATGAGGATATCCCTTCGGTTGGCCTGCATCACCTTACCGGTAAGAATGCAAGAACGCTCGCTCCCACTGCAATGTTGGCGGTGGTTGGGTCTTGAGTCGTCGATCGATTTTGGTACAATTATGGACAGACGTTTAAGTACCGTATGTATATTAATTATAATATAAAAACGGTTCTTATATTTAATCCCCTTGTGGTGTGGTACATGTACGTGCGGTGAGCGTTTGAAGTTGAACGTTCACGTTTCGCTGATAACTGACGACATGCAGTGTATTATCATAACACTCAAACCGAGTCGTACACTACGACCGCTCGTGGGTACCCACATACCCGCAACACGCTGGTTGCCCGACGACAGCCTCTGCTTCGTGGTGCAGGGTACACCTCCTGCCTTGCGAAGTCTGCGCCATATCTCCTCCTTGGTCTTCTTGTTGGAATCGTCCATACCTTGTATCATGCCCGGGCACGACTGTAAACAGCATTACACAGCTGTCTGTACCTGGTACTGCTACTGCTGTTGTACTTATGTATGCACACCATCCTGATAAACTGAAATCCTGACCCAGGCCGGGTTTCATATTATTAAAATTAAAATACACTCCAGCTGTGAGATCGAATATTTTGTCGAAACTCATCTTTGCAACCTGTGTGTGATACTCCGATCGCGCGTATTACGGGTTGTGTGTCCTCATTGAGGATATAGGTCGGCGACTCCCCTTGCAACTACAGTGTAGCTATCAGGGTCAACAGGGTGATGTTAGGCAGTCTGTGCGCGGAAACTATAAAACCCGTTTCTGAGGGGGAGAAAATCTGACAGCTGTGGAAGGAAATGCATCAGTTTATCAAGTGCATCCTGTAAGTCGAATATCCGGTGAGGGGAGGGCGGAGTTTTTAAGGACGTGGGGGCCTGATTTTGATCAAAAGGGGGGCGGGAGGGGGGACGGGGGGGGGAGGGGACGGTGGGGCAGGTCAATTTGTGCGTGGAAACTATAAATATTTCTTGTGGGGGAGGGGGGGGAATGTGGCGGGGGGGGCCGGGGGCGGGGGGGGGGGGGCTTTAGGTCGCATAGATGTAGGGGTTTGCTATAAGCGTGGTGCTAGGTCTAGGCGATGGTGCGGGTGGTGGGGAAGGAGGGGGCGTTGGGGACGGGGGTGGGTGGGAATTGCAGCAGCGGCATGGACGGCTCTGAAACGATAACGAGGCGATATCCAGGGCGTGGAAGTGTTTATTACTCATGTTTATTACATATGTGTCACAGGAGCAGGTGCATTCCACACTATCTTCAAGTATGACGACTCCCGGATTTATTATGTTCCTGTAAGTATCAGGGATTATCTTGACTCCCCCCAGAAGGCATTGGAACGCTTGGAACCTGGAACGACTGGTAATCTGTAATCTTCAGGTCTTTTTACAGGTCAGGTGTAGTCAGGGTTGGTATTATTTTTCTCACATTAACTCGGATAATCAAGTCCGTGGTCACAGGACAGGCTCCAGTTACTCTGGAGCTGAGGAACACCCCCAGGAAAAAAACACAAACCGAAGGTGGAACACGCATATATCACAGCTGACGCAATTCATGCCTCCACCAGAAACATATAAAAGTGAAATCGGAAGTCAGCCTACGATGTGCCAGGTCCATACTGGTGTATACGTCTCATCACTGACGCATGAAAAAACCGACTATACTGCTTGCCACCCAAGAAAGAGTACCACGTATATATTGCACGTAGTTCCTATCACTGCGCATACGCACGACAGACGCAAGCCAATTGGAAAGAAGAAACAAAGAGAAGAAAAGAAGATAAAGGGAAGGAAAGAAACGACAAGGAAGCGAAAAAACGAAAAGGAAAGAAAAGAAAAGATAAGAAAAGCAAGAAAAGACAAGACAAGAAGAGGAAGCAAGGAAAGAGAAAGAGAAAAAAAGTGTCATACTAGCAGACCCTAGGAACTGACTAAAGACGGCATTGGCTCATAGGGGGTATCATAGGGGGTATCAAGTGCATCATCAATGGCACTGGGGAGAGAACGCAACATGGCGAAGAAATCAGGGCGGTCTTACGCTATCTTGTGGCGGTCATTGGAAGGCCCACAAATTTCAAGACGATGATGGCCAGACCCAGACTTCAGTCTCTTGGGCATGACGCCCCCCCTTCCCCCCCCCCCCCCCCTTCCCCCCTCCCCCCCCCCCCCCCTCCCCCTCTTCCCCCTCCCCCCCTCCCCCCCCCCCTGGCCGCTTAGAGATGCCGACGGTGGATGGCGCTGCCGCAGCCTTTGCGCGTCGCTCTGCAGCTTTGCGACTCTCCGTTTCATGCCAATTCCGCATAAACAACTCGGCTCCCTCCGCTACTCGTCGAAACCATCTGCCGGCCTTCTGAGCAGCCTTTCGCCACCCTCCGAATTTCATTCCAAAGACCGACATATCCTCCTTCAGATGAGCCATCCAGTCCTTCTCTTGCCCCCCTGAGTAGCCCTTACCCCCAACAAGCTCCCCAAACATCACCCTCTGTGGCAGACGCTCCTCCCCCATACGTGCTACGAATCCCGCAAACAATATCCTCCGTTTGCGCTATCGCCTCTTCTATGCTCTCGGAAGCTGTCTTGGCAAGCGCGTCGGCGTACGATAAGGTGTGGTCGTCGCGCTCCCGTTTCCGCCATCCGAGGCATCGGAGGAGCATAGAGTGGTGAACCCGTCGCAGCCTGTCATAGTCAGGCTTGTTCGGGCTCCACGTCATGCAACCGTAAGGCAGTGTCTCGACCACCTCAGCTTTCAGCTACCGCACCTTCAATCGTAAGCGCACACCCGGGCGATCATAGGTTTCCATCTTGTACCGCTGGAAGCATGCCCAGGCCCTCTGTAGACGCCGCGTTATTTCAATGCTAAGGTCTTTATCTGCGGTGATAGCCCCGCCCGAGTACAACACAAACTCGATTGTTTGTTTGTATATCTGGCCGGCTGCAATGATTGTGAACGACACCTTCTCCCCGCCTTGGTTTGCAGGCATATTATCTCTGTTTTCGCCTCGGAGACCGTAAGCCCGAACGACGAGCACGCAGTCGCGATCACCGTCATCATCA
Source organism: Undaria pinnatifida (assembly GCA_012845835.1). Lineage (NCBI taxonomy): Eukaryota > Phaeophyceae > Laminariales > Alariaceae > Undaria > Undaria pinnatifida. The sequence continues at coordinate 9,789,546 of JABAKD010000028.1, forward strand.
TTTCCGGCCCTTCTGATGATCGCGATACGATGCCCGCATCGTCCGCGTACAGCATACCCCACAATTTCTGCACCTCCCCCCCCTCCTTCCCCCTCCGCCCGTCGACTTTGCCTGTGCGTGAAGTGCCCTTTTTCTCGCCTTTCTCCTTTCGTTGGAGCTGCACCATGCTGTCCGTGATGGCTGCATCAGCGAGGAAGCGTTTCTGGGCCACACGCAGTACCGCCGTGAAAAACATGTCGAACAGCAGTGGCGCGAGCACGCATCCTTGCCTGAGACCTTGCCCCACGTCGAACTTATCCAAGCATTTTCCATCATCCAACCGCCGGCATGCTTGCATGCCGTCGTGGAATGGGCGGATGACGGCGAGCGTTCTCGGTGGCACGCCAAAACGAGCTAGGAAATCCCACGGAAGGGTTTGGTCGACGGAGTCATATGCTTTGGTGAGGTCGATAAAACGCAAGTACAAGGGGGTGCCCTTCTTCCGCGCCAGTTCCTGCAGTCGTCGTACTACGAACATCATGTCAACCGTTGAGCGTTGGCGTCTGAACCCACACTGTTCCTCCGGCAGAATGTTCTCGCGTTCGCAGTAATCACTCAGGCGACCCGTGATGACTTTGAGGAGTACTTTGCCGGCGTGGGCCACGAGGGAGATGCCACGATAATTGCCTCACTCAGTCCGATCTTTCTTCTTGTGAAGCACCTTAATTGTTGCGACACGCCACCTCCCCTCGACACAGCGACGATGATATCGTAGAACTTTCCGAGAGTGTTCAATTCTCCTTCGTCGGCCAAAAACTTCAAAATCTCGGCCGGGAGACCATCGGGCCCTACCGCCTTTCGGTTCGCCAACTCACGGATCGCCTCCCCTATTTCGTACCTAGACGGGACATCGTCCAGTGGTCTGCACGGGGGCCACTGCTCAAGCTCGTTCACAATGCTCGGGTCAAGGGTCGGCGACTTGGTGTTGAGCAGTTTGTGAACCCACCTCACCCACCGCTTGCGGATGAGGGCATTATCCCGCAGCAATCGACCTTACTCGTCTTTGATGTACTGCGAGTTAAACGTCCTCTTCCACATCCATCCCCTTGAGGTGTTTGTAGAAGCCGAATTGATCACCGTGTCGGATACGCCCTTCGAGTTGGCTAACGTAATCTTCGAAGAATCTCTGTACAGCTTCCGCCCGCGTGCGTTTCAGCTGTTTGGTGGTCGCCTTCAAGGATCGCCGTAGACCACGATCGTTTGGAGCAGAACGGACCCATTTCCTCACGTCTTCCCTATCCTGCCATCCTGCGTTCAACTCCGCTTTCATCTCCTCGGTCGCACACCAGCCCCTCGGTACTTGTTTGCGCCGAACAGGGTAACTCGTCCCGACCCTCTAGATTCGAAAACCTCCTCACCCGTCCCGATCCGTCCCATGACATTTTAAACACCTCTTGACCCGACCCCACTCAATCCGCGAGGTCTTTGATAACCTCCTGGCATGATCCGCGGGTCGGGTCAGGGTGGTAATTTTCGGATGAGGAAGAATATGCCCCAGAGTAGTTTTGTTAGTCTTGTGCAGCAAAACCTAGCGGCCCACTTGGAACGAGATTTACGGCAACTGATTGGTGCTAGAAGTAGTTATTCATAGGCTTGAGGTCCACGAGGGTATGGTTGCACATGGGATGACTTAGGACTCACGGGGTGGAGTGTATGTGGACGCCGTAGGGCTCGCCCGCGGCAGGATCCACGCGATACCGCCATGGCCTGACCAGGAGGCTTGCGAGGCACAATGTAATACTGGGTTGCGAACGAGGCTCTGACGATATATATATTATAAAAAATCAAAATACACTCCAGCTGTGAGATCGAAGATTTCGTCGAAACTCATCTTTGCAAGCTGTGTGTGATACTCCGATCGCGCGCATTACGAGTTGTGTGTCCTCATTAAGGATATAGGTCGGCGACTCCCCTTACAACTACAGTGTAGCTATCAGGGTCAACAGAGTGATTTTAGTCAGTCTGTGCGCGGAAACTATAAAACCCGTTTCTGAGGGGGACAAAATCTGACAGCTGTGGAGGGAAATGTATCCTTTTATCAAGGTAACCTTGTAAGTCGAATAACCGGTGAGGGGGGGGGGCGGAGTTTTGAAGGACGTGGGGGCCTGGTTTTGATCAAAAGCGAGCGGGTTTGGAGGGGGGGGGGGGGGGGGGGGGGGGGGAAGGGGGGGGCAATTTGTGCATGTAAGTTATAATCCTTTCAAGGGGATAAATCCGACGGTTTTGGCACCAGTTTATTATTGGGGGGGGGGGGGGGGGTTGGGGCGGGTGTGGGGCGTGTGGGGCAGCTCAATATGTGCGTGTATATCATGGAATCTGCCAGAGTAATAAACACTATCACGCAGTTGATATCACCTCATTATCTTTCCAGCCATCCATGCTGTAGCTCCAATTCGCCCCCCCCCCCCTCCTCCCCAACGCCCCCTCCTTCCCCACCACCCGCACCATCGCCTAGACCTAGCACCACGCGTATAGCAAACCCCTACATCTATGCGACCTAACGCTGTTGCAGATCCCTCCCCCCCCCCCCGCTCCACCCCTTAGAACACTCCGCCTTCTCCTCACTGGTTGTACGACTTGCGGGATATACATGATAAACTGATGCATTTTTTCCACAACCGTCAAATTGTTCCGTTAAAGGATTTATAGTTTCCGCGCACAGATGGAGTTGCCCCGCCCGCCCCCGCCCCCCCCCCCCCCCCTGCTCCTTCTTGTTCAAACCCAGGCCCCCACGCCCTTAAAAACTCCGCCCTCCCCTCACCGATTATGCGACTTACAGGATACATTTGATAAACTGATGCATTTCCTTCCACAGCTGTCAGATTTTGTTCCCCTCGAAAACGGGTTTTTGTAGTTTCCGCGCACAGACTGACTAACACCACCCTGTTGACCCTCTGGCACGAGCTACACTGCAGTTCCAAGGGGAGTCGCCGACCTATATCCTTAATGAGGACACACACCCAGTAATACGCGCGATCGGAGTATCACACACAGCTTGCAAAGATGAGCTTCGACAAATCTTCGATCTCACAGCTGGAGTGTATTTTTATTTTCATAATATATCACACACAGCTTGCAAAGATGAGTTTCGACAAAAAAATTGATCTCAACGCTGGAGTGTATTTCTATTTTTATAATATAATTTTCGAAGGGAAGTCGCCGACCTATATCCTTAATGAGGACTCACACCCAGTCATACGCGCGATCGGAGTATCACACACAGCTTGCAAAGATGAGTTTCGACAAAATCTTCGATCTCACAGCTGGAGTGTGTTTTTATTATTGAAATATATATTCTGGCAAAAGTGTGGCTCCGATGTTCGTACTAGAAGTTCCAATGTTGTGCTCTGCAGGGTTTGTGGATTCAGGGTAAGGGTATGGGAGTCTTACAGAACTGACAGAAGTTCCGGGTACGGGTATGGAAGTGTCACAGAACTGACAGAAGTTCCAGGTATTGTGGCACAGGCGTACATAACTCACAGAAATGCCGGGTACGGTATAGAAAGGTTGTACCCGTACCCCGGGTATTGTGGCATAGGCGAGCAGAACTCACAGAAGATTTAGGTAGGGAGTTGAACATCATACCTTACTTACAGAAGTCCCGGGTAAGGGTACGGAAGTGTTACAGAACTCACAGAAGTTCCGGGTTTTGTGACACGGGCGTACAGAATTCAAAGAAATTCTGGGTAGGTATGAAAATGCTGTGTACCCGTACCCCGGGTATTGTGGCACGGGCTTACAGAACTTACAGAAGTTCCGGGTACGGTTATAAATGTCATGCAGAACTTACAGAAGTTCCGGGTACGGGTAATACCCGGGTAAATATCCCAGGTATGGTTCTTTATGCACCCTACAGAGCTTTCGTGCACGGGTATGAATGCCATAGAAAACTCGCAGAAGTTCCGGGTACGGATAATACCCGGGTAAATATCCGCCTCATGGGGGCGAAAAACAAGGTAATATCACACACTGGTATCACGTACATACGTGCATGTTTTTGTTGTCGCTGTCCTCCACAATTTTTGACGATAGGAACCGTTTCAACTTCCTGGAAAACAACTCCCACAGTCAACGGTTTACCTCCCAAAGTAAGACATTGTTTTTCAATAACAATACCTTGCAATAGTGTACTTAAACACACTGCATATTGAATAGTTATATAGTCTAGTACGATACAAAATTTGGCAAGTCCGAAAATCGTTCCAACCGAGAAAAAAAGCATGTGAAGAAAAATCAATGCCGATCACAACTACGTATGATGCTCATGTAATAAATATATAATAATATTATTGTTCTGAAAAATCACTCTCTTTCCATGGGGAGCACAGCGATGCGGGGAAGTATGAGTTTTTTATGTCATACGGAAGAAGTGGCCAATACCACAAGTGTGAGTAAATGAAGCGCGTCATGCGTATGTACGGAGTGACGCATGACAGGCAGAAGTTAGTTCCAACTATGTTGGACTATCATACAGAATGAAATCAGGCGAATACTATACAGCAGCAGTACAGCTAGGAGATTCGTTTGTGTGTGCATGCGTGCATCAATTGTAAGTGTATTCTCGTGTTGGTGTGGTGTGTGTCTGTGTGTGGCGGACCAGACATGACGTTATTAATGTGTAACATTAACATTGCACCGCCCTCGACCCTAGTCTGTACCGGCACTCGGGTATTGTGACAAGGGTATACCCGTACCCTGGGTAATGTGCCACAGTAGTTTTACAGAAGTCACAGAAGTTCCGGGTAAGGGTATAGGGTTCTTACAGAACTTACAGGAATTCTGGGTACGGGTACGGAAGTGTTTCAGAACTCGCAGCAGTTCCGGGTATTGTGGCACGGGCGTACAGAACTCACAGAAGTTCGCGGTAGGTATGAAAATGCTGTACCCGTACCCCGGGCATTGTGGCACGGGCGTATATAACTCAGAATTTCCGGGTACGGGTATGAACGTCATACAGAACTTACAGAAGTTCCGGGTACGGGTACGGAAGTGTTACCCCGAGTACGGTTTGTGAGTACCCTACAGAACACATCCTTGGAAGTTTCAGAAGCCTTCGCCGAGCCACGAGGGCAATATCACAACCTCTAGATCTGTCCCAACAATGCCTTTTGGATGGCTAGCACCGTCTTCGATGGGGCTTGCCTTGAGATACACTTGCGTGTGAAGCTGTTCTCTGCGTCAGGAGCACTCGCTGCCCACGTGAAGGTACCCTGCCCTAGTGTCGAGCTGCACGGTCCCGCCGCAAAAGTCAGTTGCGCTATTATCTGCTCGGGTCGGTTGCCCAGAATTCACCAGTTTCACATCGGACACAACAGGTCAGAATGGAACGAGCGAATGCGAACAGCCTCGTTCCATTCCAACCGTCCCAACAAGATCAAAATAAGTTAAAATACACCCTAAGCCTGCCTTGCCTGGTAGCCCGTTTTTTTGCTAGGTTTCCTGTCCCGAACCTTACCAGGCGCCAGTTGCCAGGGTGCTGCATTCTTGGTATATACAACTTCTTACAAGTATCGACCTCCTGAGAGGCCCTGAGAGGCCTCCATTTTTTGAGCTACCCACACTAACCTTAAGACATTCTCCTCTCCAGACGGCTGAGCGGGCTCGGATGCATGAAACAGCGCTTCTCAGCGCTTTTATCTTTTTCTTTCAAAATTCAGGTTTAAAGGTACTCTTTTGGGGGAAGTTGAAATTTTTGCTTCCCCCGTGTTTAAAACTCCTGTTTTCTGGGAATATCACATACTACCTGGACTCCGCCTCCGTTCGTTACTTGCGGAACGGTCCAGTTTTTCTTAGAACGAAGCTTTCATCAAACCAGAGGTCCCAGCCTGATATTAGCTTGGCTCATCACATCATCAGCTCAGCTCAGCTCCGACCAGCAGCGCACGGCAGCGCTAGCTCATCAGCGCAACGCCGTGCAGTGCCGTTCCCTGGCGTTCCCTGGCGTGCCCTGGCGTGCGGTGCGGTATTGTGCGATGCTATGCGGTGTTGCGCGGCGCTGTGCCGTGCTGTGCCGTGGTGAGTGTTTTGCTGTACTTGCTCTCATTTTGTTGAATCACAATAAAAGTGCACCTCAGCTCAGCTCAGTACACAGCTATATATAGCTCACAGCAGCGCAGCGCTGTGCGGTGCCGTGCGGTGCCGTGCCTTGCCCTACGGTGCGGTGTTGTTTCATGCTGAGCTGTTTCTTTCGAATACATAGCAGTACAAGGTATATGATGCAAAGTACCAGGTACCAGGTACCGGTATGTAGGTGGTTTTGTACTGTATTTTAGCTTTCTTCAATGTTGATTGTCCTTTCTCGGTCCCGATGTTTTTTCCCCCTCGCAAATTACACCCGCACTGCCGATCAGAATGTGACATCGCCAACAGACACACAACACAGTGCACAGCGCAGGGCAACTATTAATAGCTCTGCACAAGCAGCTCTTGACACTATCAATTTGCTAGTCGCACCAAATCATGGACCTCTTCTTTCTGCCCCTTTTGCGTACATGCCTAAGCTTCATTCTTCCTTGCGCGAGCGAAGCGGGCGGCGCCAGCCGCCCGCGGAGCAGAGCACTTGTGTATACCTGACACATGTGATCGACATCATACGTGTTGTCCTTGGTCGATATGAAGGATATCGAAATGCCCCCACGCTCCCGCACCTCAGGTTCACCGGTGCGCCTTGCGGGCTGCCGCCTGGAGCGCCCCTCCCGCGAGAATTTTTCAAGCACGGTCCGATGGTCGAAGCGGGTGCATGAATCGTGCGCCGCAACAGTGGGCTGGGACGGGACTGTTCGGCGACGATGTAGCCAAGCAGAGGCCTAAGACAATGGGGCGGGGGTGGGAGGTTAGGGTCTTCCGCTCTGCTCCGACTGACACCAAAAGGCAAAACTCCAGGCCGGTCAGGTACTTTATTCATTCTTTTTTGGTGCTGTAGGGGTAAGCGCTGTGCAGTCTGCAACTTGCAACGCCCTCGTATACTTATGTACACATCGGAGGTGACGGTGGGCGCGGAGAGTTATTTTTACGTTCTTCCTTTGCTGCTTGATGTTAAGCTCAACTCCTGCTGCTGCTTCTGTGAATGACCTCGTAGCTATGGTTAGAAGCTTGTCATGCACTCGCGCACCGTCTGTACTTGCCGTGGTACGTCCTTATACGGAGCGCAACGGTAGCGTATGGTGGTTGGGACCCGTGCTTCTGCAAACCTTATCCCGCACTATTTTCAAGTAATGATCCCCAAACATATGAAGTGCAGTTCTGAAGGAGTTTTGCGGGTGCGCAACGGGGGCGGTGTCGCACTTAGACTTGCTGCCCTGACAGAAGGCGGCAGCGGCAGGATAGCATGTCTTTATGCATGCACAGCGCAGGAGGCAAGAGGGAACCTACGATACCCAAACATACCTCCAACCCGATCTCTCCCTTGCTTTTCCTTGCTTTCCGTTCTCGTGGTGCGATCTACGTTATCTCCCACACACTCTCCGCGAAAAACCCACGCGTGTGCAGTACCGATGAACTCACTCCAGGAGCGAAGGCGAGGGCCACCGCTCTCGTTGAAGCCTACGCCCCTATTCCAGCCACGGAGGGAGACCTGCGCTGCATCGAGGAGCGGCAGCTGCGGCACAAAGCGGGGACGTCGGTGGGCGTGTCCCCGCCGTGTCGGCACGGGTTTCCGCAGGCTTTCGCGTTCGATCCGTGCGGGCACAAGGTCTCGTCGGGGCTGTTCCGACTATCGTGCCCGCTGCTGGTGCAAGCGATCGACCAGCTCGAGGATGAGGGGGGAATCGAGGAGGTTAACGCCAGGCTGTCGACAGACGAGGAGCTCCGTGAGGTGACCTGTTACCCTTTCGGAATTGCATCCAAGATCGTCGGGACAAAGTAGTCGGAATTGTGCGCAATCATTTTGCAGTAAAGTAGTAACTTTAGAGCTTCAAAGGGAAGATATGTCGGGAAAAATATGACGATTAAGTCACCGGCCACACGATGCAGCCTGGACTGATGGGGTAAGGGAGTTGCCCAGATTGTCAAGAAAGGAAATATTGTTGCACGCGTAACACAACCATACTTGGACTTCTGCACGCTTTTCTTAGGCTCTTGATAAAGTCGTCCTCGGTGTTCAAGAATGGAGGGGGGACGGAAAGTAGACCGAAACGAAACCGTCATAAGAGCTTCTGCAGGCTAATCCCGAAGCAAACGGCAAAACAAATATGCTGTCTGCACGGCGCTGCTGGCTGTTTCGTTAGTCTGGGTTGATCGACGCCTCGTCTCCGTGTTAACCCTCATATGACGATGCTGCGTTCTCAATCAATGCCTCGCCCTTGTCGGCCTTCGCGCGCGCTCACAGGACTTCATGGCCGTTAATTTGGCCCACGCACAGCTAAGACGGCGGCTTGTGACGGCGGGCAAGATGCTCGCCGTGAAAGAAACGATCGGCAAGGAAGGTGCCGAGCGGTTCCTCGACAGTGGCATCACTGGCGTCACCCCAGGAAAGGTGCGAACCAGCGGCGGGGAAAACATCGCTGCACGATAGTAAGATCGTCCTTCGGATTTAAGGTCACGTTCGGGGTAGACGGGGGGGGGGGGGGTAGGGGGGCGGGAGGGGCGGGGTAAAACCACGCTGTGGATTAAATGTCGCGTTCGGGTAGGGGTAGGTAAGAGGGTGGTAGGGGGGGCATATCCGGGGAGAAACATTGATTGACTTACCTGCATTGCCGGCGGTGACGCTTCCGTCACGCATGGAGCGTTTTGCGGCGTTTTTTTTGCACGACGAAGTGACAACGCTGCCGGTCGAGGTACCCTTCTAGTCAGCTTTGAACGGCGTGACGACTGAGGTGGTGTGGGCCCAGCCGTTGCTTCCGTCACGGACAAACGCCGAATTCGTAATATGTGTTCTCTAAGCTGGGGCAAGATCGGCTCGTGATCGCAGAGTGCCGGATCGACTCCCACGTCGGGTAGCGATAGCTCGCATTGCAAGATATATACAAATGATGAGTCGTGCCGTAGAAGAGCTAAAATCATGTCCGGAGTGGCCGGTAGGACTAGCCTCAGCAGGCTTGCTCTTACAGTTTTTTGGCCCGACTATCGCGAGCAGGCTTGCTTCTGGCTGACAGCAGGCGACAGCAGGCGACGTACGCAACGGACGAATAGCCCGAAGCGATTGACGTCTGCGTCTGCAATTTCGGCACGACTAGCCCATAGTATTGACAGCATACGACAGAAAACGCACGAGCATCGTCAGCAAGTTTTGTCAGCTGACACCGTGCGACATATCCCATAACACCCAATTCGCCACACAACAAAGGGCGAAAACATTCTGCTCTGCTTTGCCTGCTTGCTGCTGCTGCTGTTGTTGCTGCTGCTACTCTGCTGCTGTACATCTGCGCCTGCAGCTGACTGCTGCTTGACTGTGGTGCGCGGTGCGCGCGTGTGCGTTTTTTTTCTGCGTTTACCAGGATACCAGGCAGACTCGTATACAATACTGTATCTGCAGTGAGTAGGGGACTCCCAGCAGCGCCGGTATGCGCCACCCCAAAATACCGGCACTATTAAGGACACCGGCCCTATTGGGGATAGAGTTGCCATTTTTTTTTTTTTTTTTATTCTCCGGCGGGTGGGGAAAAATAAAGCTTCAACATTGTTACTATACTTGTAGAGGGTTCCAGTCGTACCAAGGTTTTTTCTCGGCATTGTTGATAGCAGTGGCACTTTTCAACCGGCACGGTAGATTGCCGGTACTTTCTGAGCAATAACATCGAACGCATACATACCTTCAAGTAAACTCCACCTTGGCACAACGCCAGACAATCACAGGAAGAAAAGAACACGGGGGAACGGGGGCAGGTCCTGCTCTCTGCTCTCCTCTTCTCTGTTCTGCCTGCCTGCCTGCTGCTACTGCTGTTCTACTCCTGTACGAAGGTGTCTACAACTGTGCCTGCTGTTCTGGTGTGGTCTGCGCGGTTTTCATGTATCTACTCGTCGTATTCTATCTACATGGGGCTCCCAATAGTTCCGGTATGCGCCTGCCCAATATTCCGGCAGTGAGTAGGACGCCGGCACTATTGGAAAAGGGCTGCCATACATAGTTACTAATGTTGACAGTTGTAGCCGTGCCGAACGATTTCACCGGCATTAGTCTATAGGGAAGTGTCACTATTCAGCCGGCATTTCAGACTCGTACTCTACTTATTGTTGCATGAGTACGCACTATTTGTCAATGTTTGGCCGTGAAAGAGTCGCTCTCTTCAGCGTTTTTTTGCCTCTTTTTTCGTTTTGCTTGTGGCTTTCCGCAGCATCACGGACTGGTTGCTTCTTCTGCTTCCCGCAGGATGTTTTTTTTTGCTGCTGTATATAGCTGTATGATATGGTAGCTATACGACTACGTCCCCGCTCTATCGACAAAACGGTTTGAGTGCTTTACTCGTAGCTTTTTACTTTTTCGGCACTGTTTCGCTGCTGCAGATGTGCTCTGCGTGTAACAGGAACTAAATGAGCGACTCTACGTTGTTTGGCGCTGTGTTTATTATTTTTGCCAGCTGCTCTTCTACCCGCAGTTTTTGCCTTTTGTGTGACCACCATTGGTAACACACACAGGCCCCAAGCATTATAAGTGAAACGTTTCTTGCACGACCAAATACAAAATGTGTAGGTACACGAGTAGACTATTCACTCAGGTTGATCTGGCCCTCTTATTTCTTGCGTCGCCCTAGTTGTTATTATAGCACGACTCCGAAAATAAATATTGTATTTATGTACAAGGGCGCCGCATCGGTGCCGGCATTCGCCGGCACCCATGCTCCGGGTAGGGCAGGGCAGCACACTTCGACTCGTTCGATTCAATACTCGATAGAGAGTAAAAACCTTTACCACACAGCACATAGTCTCCACGTGTAGAACGTAACGTAATGCCAAGACATTGATGTAGACTAACAGTGGACTACTTATTACTTCTGTCGTTTCCTCCGTTTCTTCGTTTCTTGCGTGAATCCGGTTCCAGGCTTCATAATATACACTTCGATCGGATAAATCCGAGCCCACGCAGACTGACCCTCTACTCTGGCCACGAAGAGACGTTTCGAGTGCGTTTCTTGACGTTTCGACTCAACCAAGCATCCAGGGCCAGCAGAGGGATGGCCAAATGTTTGCTGCATGTTCTCTACGTAGCAACTGACAGGCGCACGCTGAGCCAGCTTCTGCTACTACGTGCATGATACCATAATATATTACGCGCGATCGGAGTATCACACACAACTTGCAAAGATGAGTTTCGACAAAATTTTCCATCTCACAGCAGCTCGAGTGTATTTAAAAAAAAAATAATATCTAGATCCGAGACTCGCAGACCGACTGTGTCTGTGTGTATAGTGATCGTGGAGAGACCTGCTGACGGTATTCTAGGCGTGAAACACGGTGTCACAGCCTTCGCCATTCAATTCCTGGAATGCTATTATAATAGTGCTGCTGCTTGTTGCTGTAAACCACTCTCGTCTGGTCGATGATATATTCTTAGTAGTACGCGATAGCACTGAACGAAGAATTTGGTAGTTAAGAATTTCAGGCTCGATCGAGATTTAGACAAAAATATTAACATAAAATTCCTGGTATGGCCTTTTTGTCTGATTGCTGGTCGGTCATTGGCCGGAGATCGTGCATAACCGTCATCTGGGGACGATAAGGTCCATTCCCAGAATCATGATCCATTAACTTATATATAACTCCGACAACCCGGGAACGAACACGGATTTATCACCAGGATTGATACCTCCCCGCGCAGTGTGGAAATCCCCAATGCCACAGACCGGCCGATCTCTAATTGGCTGGGGTTCGTATATTATAGAGCCAGCTCCACCCGGAGACGATAGGGTCCCATCCCCGATCCAGGGGTCCTTCCATATATCTAAAAATTAGACAAACGGGGGAAGAAAACCGAGCTCTCTCGGGTCGACACCGCCCCCCACGGTGTGGAAACCCAGTTCCATTGGCTAGAATCGCTGATTGGTTCGAGCTCCACAGCGGCCCCCCACCCTAGTAGGAGGATAATAGAGGCTGACCAACCGATGGGGGGCAGTTCCGTCGCACACGGGGGAGATAGGGCTCCATCCCCGGTTCAGAAACCTTCCGAATCTCTACGGCCCCAGCAACGCGGAAACTATAACGATGATCTCCAGGGTCGATATACCTCCCCGCACGGCGTGTCGACCCCGACTCCATTGCCCTTTTCTCGTGATTGACTGGTAGGCTTTGACTCAATAAGCTCACAATTATTTCGACCGAGTCGGGTTTTCTCTCATACTTCTCGCATACGGCAAACATTTGCAATGCTAGCGCAGTTCAATGAGTTACTTGCATGATAGGTCGCACAAAAAAGCAATTTTGAGCCTATATCAGGTTGGCGTGCCGAGCAAGCACGCTAAAAATGGCGACGAGAAACTTGAACTGCAACAACAGCACAAAACACAATATAAATAGACGAATCAGAGCCATTTGTATGCAGGATTCACCCCCCCCCGGTTATAAGCACAGTTAGTTTCAAACAAAAATGGGGTGTTCAAAGAAAAACGACAAAATAACGCGCGATCGGAGTATCACACACAGCTTGCAAAGATTAGTTTCGACAAAATATTCGATCTCACAGCTGGAGTGTATTTTAATTTTTATAATAATATGTGGAACTAAGACTGGCACGACTCGAGCACAATAACCAACCGTGGAAAAAAGCTGAAATTAGGCCAAAACAGTGCGTATTTGACTCACGGGCATAATGGTCGAATAGTCATGGAATACTTGCTGTGCCCGAATGATCACCTCTTTGTCGCTTATGCGGCACCGAAAAAATCACTGAAAATCCCGATTTCATTCGCTTATTGGGTCAGAAACCCAAGCTCGCTAATATTTTCGCGGGTTTTCTTGCATACTACTCGCATAGGGCAAAAATGGTCATGCGACCGCAATTCGTACCAAACGCTCGACCTCGAGATTAATCTATGCAGTTGGTGCCCGGAGCGTTACGATAAGGCCATTAGGGACATAAGAAGAGCGGTCAAAGCGCCATGTCCCGGCATACTAACAGCCATATATATTGGCCACAACAGATAAGAGCAATGAATGAGCGCCTGCTTCGGCTTGACACAGGGTGATCTTGAATCGGAATTTAAAACCCCTTTCTTTGTTCTCTGTCTTTTCTATTCTTTTCTTTTTTCCAATTAACTTGCGTCTGACGTGCGTATGCGTGGTGATAGGTACCACGAGATATTTGATTTGTGCAGAAGATCCCTATTTTTTATGATACCGCTATATCGTCGATTGCTGTGGCGCACAGGAGATATTGTCAAGAAGGTCCCTATTGCTCTGTTCCATCGATTAATTCCTGGCGAACACGAGATGGCATTTTCAAGATCCCTGTATTTTTTTATACTGTCATCAACTAATTGCTGGCGCACACGATGTATTGACCAGCAACAACAATGGCAGTCAGTAGCCAGCGCAATTCTTGCAACCACACAACAAAACGTTCGAAACACTACTACCTTGATAATCGCACCTACCTTTAGAAGTGCATCCACGTTTCGTTTGTGGGGATAAATATACGTGGAACTAGTGTGGGATACTTATGATGCGGTCTTGAAAGATGAATGGTGGATCGTGGACCAATATATACGGAACGACTCTTTGGAGCGGCGATGGACAAGACTGACCAAATATTGTTTCTCGTACTGCTTTTTTTAATAGCGCCTCCGTTCTTTGTGTTTGTTCTTTTTTTTTGCATGTCTGGCCTGTTTTGTTGTTTTCTCGTACCCGGTACGCTAGCATTTCACTTGCTTCATACCTTTATTTTTGCGATTGTTTGGTTTACTCTGTCTCACAGTCTGTCACCACGTAACAATAAGTTGTATCTCTCTAGGATGAAGAATCAGCACGGACACTGGGTGTAAATGACGTTGTTGAGTAGGGAACGGCCCCCCTCGAAGACACCGAACGCTCGAACAAAGGTATTTTATCCTTGAAATCCGATATCGAAAAGCAACGACGCAGCAGTCTGTCGTTCGATGTGCACAATAGGCCAAACGCTTCGAGGTGTGACCATGAAAAAAGTTTGGTGGGGACGAAATAAGAAGCCAATTTAGAAATGATGCCAATTTGGAAATACATGTTTTCCCATATGTTTTTTTCATTCAAGCTCTGCATATGCCAAGATCCAAGAATAGCTCGGGCGTATACCGCCCAACATACAAAATTTTGCGCTCTTCTCGCTTGTCTCGCTCAGCCCACGTACCCGATCTCGGCCAGGTGCGGAACGGGTACGGCAGGGCGAGGGGCGTTTGAGCCCCCCCCCGAAGACGGCGCTCGAACGAAGCTATTTGACCGAGAATTCCAGTTCCGAGAATCGCATACTAAAGCCGAGACGGATAAAAACTCCAGACCGAATCCAAGAAGAATGATCATATCTATATTTATATATTTGGCCGTCCGTGGGTGGCCGCGGCACCTGGTGCTTGATGGTGTCGCTTGCCTTGTGTCGCCGCTGTCTTTTGATAGGTGCGCGATGCTAAGTGCCTTCACGCTCATGTCGCGGACGCTCTCATGCGTGGTCGTGACGCAAACGCGATTGGACGCACGACGTTGGAGCTGTTGGAGGCGCGCGGGGTGCCCATCGACGGCGGCGATCGATGCACCGAACAGTGCAACTATCTTGAGGAGGAGACTGCGGAGAGCTGGCGGTGAGTCGTCGAACACTCCGCTTGTTTGACCACAGCGTTGGTTGCAACTGCCTGCAACTCTGCCATATTGGAGAATTTGAAGTTTTCTTTTCACGAAAATTATTGAAATGCGGCGACGGAGGGCGAACTATTGCGGTTGACTCCGGGCTTGTATTTCGGTCTGTCCATCGTGTACTTCATGCTGGTATGTACCACCACGGGTGTCTCTAGAACCTTATCTTACCCCTCACCTCCCCCGACCTCACACGCACGCGTAGCCATTCGTGATGATAACCGCGCTTAGTGCGGCAAACCATCCGCCCCCTTTCTTGCAACGATTCCCCATTTGAACCAGATACACACCGCAAAAAAACAAGCAGAGGCTGCAGCTCAGAAAAGTGCGGCGCAAAGGCATGAATCCTCCACGCAAGCAACGCGGGGAAGACCAGGGCCACGCGGAAACTGTCGGCAATGGAGACATCGGCAGCGGCAACATTAGCGGTGCAGGGTGCCGGGTGATAGGAGATGCCGAGATGCAAGCTTCGGGGTGGGGGATGAGTAGAGACGCGCCGCCAACGACCTTGGAGGATGCCCGACGATAGCATCGTGTCGGCAAGGGGGCTATGCGTGTTTGGGCTCAGAGGGTCAGGCACCTCGTGTCAGACGCGTAAAGTGTATCTTGCGACTCATGTACGGTGGGGCCTTGTAGAAGTCAATTCTGATCACTCCGCCGCCTCCGCTCCTGCAATGCAGAGTGCCTCCGGGTCGCGCTAGGCGAGGGGCACCAATAACGCCGTGGCGTGCTCCGGTGCGCCCCCGAGTCCTACATACCGTACCGTCAGGTCTAACGCGGTTTTGGGTAGACATTGGTTTTTTTACTTCTGCAATAATTTTCCCACACTAGTTTCAAGTGTCTTGGCCCTTGAAACGTGAGCGGAGTGGGGTTCTAAAGGAGTTAAGGTGGAAAAATATTAGCCTGGTGCGCCGGAGAACAGTCGCGCTCGAGACAGGACGTTGGTCGTCCTGCAAGATGCCTTGCTCGATTTTTCTGGAGAGAGCTGGTCATAGTGGAAGCGCTTGACGGCAATAGTTGTTGTCGATTAGCATGTCGTGGTGTCCAGGAGGTGTCCGCTGCTGTCGCTTTTACGTGAATACTCCGTACAGCAGTGTGAGGTAGCCGTTCCTGCAGCACTTTCTCTGACATCAAGCCCAAGAAATTTTAAACCAAAACGTACTCTAGAGCAACCGATGTTCGGCGCTCGCGGTGCTTTTGGTAGAGATAGTTGCATCCTCTTCGTCGTTAAGCCGAACGAAAGCGAACTATAGAGCCTTTGGGTATCCGTTCCAATCAAACTTGTAATTGTTTAAACTATAGCAGTAGCTTCGGGCGGGAGGGGGGGGAAGAGGTCACTTCCCTCCTACCCCCACGTATTGCCGGGAATGGTCGCTCGCCGTATCAGCACCACGTGTGGGAGTGCATTCAAGGTGACCGATGCCCTGATACAGGCAGAGTCGGTCGCCAGCAGCCTGACATCCCTATGATAATTCATGCGACACACCGACCACAAAGGCGCACAGCAGTTTGCCCATGAGCGCTCGGGCGGAGATTTTGGTGTTCTGGTGACGTGGAACTGGTGTTGACGAAAATGGAACAGGGGAGGTTATTTTATTTTGGTCGCCCAAGCTCTTTTTGCCCTATTTGTCTCGACCGGCTCTTGAAAAACAAGTACCCTACGGCATGCCAAAAGCCCGCTGCGATGACGCAGCAATTTGTGCATGAGCGTTAGGACAAACATTTTGTTGTTTGGGATGTAGAAAATAGTGTTTCGGAGAACTAAAAAAAGGACCTTTGGATAATAGAGTTGAAGGAGGCTTAGGCTTTCTCGTCACCCACGCTCGTTTTCTTTTTCGTCGCGCCCGGTTCTTGAAGAGCAAATATCGACATAAAAACTGGAATCGGATTACGACGCCTACTACGATAAGGGCAGCGTATTTTGACTAAAAAGAAGTCCGAATGGCAAGGGCGTCCTCAACCCAAAATCGTCGGGAAAATGTCATTTTTGGCTTGCAAAATGATTTGTTTGTGCACCGAGGCCATGAGTTTGTTCACCGGCTTCCACCTTATTTTTATTTTTTTCTCAAAACTCGGTTTTTGGTTGCGGTATGTAGCTACTCAGCCCAGGAGTCTCTTGAAAATAGTAGGTGCACTTCTAGACGCGTGCTACGTTAGAGGTGCACCACTTTCTTTCAGAGGTTCATCAATTTGGGAGCTTGAGACCTCTCCCAAACAACTGATTTTGGAGTAAAAACAAAACTGCTGCCGGATGAAGAATCCCATGGCCTAGGCACACAACAGGAGTCACGCGAAACAAAAAAATGGCCAATTCCCGACGATTTTGGGTTAAGGAGCCCCGTCCTTCAGAAAACATTTCACACGAAGAGGGCTACCTCTATCGTACCACGCGTCTGTATCTTCTACCCTCTACCTTCTACCGTAGCTTGCGTCATACATGCCATACATGCTGCGCAGTCTCATGGGGTTGCGGAGGGTTGGCCTCTGCTGCTCGTGCACCCGACCGCAAGTGCTTGATTTGATTTGTCGGTGGAGCTGCGGTTCCCTCTTTTCCGTACAGAAGGATTCACGAGCGGTCGCGAGGCGTGGTTTGACGCGACGGTTCGTTCCAGAGCGCGTCACGCGTACTCGTTGCATGCCTGCAGCATTATTCTGCTGCTTTGCTTTGCTTTTTTTCCGGTGCCCTGCCGGGGACACACCACGAGATGCGCGCGCACTGATGGCGTGACGGGTCAAAACAAAATGTCGAACACTGCAGCCCCGCCGACAACACGTTTCGATGAACCACGTAAAGCAGCACGCGACTGAGCAGAGAGCATCGCCACCACCGAACAAGCAAGCCGTATCACAGACCAATAAAACTCCATCCGTTCAATTACAGGCCGATAAACGCCATAGATAGGTACAATAATTCTATCATATTCTTGTTGATTTATGCTCACCAGGTCAGCCCGGGCCGACGTCTCCCGAACAGCAGCGCTACAAGTACGCGAACCCCCAACCGAAACTCCCACTTTCGAAGGTTAAATCAACGGTCTACGGCACGGGACACATAGAGCGAAAAGCTGCTGTTAGCACGCAATACAGCCATTCATGTGTCGGAAACAAAATACCTTTCAGTCTGGAATACTCCATCCGTTCTAGCTATCCCTAGTGGTGTCTCGATTTGCCCATACTTCCGCCCCTACTGCAGTAAATACCCCTACCACACCCTCGTCCTTCGACGGCCTGCCCACAATAAATGGGAGCACCCCATGTGCACGGACAGGTAACACACATGATGAGAAAGACATCACTTAAGCGCCTCCGCGGTTATCGTGTAGACGACGTAGCTAGTATAGGTGAACAACAGGGCGTACGCGACGTTTTTGTTCATGCTCCATCTACTGAGTATGAGGCTGGCGACGAAGATGAACACCGCGCAGAGCAGAATGATCAGCGCCGTCGTCGCACCGTCCTTGTCCACCTTGTGCGCACGACACAAGGCAGTAGTGGTAGGGCAGGGTAAGAGGGGAGCGCGCGGAGAGGGGAAGGACTATCGATGATCAGTTTGTCTAAATATGTGAGAGTTGTGGAGAGACGCCCTCGCCTTTCTTTTCTGCGGGGCACAGTGCTGGGAGTTGTGATCGAGGCCGACGCCTCACGATACTCGTCACGCCGTTCAGCTTCCTGCCACGGTCCAGTAACTCCTCAAGTTCTCCCTCCCCTGGGCACATTATTTAAGCGCACACCACCCTCCCCGTACGCTATGGCCATCGTTGCCCGACAGCAGCTTCGTGGAGAGCAGCAACCGTGCCTCGGCGAAAGTGCATGCCGTGGCCGCCAACAACGTTTTCGACAGGAATTGCGTCACTGATAAGATGAAGTCTTTAGAGGTATGTTGGGCCTCTACTGCAGACGCTAGGAGAACCCGTCTCCCACGCAACCCGGGCAATTACAACTCACCTAGGGGGGAACTTTGAGTGCACCGTACTTTTGAGCCAGGGCCATGTTCTTCGATGAAGCGAATCTCCTTACCAACACCAACTATAGGCAAGTAACCCGTTCGCTGCGCACACCAGCAATACAGCAGCATACGCAGTTTTGAGAGCACGTTTTTTTTTTGTTCGTTGTTTTTTTCTCTTACCGGTGTAGGCGCGCCCGACGCCAGCGTCGAAACGAACCACGGACCGCCCAAGCCAAGGAGAATATTGAACACGTTGCTTCCGATCGCGTTTGCAATCGCCATCTGACAACCACGGAAAGCCAAGGGCGAAACACGTCGAACAAAAAGATCAAGGCCAAGGAGGATGGAGATTTTGCTCGCTTGCCTCCTGCAAACGTCCGCGGGCGAGGGCACGGTCGTTGACCATGCCCGTGCCGTACGGCGTGCTCATTATGTTCATCAGAAATCATTCTGGCATGCATACGCGACAGCTCAGGATTCCGTGGTTTTAAGGTCAAATCCTAATAAAACGATCCCCAACGCCCACCCCAGGCAGTTGTCATCTTTGATGACAGTGCTTTTATCGGGATCTTCGACTGAAGCTATCTCCTTCGGAACTGGACCCATGCGTGTTGGATACAAACCTCGTGGAATAAGTGCGGGGCACGTTTTGCGGCGTTACAAATAAACGGGCTAGGCAGAAGCGTTACCAGGATTGGTCTTTTCACTAACCCAAAACGGGTGTAAGGGGTAGGTGCTGGGTATATAGCACTACCCACCACCAATCAGTCACTACTCGTATAGCACCAACGGAAGGACCCTCACCGACGCCTCCCCGTTTTTAGCAGCTATCATGGAGCCGATCATATCCGGCACCGAAGTGCCCACCGCCAACACCAGCACCCCCATCACTATCGCGCTAACACCTAGAATGCAGGCTGCGCCCGTCGCTAATTCCACCTGAGAAAGGGCGGCCGTGAACGGTAGAGCAGGGGGGGTAGCGCGTTCATTAGTTAATTTTCTTAGTCATTTTGCCATTGACCACGCGCCTCCCTTTCGAGACAGGGCACCGTTGATCCGTGCTTCGATAGAAGAAGCATTTTTCGTCTGAAACGGTTTATGAATGACGGGGCTCCTTGACTCAAAATCGTCGGAAACAGGTAACAAAACAATTGCATGACTCTCGTCGTGTACCTAGGCCATGGAAATTTTTTCATCCGGGATCATAGCAGCTTTATTTTTCTCCAAAACAATTTTTTGGGGAGGTCTTAAGCTCCCAAATTGAAGTAACCTCAGAAACAAAAGTGGTGCACCTCCACCGTAGCACGCATCTGTTCCTACTCCTGAGAGAGACACCTCCAACACTTGGGCGATCATATCGCGTCTCTGTCGTATAAAACGTAAACTTGTTCAGAATATATTTTTCTACTCTTGTTTTGCCTTGTGCGATCCCACTGTACCCACTGTATCCACTGTACCTCCTAAGGCAAGAGAGGTGGGGGGAACGCCGAAGACGGTAATCAGCACTATGATCGTGGCGCCAGAATTCGCGTGAATGGGCAATATGACCACCCGGCGCTGTTGATTGGACGTCAGTGAACGAAAACAACTGGAACGGCACATCTCCTCGTGTTTTTGCGGGAAAATGTGTCCGAGGTACGAATGATTGCGGCTAGCTTAAACCCGTCTCCAGAATGTTTTGTCCCAAAAGCATCGATGTCCAGGGGACCCTCGTAGTCAACGCGCGCAGAATAAAGGAACACGCTACTTGAAGAGGTTCTCGTTTCATGCTGCCCCTGAGAAGGGTGAGGGCTTGGTACTTACACGTCATCAATGGATCAGGGACATTAGTCCTATGGATACAGAAGGGGTTGAGGTCCGTGTCTCATCGAGCACGCGTAAAAAATTGCGAGAACAAGGGATTTCCCAGCTGTGGCGGTCACCAGCGACACTCCCACCCTTTCGTGGCCGGACGAGAGGCCGTGAATCAGAACCCTTCCATTCCCGATCAGACGCAGGGGTTTCCATGTCGACCACCTTCGACGCATTGCCGGCCTTGGATACGAGCCACGATAGGGCTAGCACAATTGGCCAAATCTATCCAACTGACGGGGTTTCTCAAATGAAGGCTTGCCCAATATCGTTGGAATCCCATACGCATGTGTATTTTAACGCGATCATTCGTGAATACCTAGACCATGGGGTCCAGGAAATATAATTCTTCATTGGGTTTCACTTTTGTTTCGCTTTTGTTTGGGTGTGGTAAAGATCTCCTTGACTGGTGAAAGCCTCAGAAACAAATAGGTTGTTCATCCCTCCCGCGGCATGCGTCGTCGATTGGTGCTTCGTGCAACTCTCACCATGTAGCTGCTGATGATGCTAATCCACATAATGCTCATGACAAAGGTGACCACGTAGTACTTCTCGTACTGCGGCCTGGAGCAATCGGGCACGGTAAGGCTAAGCCCCACCATGAACGGCAACCCGAAAATGAATAGGAATCGCTCTACCCAAGCCTCGGGCCACGTCAGCGGATCATCCTGACCAACAGACAGGGACGGGAGGGGGGCGGGTGGCCACGGAACGGCGTAGCGCGTTCAATAATGTATAGACTTCACGGGCGTGTGGTTTGACTCCTGTGCACCGTTCAACACTGAACATCTTCTCTTTGTAGAAAATCGCACAGTTTCGAGCTCAAATTGTGCTTTCTTGGCGCGTCGTCACGGCAATAACACTACCCCCATCCATACCAACGGCACGATCCGAAGAACCTGATTTAAGCTCCTGCTCGCAGCAAGGATGGTTGATGCTACACGCGACATGACTCTGTTGGTGCGCGGGGATAGAAAAATACACGGGGATCTGGAGCCCGTCTGCTCGAAACCGAGCACAGAGGTGCTTTACCGGCGTGCTGCCTTACATTGACGTTGCGAGTGCTGCGATAGCGCATCAAGGAGAAGTGCGCAATACGCGGAGCGCACATGATATTGTCCCCATACACGCAAGGAGATGCACATTTATTGGGGGCGCGAGCTACCCCAAGCTCGGCGCTGGGCCCGTCTTGGCGAAACTATGGCAGCGTTTGTCTTTTTCAGCTTCTAGGCTGCCCGTAAGGACGGAGGCTTGTTGCCGCCATCCCAAGGTACGCCACAAACTATTTTAGAAAAAAAAATAAGGCAAGCTTCTGATATCGTTCAGGCAGCCGTCGACCTGTCAGAGAGCGAGGGGAGCGGTACGTAGTGGCGCATCAACCTACGCCTACACCAAATAAAAGCAATTCGAAGACCATTAGGTCCACGCAGAAGCACGCTATTGTACAGCAGCTGCTAGTGCCTCTGTCGATCCTCCTTACCATGCCCTCTTCTCCGCCCACGGCGTCAACGTTTGCCTTCGCTTTCACCGCCTCCGTGTCATGGACACTGCCCCCCGCCGCCGCTTCTCCGTCCCAGCTTGTCGTTGCCGTCGAGCCCTTCAAACGAAGCAGGCGAAGATAAAGACAAGACGAAATGTAATGATCGGGGAAGCGACACTTACAACACACGCACATAAGTATATAGGACGGCACGAGCAAGACAAGAACAGGGAAGCGACGACAACTATTAATAGGGTTTTTCTGTCGAGGGCCGTCCAGGCCCTCCCACTTCTCCAATCGCCATACTGAGTGGGAAGCGCGCTGCTAAGGAGAGGAGGTGGGAATGTTTGTGCTGAATAGTCGGTGGCGCATCGATCATTTCAGGCTTCCGTTGTCAGGAACGATCGCCAACTATATTGGTTAGGTAACGGCGGGATATATATATATACACACACACACACACACACACAACTTTTTGCCTTTTTCTCCAGCAGCGAAAGGGTACCCACTTCCGCGCGGCAAACTTCATTATCCAGGACTACAGTTTTGCAGCGTTTCTAGGTGGACGGGTCCCCACCGAGCGACCGCGAACCGAATTCGGTTTCGTCAGGCTGTTTTTTCGCAGCGTTTGTTGTGTGCATATTGTGCGCTAGGTACACGCCAGTGGTGTATAGCCTGCGGGCAGCAACATCACAACTTGCGGCTCGCTAGTGCCGTGCTTCGCTGAGTTTACCTCGTCCAACACCACAGGGTGAGGGAAACTTTGGGAGTCACAGGCGATAGCAGCCCGGCACAGATAATTAACTCGACCGTTGCAAGGATCGTTCTGCTATATTTGTATTGGTAAATATGACGTCCCGCGCCCCATACCAAATCTGACATGAGTCCGCAGAATCCAAAGCAGATGCGGTTTAACGGGCTCACTGTTAATAGTGAGTTTACTCCCAAATGTATATCTGGATATCACATCCCCCCCCCTTCCCCCCCCCTCCACGTTCCCCTCCCTTCCCCCCACCCCTCCTTTTCTTTCTCCCACCCCCGCTTCCCTTGCCGTCCCCCCACCCCTCGCCTTCCTGGTTGCTTGCACTGTAATCACCTTTGAGACGGTTGCGACTGCTGCCACGGCGGCGGAGGCGGCGGCGGCGGCGGCGGCGGATGCCTGAACATCATTTTCCGGCGCGTAAACTGCCTCTTGTGATGACCGTCGCTCCTACCGTACACAAGACATGGTGCCACGCTCATGAGTGTGTGGATGAACAGCGGAACGCAGACTGGCATCGCCGTAAGGTAGCAAAACATCCCCACACGATATGTATCTTGTGTTCGGGTCGGCGTTTCCTTTAGTCTACCGTATCGCATCGGCAATCGCATGGAAAGAGCCCGGCGGTACGACCAGAAGTAAACGAATGCCCCCCCTCCCTCATTCTAAGTGTTTTGCCCAATAACGTAAGTTCTAAAGGGGTTAATGCCTCAAGTTTCGAGTGCAGACGTGAAATACATTTGACATGCCCCCATGGACAACGAAAAACAAACATTACACCATTAAACCATTAGACTACACCATTACAATATTAGACCATTAGACCATTACAAACGGGTATCATCGAAAATCGCGACGCCGCTGCACGGATCGGAGTACACAGCGTTTCTCCCGGTTCGTTTTGCTGCGAGATATGCGTTGACTGTACGATTCGCGAGTTCCTATTGCAGCGCGTCGTTCCGGCACAGTAGGGATGCGAGGGTCTATGTTCATAAGACTGCGGTCATGCACGAACTGAGTACACCATCCTCCCTCCCCCGCGCACACTCAAAACAAATAGAGACGTGAGAAAGTTGAAAAGGCAATGTAAAGTAAAGAATATGCCAGAAAAGAGGTTGCCAGCCATAGCTGGTCGGGCTGTATGTGAGAAAATAACACAAGGTCGAGCTGGAATAAGATGGGATAACGTAGTCGAGAAAATATGTAAGGATCTAGGGGGAGACCAAGAAGAGGGAGTGTCTGTAGAGAAGTTTGGCGGGTACAAGACAGAAGTAAAATAAATAATAGAAGAGAGGGAAAGGCAAACGTTAAGAAATAAGATGAAAGAGGAGAAGCACTTAGAGATATACGCGGGGTTGAGGGAATATATTGGAATGAGAACGTCCTGCACGGCCAAATGGCCTACGCGAAAAAGCTGAGACTGCGATTTCGTGTAGGAGACCTGGACCTACCAGAAAGAAGAAAGAGATATACCAGTAGTCGGGAGGAGGAGGATGTGGCTACAATTATGTGCCCGTGTGGCACAATAATAGAGAGGAGGAGTCACATAGTAGGAGAATGTAAAATATACACGGAGGGGCGGGATGCGTTAGAGGAGGAGATGAGGAAATTGCTGCTACGTATTTTACATGGAAGAGTTTGGTAGACTAGAGAGTAGCGAGAAAACGATCGCTATTCTAGGAGATAGATGGTGGCCGCAGACGGCGAAACGGGACGGGGATAGGATAAGCAAACAGTTCGTATTTGGTATATAGGAAAAGCGCGATGAGCGCCTAAAAGTTGGAGGTGTCTCTATTTGGAGTGGGAACGGTGCTCGGTCTCGAAAGAGATGCGTAGTCAATGGTCAAATGACTAAGGCAAGCAAAAAAAATGAGTACGCCCCTCCCCCGCCCCCCGCTTCCCCCTTCCCCCCCCTCGCCCCGCCGCTTCCCCCCCGCGCGCGCATTGACACACTATAGGGATGCGAGGGCCTACGGTACTAAAGACTTTGGTTACGCGTGATACGACTACACCCCCCCACCTTCATCTCTTCAAAACGCCGTTGGTGCGACACGAAAATGCGCCGTTAAACCTGTACTCCAGACTCTGGGCCTTCAACATATCGATACGAACATTGTGCCAACAACTCTACCTCACAAAAAATCCTCAAAACCGGCTTTCGTGTACTGTCGCTTTCAGAATCGACGTTCATCTCCGCCTCGCGCACACGCACCTTTAAATGTGTTAAATGCGACAGTCTGAGCGAGCGAGATGCCCTGCGACCACGGGCGTTCGACCCCCTCCGTTGATCCCCTTCCCCGCCATTCCCATCGCCCCCCCCCCCCCCCGCCCCCCCCCCCCCGCGTTCCCCTGGCCCATTCCTGTCATCCCCTGGTTCGACGACCGGCGGCATACTTCACCGTCCCTCTCGGTGGCGGAAGCCAGCGGTTGCGAAGCCTCCCCTGTATTATTGTTCTGGTTCGGCGAGGGGTGTCGCACGAGAGACAGGCAGGAAACATTTTGAATGGGCCTACCTCCTCCACGGAACATCGTAATTGGCAGCCTGCTTAAATAACACACCATTTGCATCAAACGCTTCCTACTTTAACTCTGCCACGTTCCTTAGAACATCCCCTCGGGTAGGTGATTGTTGTGCCAGTTGCCGGCAAAGGCCACGTCCCGGAACGAGACACAACAGGGGTGGCACTATTCGACGAATTTTGTTGATGACAGGACTCGTCAGCTCAGGAGCTACCCATTATTGCCGGAATACGTGGTATTTTCTATGTTACTCGTTGTTTATCGAGTCCTTGGGGTAGTTCGTTACGTTGCACTTTCATATAGCTCAAAAACTCAGTTATTGCACTGCATATAGAGATCTTCAGGTGAGAGGTCTCAGAAGAACTAGGTACACCGCTAATAATAGTGTGGCTTACGCTTCCCACTCTCCCCTCTCTCTCTCTCCTCTCTCTCTCCCCCCCACCCCTCTAATCTCTCACTTTAGGGCGCCGCTAGCCTTTGTCATTGCTTCACTTACATCTCCTATTGGTTCCAACTCCAAGCTTCCGGTTGTCGGAAGTATTGTTCCCTGCCGGTTGCGCGAGCAGAACGCACAAAGGTGGAACCGAATCGGGGGGAAAGGCGGTAACGAGGCTCAGCGTCAGGTAAGGCACGGCAAGGTGCGGTGCTGTTTGTGTGGTGCTACGCGATGCTACGTGGTGCTGTGCGATACTGTGTGGTGGTGGATGGTGCGTTGAGGGCATGTATGGGTAGTGCGATGCGGTGCGGGAGACGCGCGCACGGTCTCGGCGCGTCGGGCCTGTGTTGGCAGCTGAGTAGTTTCTTAACGCCAATGTTTTCCGTTCGCACGAAGCTATGGTAGGCCTGGGGAGTATAAAGAAGACAGAAAACATGGTTGACCTCATGAAAGAAAATACTCACATGCCTGGCTTGGGTGGCCAAACCAGGAACCACCTCTTGCCTGCCCACGTTATCAGCAAGAGCCCCAACTCGGTTGCGCTTGGCGTGCCCTTGCTAGCCCGCACGCGGCGAGCTGCACCCGAGAAATGGTCCCGGGGTACTTGTTTACCTTTTCTACACTCCCCCATGATGACCCAGATTCCAGACACGGACATGCTTCATTCTCTCTATCAAACACAATATACATCATTTTGTCTGTTGCGTTGATTTCTCGCTTTGACAGACAAAGCTATCCTCCCCAAAAATGGATGGGTCAAAGAGGTGATGTATAACCGAACGAATATCTAACTGATCTATTCCAGAGCCTAAATTGCACACAGTGTACGCCTGGGGGCATAGCGCTATGTGACGTACGCATGGCGAAAGTTCAGCGTACCCGCGGAGCAGAGAACATCGCCAGAATCCTGGAGTTGAAGATCATAAACACGATGTACAGCCCGTAGCCGGCCACCATGATCAGCGCCTGCGTAAAATGAATAAGGGACCAGCAACAAGAATCGAGTGCTTTAGGCGTTGCCAGCGCGTGGTGGTTGCGAGAAGACGCGATTCATGTATCCTTGCAGGGGACGAACTCGACGCTTACAATGCAAATCATCCTGGCCATGAAAAGACGACCGGAAGGAACCTTTCTCGTCGCGAGAACTGTCGAACAATTACGAGTCTCTACCTAGCACGCTTATTTCTGTTGGGCAGCGCTGCGAAGGGCAAGGCGGCCGCTCAGCACTGCTCTGTCGTGGCATCTACATCATTCCTCGCTTCGCCTGCACGGCATGGGTTTGGGGCCGACCCCTACCCCCTGCGCTTGTCTCCCCGGCTGGGTTGGCCGCTCGTGGTCAAGATTTAACGTGAAGCGGTCGAAAAGAGAGTGAAACGTCCAAGTCACCAACGCGGGAAAAACAACCTCTGCAGAGCCTCCCTACACTTTACATGGTGAAAAATGCACAAAACGTATGTTCGTTTTACGCGAGACGACGAAATGAAAGGTCGCCACGCGAGTGCAACCAACGATTGCGTGAAACGAGGCGGGCACTTCCCCGCCTTACTTATCGCATTACAGCGCTCGCCTCATCCTCCCTCCTACATCGAAACTCGCAACAAAGGTGTACTTCACTGTTTTTCACGTTTGTCGAGTACAGCACCAATCTTCGCCTCTCACCTCCCACCACTGAATCTTCCCGTCTCGGGCCGAGGCAACCAAGATAAGGATACTGCCGGTGTAGAAGGTCACGTCTCGAGCCACCACGCGTCGGTCGATCTTGGCAGACGAGCCGGATTTGGCCGCAACGGCCGCCGACAACGCCACGATAACGAGCACGTTGAACATGGCGGACCTGAAGCGAAAACAAATTGTGGCCCCATCCCAGCAGAAGCATATTCATGATTGTTTAATTACGTCCTGGTCAGAGGCCTTGTGGTCGTAAATGATCAACTAGATTTTTGCGCCCCAACCGTACATCGTCATGGGCAGCAGACTTGCTTGGGCGTACCTTTCTTGCCAATATTGCCTTTAGGACCAAACAGAACAGAAGACTAGCAAATCCGCGTCCAAAATCGACTTCACAGCAGTCTAAGGGTGGCAGCTACCTGGTACCAGGTGCTACGTACGGCATACTAGGACCATATAATATGGGAGTAACGTTTGTCCATGAGCATACGGTAATCACGCCGCACAGTCAATGTATCACGTACCAGCGTAGACAGTAAAGGCTCTACATACGTTTCTTACCCTACGATGGTGCCGACGCCGATCGAATTGGAAGGGCCGAATACATCCGCGATTGATGTGAACAGCTCCGGAGCCGATGACCCTGCCGCGAGGAACGTTGCGCCCGCTACATCCGGGGTCAGCTCGAGCACCTGTAGAAATTAAAATATCGTCGGCCACATTCAACAGCGGTCAACGATGCCCTGCTGCATGTTCCCAACCTCGACTTCTTCGAGGAAGTTGCGACAATGGTTGCTACCTCAAAAACAAGGACAACTTTCAAGGGTTTCAATACCAGCAGCAGTTCTCCCCACGGACGTTGTGCTCTTGGCCGGCATGTGGACAACGGATGTGCAAACGACCATGTTTTCCTTTTACCTCGTACGGTTACTCAGGGGTGATATGCAGTATATATGTACGATGGGCCCGATGCGTTTGTCAGCGCGAGCTCGCTGAGGATACTGAGGTGTTGAGTACAGCAGTTGCATAGGTCAGGAGCAGATTGCCGTGCAGAGCAGATTCCGCGTGAATGTTGGTGGTGGGTTTGGGTAACTATTTTTCGTTCAAAGTCTGGTGATCGTTCCTGAACGGGCGGCGTCGGACATGGTCTTGTTTCAAGTATCCGTAACATTAATAGCTACGGTAGGTCTCGATCGGCGTCGTACAGCTGGAACATCTCTCAATGTCGAGGTGCAAGAACGGCAAGAGGACCGAGGTAAATACTTTGTACTACTACCGTAGCCCTGACGTGAGGTACTTATCGCTCACGTTGCCAACGCCAAGCAAGACCACGACAACATTGGACCGCACAGCAGTACATCCGCTCGACTATCTCCCAAGCATAAGTGTGAACATGTTATTACGAACTACCTGGTACCTGGAATCATAGTGTAGTTGTTACGAGCACGAGTACGCATACCCGAAAAAGAAGGGAGGCCAACCCAACGCCCACATCTAGTACCATCTCTTATCATACCTCCGATATCTTCTCCAGAGACGCCTGGAAAAACTCATCGCAGACGATCGCCAGCCCGTTGAACGTAAAGAGTATTGCTACCACAAGCAGTACCACCTTTCCCACCCCCCCTTCCGCGTAGTTATTGTCCACGCAAGCCGCAGCAGAGCTCGTCGACCCGTCGTCCTGCTCTCGTACACGGCCTTCGTCGCTAAGTCGGCGATCCCACGCGTCGCCACCGTACACCGCCACGGAAATAATCGATACCTCCGCACCACCCTCCCCACCTTCTCCCGTCGACACTGTTGCTGCTGCTGCTGCCGTGGCTGCCGACGCCCCCCCCCCCCTCCGCACTGCCGTGCATATTCGCACGAGCACCAGCGCCAAACCGATCACCACCACGACAAGCACTAGCCCAAGAAGACGCACCTTCCTGCGTACTCCACGTTTTCGTCTCCGGGCTTGTCCTTTTCGCCGACGACGGCATCCTACAACGTCATCGCCGCAGGTACCTCTGATCCCGTACAGAGCCCTCCTCGTTGCTGATATCATGCTATGAAGACTGTTGCTACCCCCACCCCGTTCTGCTGCTGGCCTGCGGCCGAGGCCGTGCGGTCGGCGGTGACGTGGGTAGGGTGGACGGCATCGAGGATCGAGGGCGGAAGGCACAACAGTTTAGTGGTGACGTTCTTTCTTTTTTGACGTTTCGGAAATTTCGTTGTGGTAACGCTTTTTAATTGCGCCGCATTTTTTGAATCTTAGAACTCAGAAGACCGACTACACACCGCACATCCGCACAAACACATGCCAGCCGTACACATCTTGAACGGATAGACTACTGGTATTTATTTAATCTCTAAGCGCACCAAACATAGCACCGCCTTCATGGTAATACCAGGCGGGCTGAAACCCGCGCTGCTGTTGACTTTGCCTAGCTGTCAAACCGTACTAAAGCTGTGCCCGACGGATCTTGACGTTTATGACCGCAACGACGACGACGAGGATCGTTTTTTTTTTTTTCGTGCGTACGTACGACAAAAACAAGTTTGTAGTCTAGACTAGACTAGTAGACTAGACTAGACTAGACTAGACTAGAGCAGCAGTGTTGTGTTTGGTGCACGCATGAAGTGGCTCTACTGGATCGTTTTTGTATGATGTTTGGTATTGGTACCGTACGTACCACAGCTAAGCCCTTAGACTACCCTCCTTATGTACCAGGCACGGCAGGTGAGGTATTGTTTCGTGACAAGCAGCACCGATGAACGGCACCGGCACACGACCCACATGCATGCGCCAGCTCGAGCCTGTGCGTGAACCAGCTAGTTATGACGGTACGGAGTCTCCTCGTGCGCGGTAGTACGGCATGTCCCTCCGAGCAGTACTCGTCGGGATTCATCGCAAATCAGCGCAGGGCACCGGGCACGTCTACGTACGTACTCGTACTTAGTCGTGAGAAACAGCTGCATGCAACAATAATGTACGTTTTATTACAGTCTACAAGTACGACTTGGACGTTGCCTTGGGTCAGGAGGCGTACGTACGTGACGTCCGAAAAAAACACGGCAGGATTTTTTCCTCGTGAGAAACAGCTGCATGCAACAATAGTGTACGTATTATTACAGTATGCGACTTGGACGTTGCCTTGGGTTAGGAGGCGTACGTACGTGACGTCCGAAAAAAACACGGCAGGTTTTTTTCCTCGTACGAGCAAATAGTGAATTCCTCAACCTTCAGTCAGTAGAAACGGCTTCCGAATATTTTTGTTATTTTCCTGTAAATCTGCTGCTTGCTGCCTTTCTTGGAGTCCTTAGCCTAGAGTAACACGCTCGACAAATCATTGATTATCCAAATCCGCAAAATAGAGGAATCTCGACCAGGTCGGTTGAACCCACTGCTGCTGCTGACGTTTGGAATCAATCGTTGTTGTCATCTCTTCTTCTTGTTGCCCTCTGCCATAAAAAAAATACACGTCAGCGACCACTACGATGTTGGATTCGATTTTTCTTGTTAATACTCGTACTGCCGCAGAGTATACGACACGCTCGATTGATCGTTGAACTTCCGAATTCAAAGCTAGCTAGCTGAGGATCGACCTGGGTTGGTTAAGCCCACTAGTCTACTGCTATAGTCTACGGTGCCTGGTGCATTTTTACAAGGAAGGGGTTACGATGTGTTTTGTTTACCTTCCGATAAAGTGTAAAAACCGGTGACCACTCATAAACGATTGCAGCGATTACCATGAAAACTTGTGCGAATGGCGACCGACGTTGTCGATCTCGAGCCGTATGACTCGCAGGGCGCGAGGTAGCCTAGCATCATCAAACCATGCGTACCAAGAGCCACTGTCAGTGCCTGAGTATTATTGTGCTACTTGTAATGTAGTACCTCCGATTCAATAAGATGACAACACCCTTATAAAACAAAAATACGAAATGAAGCGCGGAAACTGCCTGCTGTTTTGTATGTCTCCCTGAGTCCCCCAAGACAAGAACATATTGCACTATATGTGGTGTCGTCCCGATTCAAGCCTTGCAGCATATCTCGCGACAATTATGGTACTAGACTACACATAAGTCTCCAGACGTTTTATTCATCTGTTTTTTTTCCGGCTGCAGCGTTCACGTTTGCGCCGTCCGCCGCCTTGCATCATTTTAACTACTAGTCTTACCAACCTTTTCGATATCACCCCCCCCTCCTCTTCCTATACTCATTACTGGAGTATTATTATTATTTTTGCCCTCCAACAATATAGCGTAGATGCCTTTTCGATGTAAATCGAATATCCTTCCGTAAAGCAGCAGTAGTACCTAATATGAAGTCGAATGATCACACTATAATAATGCAGTGGTTTCTTCCGCCAACCATTTGCCCATTTCCTTTCCCCACGTCTTTTCCTTTTATCTACTGTTTCCTTTTTTTCCTGTATACTCATTCTGTGTCGGATCGATGGCCGTGGCGTTTCTCCATTAACTCTCTCTCGGGTTTGTTGCATAGGCTTCGGTGACTT
Source organism: Undaria pinnatifida (assembly GCA_012845835.1). Lineage (NCBI taxonomy): Eukaryota > Phaeophyceae > Laminariales > Alariaceae > Undaria > Undaria pinnatifida. Next base: position 9,821,496 of record JABAKD010000028.1, read on the forward strand.
TTACGTACCCAGTGTGTGCCTGGTGTTTCGCCTCCAGCTACTTGCGACACGTTCTGTATACGAGCCGGCCGAAACCTCGTGGGTTCTTCTTTTTTTTTGGTCCCAGTGACGCCAGGGGTGCAGCAGAAGTTTCTGAGCTTCTATTAATAATACGAGTTCAATTTCTCACCCGAAGATGACTTGGAATACATTTGTTAGCGCAAACCGACCAACGCTTCCGTGCGCTAGTCCTAAAGCAAATGTATTGGTAAATTTGTTATGCTAACCCGTAGTTCCACGCCTGAGGAGGTCAACCGTAACATTAGTATTAACATTAGTATTAACATTAACATTAACTTTACCATTAACATTAATATTAACATTCGTATTAATATTAACATCAACATTACCTTAACATTAATATTAGCATTAGCATTAGCATTAGCATTAGCATTAGCATTAGCATTAGCATTAGCATTAGCATTAGCATTAGCATTAGCATTAACATTATCAACATTTACATTAACATTAACGTTAACATTACCATTACCATTACCATTACCATTAACATTAACATTGACATTGACATTAACATTAACATCGACATTAACATTGACATTAACATTAACATTATTAACATTAACATTAGCATTAGCATCAACATTAACATTAACACTAACATTATCAGAAGGTCAAGAACGCTTGCTCCAAAACGTGCAACTCCTACCGTGGGATGACGCCCCCCCCCGTTGGGAGACTGCAAACTCAGCTAGCTACTTTTGCATTATCAAACTACTAATAAAATGATGAAAATGCTGACATTACCACCACCACCACCATCATCCTCATCACCACCATCATCCAGCGTTAAACGACAATGATCACGATAACCGTGTACAATCGGACAAGAGCGGGTGAACCAAGCAGACGACTACCTGTTGTACTTTACTCGCCAGTTTCCGGCTGGGGTAGGCGACAAAACAAAACAAATGTAACATGTCACCATTGGAAAGTAAAGAAGACTCGTCCACGGTGGGAAAACCCCTCCAGCGTTGCACGTGGGTGTGTCATTCGTCAACGTTTCCGTTTCCAAAGTGGCGTGGCCGTCCCGGGTTTGGCTTTTTTTTTTTTTTTTTTTTTATCCTCTGGCGGATGGATGGGGAAAAATAAAGCTTTAGCGCACCACACTTCCACGTATTTTCATACGCGTCGTGTGTCGATTTTAACTCTTTGGCACGGTTAAGTGCTCCACCCACATCACTACATCTACACCCCTGAACTCAGCAGGAGTCCGAGGCCAGCGTAGCGGAAACAACCGGCTCGGTAAGAAGACTCGACTTCAGCTCAACGCTAGTTATATCAGAGAAGACAGAGCTAATTATTGTGACTGCAGAGTCGGTGCAGCTCCCAAAAGGCGGTTACATCTTACGGCTCGTAAGAACCTGCATACCTACGCATGTAATAGCAAACCCATGCATGCCCCAGTGTGTCTGACCCCAGACGCCACAGCACCTCCCAAATTAGTCCTCAGACCCAAAGGGACTTGGGGCAACTTGACAAATGAAAAAGAAGGGACAGACAATTTACCCACCGCCAAGATAAACCAGAAAATGACACCATCGTGCCACCACATGTAAAGCTATATTTACGAACCCTAACGTGTACCCGCCGTTTGGGAGCTGCATCGACTATGCAGGCACAGTTATGCACTCTGTTTCCTTTTTTTTCCTGGCGAAGACCGCAATTCGGGTCCTCCTACAGAGCCGGGCGTTACAGCGATGCCGGGTTCGGACCCCCTCTGAGTTCAGGAGTGTAGGTGTGGTGCTGTGGGTGGCGCTCATCCTCCCGGAGCCGCCATAAACCTACACTCCTGAGGTCAGCGGAAGTCCGAGGTCAGCATTGCCGTAACACCCGGCTCGGTAGGACCCGAATTCAGATCGTCGCCAGATGAACAGAGAAAAGATAGTGAATTGTTGTGCCTGCATAATCGGTGCAACTCCTAAACGGCGGTTATATGTTAAGGTGTGTAAGAGCCTGCACCCCTACGCATGTAATAGCAAACCCATGTTTGCCAGTGTGTCTGTCCCCAGACGACACACGGGGCGGATTTCCCTCCTTTTTAGGAGATAGAGGCGCGGGCAAGCGCCGGGTTGTGCCCCCATTAGGACGTAGAGGTGCGGGCACGCGCCGAAGTGGTAGTGCCAGCAAGCCGCCGCAAAGTCTGTTCGAGGAAAGCCGAGTGTACAGGAAGCCTTCATTGTTAGGGAGCATAACACGACTGTTTGGGCCAATATCATAACGCAGAAGCGAAACACCTACCTGCCTTGGACATTGAAACACAGCAGTGCTTGTAGCATACTTTAGAGTGGCGTTTTTTTACCGTACGTTCTGCAATATGCAAGATGCAATAAAATTCAACGCGTGGGGTCAAATATCAAATGTTGTGAAGAAAGTTTCCATCTGCGAGGAGCCGATATAAGGAGGGGGGACTCAAATTCCCCCAGAAAAATGTGGAACAACGAACCGAAGAGGGGCTTCTCGCAAGCCCCCCCTTACCAACTGCCAGGCGAAACACCTAACCAGCCTGCCAAAACGTGATCCAGACAATGGAGTGCCTGAAGGTACATATCCGCAGAGAAGGTCAAAGGAAAGCCAGCGGAACGACACGGGGGGACTCAAATCCACCCAGAAAATGTGGAAAAATGAAGCGAAGAGGGGCTTCTCACAAGCCCCCCCCCCTACAAGCAAGACGCGAAACGCCTACTCAACCCGCTAAAAAGTGATCCAGACAAGGGAATGCCTGAACGTACATATCGGCAGAAAAGGACAATGGAAAGCCAGCGGAACGATACCTGGTAGAGGTCTGCAACTTAGCATGCTATTATTAGACGAGTTCAAGGATCCCACCTAAGCCCAGTCGGCCAACAAGCATCGGGGGGATAACACGAGAGCAAGCGTACAATGACCCAGCCGTAAATACCCGGTACGCGTCAAATTAACGAGGGGAGCGGGGGGGGGGGGGTAATTGCCCGAGTCTTCAGGCATCTCAGTTCAGTCTGAAAAGAAGCAAGTAAAACATAAGGTCGTTCACGTATTGCGGCATCGCGATGGTATGCCAGCAGCCCCCGTTCGACATACTTCGCCAGAATCGCGCTTGGATAGTAACCTCCCGCATGGACCATGAAATCTCAAATATTTCCGATTCGATGCGTCCGGTTCTCTACTTGTCGCCGGCAATTGGGTTTGTATCGTTTGTATACCACGCAAGGCGTGAAGACCGGGCGGGACACAAAAGTCGTCAACGCCAATTTTTTCGCTCTATTGAACGGGCTTCTAAACAATTATCATAGTGGATTCTTGGTCTTCCGGAGCGCATCGGATGGTTCCCCCTCTTGATGTTTTTTTATCTTTTCTTCGGACGGGCACACCATAGCGCTCTGCAAGCTCTGCATCACCCGCGCTAACCGTGACGGGATGCCGAAGTGTAGGTACTCACCGTCGAGTTTGACACAACATATTTACGGATATGTGCTTGATGTCTTCATCAAGAACCCCCCTCCACATCCTTATGTCACTGAAGACGATGGTCTGAGAAACCGTTTAAACGCCCCGGCGTAGGGAAGAAACTTCCGGCCGCCAATGGGTCCGCGGCGGCAGGTGTGTCGTCGTACTCCTGATCTATTATCGAGAATAGACGAGGTTGAAAGAGCGCCTTTTTTTAGGAACGCGAAATGGACTTCAATTTCTCTCGTCAACACACCCTGTTCTTCTAGTCAGGCATCCTCAAGTAGCAAAGCAAAAACGAATCGCCTTGAGCGCCAAATGCGCGCTGGCGACGCACAGCGGAGTACTCCTCGGCACGAAGTCGTGATATTTAACCACCCACCTATCAGTATGACCCATGGATTGATAAGAATTGGGGCTGCCGTAGCGTTACGGCTCTTCCATTAGCTGGACTCAAGTTCGATGCATAGGAGGCTCAAGGAACCGTGGTGGTGGGAGAGCAAGGAGGGCCTGCTAGGTGACGCCGGATCTGAGTTACGAAAGGGCGGGAGTTGGACAAAACAAACGCGAAGACAATGGATGGGATGAAAGCAAAAGAAACCAAGAAGCCAGTAAGTGGCAGACGCCGGTAGTTGATAGTATCGACGATCCCGGACCAGTCAGGCTGCGGTATACCACGAGTTTGGTTTGTCGTTGCTTCTTCGCCGAACTGTTCCACGATAATAACGGGGACGGTGCGCGGTTCTTGATTTCTGCTAGTTACAATTTTCCCACATGGATGGCGCGCTTACCGGTGCTTTCAACGTACCGTACAGGAGACTTGCGGCGTCGACGCGGTTAACGGCGTTTGGAAAACACTCTGCAGCCTATTCGCGATTCAGGGTCTGGCTGTGGACTTTGATCTTGGTTGTGTTTACAAATAATACTGTGTTGGAGTGGTCGTATTGGCTTCTGTTTTCGCTTCGGTTCCCGCTTGTTTCTCAACCCCTTCGTCTCATTGAGTTCAGGCACACGTGCGATGCGTGTCTCCGAGTAATGAACCTGTGATATTAGCAGTTGATCTTTTATTAGGTGTCGATAGTTCGTTCGCTGCTGACTCAGGTTCCATTGCCAATTGTTAGAAGGCCTAGTTTGGGTAGGAAATGGTTGAAACTTTACCAGTGGTCGAACGAACTAGTACCCTCTAATCTCTTGACACAATCACTTAGTCAAACAATCTTCTGCAAACGTTCACGCTTTTTTCTCTTCAACCGCTGAGCATTTCTCGCCTTGTTTTTACCACCACCCCCCTTTCCTTTGTTGAGGGTAATGGGTAACCTGGCCTGCCATCGCGTGGAGTAGGGTTGCTAGATTATGTATTTTTCATTTATGCGCTGATTTTCGTCGGCATCAACACCCCGGCGCCCCGCCCCCGCCCCCGACGGTCTCTCTTCCGGGGCAAACGCAGTCATTGCAGCTCTTGACGTTATTCGAGCACGTTATGGGTAAGCTGTCGTCTTACTTTCTTTTCCGGGGCTACTTCATTAGTAGTCCGTGGACTCGTCCATAATCTTCATTTTGCTTGTGAGCCCGTAGCTCTAAATGTTCTCGCCGGGCTCGTCCGGATGTGGGTTATATCGTGTTCAGACTTTGTGCACACTGTCAAAAGTCCTTGGGCTTCGGATACGGGAACGCACATAGGTTTTTTTTCGAAGAGTTTCGTTGTTGCTCGTACCGGGAACATCCTTCATGCCGACGCATAGCCGAGCCCCGGTTGCACAGTCGTCCATTAGGTGCACCATATTTTGGGTGCTGCAAGGCTATTGCTTAATATAGGGCACATATTGCACCATGTACTCTGAAATGTACAGATGAGCAGGGTGTTGTTACGTTGTCGGTACAGGTGTCAATGCCGAGTTGAGTAGTGTATTGTGGCGTTTCGGGCTTGTATGGGTCCGGATATCGAGGATACGAAACGGCCGCCTGTTTGCGATAAAACAGCCGTGCTTCAATACGACGTGTGACTTGTGCATCGGCGTGACGCATATGTAATTGACGATATATCGGCTCACTGGTGGCCAGTGCGGTACGTTTCTAGTGAAGGCAAACGCTCGACTCACTGTCAGGTGAACTTCCGCAAGCTTCAAGGTTCCTCTTGATCGTCGATGTTGCAAGTCTATGCTACACTGGCCGCCCGAGGCAAGTCTGGTGATTGTCCTCGCAGAAAAAAACGGTCATGAAGAAAGAGAGGTAGAGAAGACAGCATTCGAGAGGGGAGTTACAACTTCGAGATCATCGATAGCAACTCTGCTAAATAAAAAACAAAGAAATAACTGTATGACCCTGTAGCATACCAGGTATCACATTAATATTTCCATACCTTCCATCCCCGACAATCTAGCTGGGACCGCAGGGTCCTGCTCCTAAAGTCTGAAAGCTGAGAGTCCAGCCAAATACGGACGTATCGGTACTTTACGTGTGGAAACAATTGGCTTCCGTGAGGCTATGGGTACTTGACACCATTTAGTGCTATGTTGCACATCAGCCTTGCTGCTGCTGTGCGTACTAGCTACGAAAATGTGTGGTGTCTGTGTTGGATAGCAGAGACGAGGTGTTTACTGACTACTGCTTGGCGTAGGTACAATGCAACAATACCCCTTGATGAAAGTGACACAGTCATGCTTTTAACCGACCACGTGTCAGAGTGAATGGGGATACCTGAATCGGCGCGGGTAGAATGTACTACTGTGCGTACAGTAGTTACTTTACTCTTGTCAATGGAAATTGATGTAGGTAAATATTTCCCGTGCGTACACGTAGCACCAACTCATTCTGCTCCGATATCCAGGGGGTTAACACGAAACAAGTGGACATAAAAAAACAGATCTGCTACTGCTGTATGCGCGTATTTGTGCATGTTTGCCCGTGGTTGCCATTCCGCTCTCGTGAGTGGGTGAATTTCCTTCTTCTGCCAGCGTTAGGTTTGGTTGTTGAGCTTGGCTTGAAGACGCCCCTCAAGAGCAGTTGGCGCGACCTCTGGCGAAGAAGGAGGTGTCAACCCGTCAACCCCTGTCGACAATAACTCGGCTTTTGATCCGGTGATCTCACATGATGTTGATCCAGCTCACGCTTCAGTCATCCCAGATCGTGTTGATCTAGCGAACCCAAGAGCAGTTGCTTCGTCGATCTTAGGCGATGTTGATCCAGCACCCCTAGATACTGACGCTACGGTCATCCCAGAGGCCGATGCTCCGATGACACACGATGCCAAATGCTGAATGCGTCGGCGATCCCAGATACAATATGAAATGCTTCAGTGATCTCTGGTGATGCGGCTCCATGGCATCTTGGTGCTTTGGGGGGCATTTTTGATCTTACGCTTCCCCTCTTCTGAGACCCGTGGAAGGTACGCAGTAGATATGGCGTGCGTAAAACCCTTACACGATAAATAGATTGGTCTCTACGGGGGTGGGCGAAGTTTGCACATTCATACGGGGTTTTACCGGACCCCGTGTTTTTGCCCGTGGCGACCTCTTCGTGAGGCAAAAAATCTGGGCGTGGGCGAACTCGTCGTGCGCTCCCTGGAAGGTGGTATCGGCGTGTGTATTATTATTATTTTCATTTATTTGTTTATTTATTTTTGCACACACATCTACTTTCCAGCTTTTGGACAAGCCGTAGCCAAGTGTCGTCCCTCCTCCCCCCCGGTTCTTGCCTTCAATTTTTATCGCGCACAGGGTTCAGCAATCCCACTGCTCGTCGATTTTTCATCGAGTGCTGCTTACTCACGCTCTCGCGCTTTCCGCAAGTCAATTTGTGCACAAGAAAATTATATATCGTACTGACGGCCACCTGATGCTGTGCATTCGGTGCCGCCCCAGTTTCAGTAGATAGGAGGTGCGACCCCGGGGGAAACATACCCCAGGCGAAACAAAAGCAGGCGTGACTTCTGTAGGTTGACGTCGCTCCAGCTCCTCATGTATGTGCTCCGGCCCCCGGTGACGACGCTCCTTGCTCTGTACAGGATACCCCAGCTCTTTGTCATGACGGTAATGACGCTCGTGCCCCTGGTACAAATTCGGTAGCCCCCGTCGATGGCACCCCTCTGGTTAACGATTTTCATTTCATTCTAACTCAAGGAGGTTTCTTGCGTTCTCATGTGCCCTGTCATAGATTGGTGCACGTTCATACTCCGTCTCAGCGACAATGTGTTATCCTCCCCAGGCGTATTACTTCCGCCCTTGAGCATGAACTAGTTCTTCGTCGCAAGCATTGGTCCATCCCACTCGGACATCCAGCTCTGTCGAGGCGTTGCGTTCAGGGCTTCAGCGTTTATCGATGCCATCTTCGCCTCGCCGCCCAGGTCGCTGAGAGTGACGCGCAAGCACAAACCCGCGTCCCCCGGTGATTGATTTAGCGGAGACCATGTATTGCTGTGGAACTGCAGGCACGGACTTTCGGTATTGAGTAGAGCATGGTGCATGTCTCGGTATCATTGGTTTGACAGGGGATGGCGTCCCATGCCGGGGGACGATTGCGGCTGACATGCGAACCGGAAAAGTCTGCCCAAAACTTGATTGGAGACAGACCCCAAGAAGGAACCAGACGCAGTCGCGAGTTTCTAATCTTTTTCGGCGGTTTCAACGGGCTTTCGCTCCTCCTGCTTCTTGCGTTCCTGTCGTGCGATGTACCGCAATCCTGGAGTCAGCTCGCCATACTACTCCTCAGTTGAGGAGGTCTATCCCTCACACAAACACCGATTTTGAGTAAACTGGAAGTGCAACCACATGAGATGAACATACCCATGGCTTAGGTATACCACAAAACGTTTTGCGAGCGAAAATGGCATTCCGACAATTTTGAGATTAAGGCACCCCGTTGTTCAGGAAACAAAGTAGCCGAAACGTGCTACCTTTATCGTATCACGCGTCTTGCTGATGTCTGCAGATCGTGAGAAGCGCGTGACAGGACTACGAAGGCTGGACATACTGTAGTAATCTTCGGGGAAGGCACAATGTCCAGGACTGCCGCTGATCTATCCACCGTCCAACATCAGACACCACATCGCGGCGAGAACGCGAAGCAAGAGAGCAAATGCTACGTACGGAACCCCTGGGTACAGGGTAACACAGCTATACACGGAACCCCCGGGGATGGGGGGCTTTCGTCCCCGCACGGTAGCCGTAATTACGCGTGCGTAATGTCAATCCCCGATTTGCCGTAATTACGGGTGCGAGATGTGTTCAATCTGAAGTTATGTACATCCCTGATCCGAATCACAAGGCAGTGTCCGAATAACAAATCCGACTTTACTGACCAAAAGGAATGCACGGTTGGTCCATTGCTCATACAAATATCATAGCTGTTCTGCGTGCCCTCGAGCTGGTGCCCTCTCTTTTTTACACCGTGAATTCTGATGGGTTTCCTCTGTTTGATGAGACGTTATTGTTGTAGGATGCACGTAGATATAGTCAAAGTACTGCTACCCTGGCAGCCCCCTCAACCAGCACAGTAGTGCTGCCAGTACAGTATATTAGTACTGACTGGCAGTACATACGTACTGGACCAGGGCCCAGCCCTACTACCTAATATTCCTCTCCATCTTTTCCAATTTTTCTTGTGAATGCTACAGTGTCGTTATAGACCAAGTATAGTACCATATATAACACCAGGCAGTTAATAATAATGATTGCTTGGTTGAATACATGGTACTCGCGTACTCGTAGCGTGGAGTGTGGATGTATTCTCGTGTATATAACTACCTACACATATCGCCTCGTTTTCCTGAGCGGCCTCTATTTTTTCCTGTCACACTAGATAGACTATAACTTCAAGATATATTCCTCCTTTCCAGATTGCTGAGCGGGCCCAGATGCCTCTGAAACAGAAGTCTCCTCAGAGAGTACCTGTTCGTTCTCCTTTTTTCTTTGTTTCGTTTACGAAGTATCATATCATCATACCACTCAGTAGCGCACCGCAGCACTAGCTCAGCAGAGCAGCGCCGTGCGGTTCCGTGCCGTGCCGTGCCTTACCCTGCGATGCTGCTGTGTGTGCCGCGACGCGCTGTGTGCTTTCTTTCGAATACGCAGCAGTAATAATAATACTACCGGTCGGTGTAGTATTTTAGTAGTATAATAGAGTGCGAGGTATAACGCCAAATTTCAGGTCCCAGATAGATACCAATATGTACGTGTTAAACATATTTGCTTTTTATAATATATATGCTAATATTAATAGAAAAAAAAGTTGGTTTAAGTATTTTAGTAGCATAATAGTACGAGGTATGTATAACGCCAAATTTCAGGTCCCAGATACCAATACATATGTACGTGTTAAACATATTTGCTTTTTATAATATATTATAAAAATTAAAATACACTCCAACCAGCTGTGAGATCGAAGATTTCGTCGAAACTCATCTTTGCAAGCTGTGTGTGATACTCCGATCGCGCGCATTACGAGTTGTGTGTCCTCATTAAGGATATTGGTCGGCGACTCCCCTTACAACTACTGTATACAGTGTAGCTATCAGGGTCAATATATATATGCTAATATTAATAGAAAAAAAAGTATGTTTTTTTGAAAACAGCAAAAGAACATCCTCGGCCGGATAACACGCAAAAAGGTAACATTTTTGTGTTTTTTTGTTTTTTATTACTACTACTGCTGTGTTGCACAAAAAAAATGTTACATATTATTTTTCCCCATCCGCCGGAGGATGAAAAAAAAAAAAAAAAGTTACCTTTTTGCGTGTTATCCGGCCGAGGATGTTCTTTTTTTGCTGTTTTGAAAAAAAAAAAAATTCTCTTAAAAAAAAGCAAAAGAACATCCTCGGCCGGACTCGAACCGACAATATCTGCCTTCGAAGGGCAGCGGCTTATCCATTAGCCTACGAGGACATACTGGAATTTCAACTGTACGGGCGGTTACTAAACACGTTTTGTGGAAATAATAATGAGCCGCCTGTTTTTCCTCGGTCCTGGCGGACTGACCTGGATTCGATCTACTTACTCTGTTGTAAGGCTGTGAGGAATTGGGGGAAATGCTTGCGTCCGCATCGGTGTTATTTTTTCTTTTCGTTTTTAAAGTGGTTTAATTCCATACAAGAAAACAACAAAATGAAAAGCGTCAACGAGACATAATATAAGCTATATACTCTGCTGTATAACTCTAAGGGACGTCGCACACCTACAACAACAGCAGTATATATTATAAAAAATGAAAATACACTCCAGCTGTGAGATCGAAGATTTCGTCGAAACTCATCTTTGCAAGCTGTGTGTGATACTCCGATCAGTATATATATATCTTTAATGATGAGGACACACGCCCAGTAATACGCGCGATCGGAGTATCACGCACAGCTTGCAAAAATACGAATTTTGACGAAATATTCGATCTCACATTAGAGTATACCTGGCCGTAATACGCGCGATCGGAGTATCACACACAGACAGCTTGCAAAGATGAGTTTCGACAAAATATTCGCTCTCACAGCTGGATGGAGTGTATTTTAATTTTTATAATATTTTGTTACAACAATCTGTAGTACTACAAGGGCTCCGCATGGGCGCCGGCATTCGCCGGCGCCCATGCTTCGGGTAGGGCAGGGCAGCACTTCGACAACTTGAGGTGTAGCTGGCCGATTTGGCATGCATTGAAGTTTAAAGTAATGTCAGGAGTTTAATACGAACATGGGATTCTGAAATTCATGCTTTGACAAAAGAAAAAACGTAATATTATACAACAAAGAAGGCAAGGATTGGCGAAACAAACTGTTGAATGCGCCGTCAAGTAAAAGTTGGCGTCTATCAAACAAAAATAATACCGAAAAGAGTATTATTGAGAACCTGCGTCGCCTCTAGGCGAAACAAAAGAGGCCTTGGCATTAATGAAGAGACTGCACTGCTGTCCCCGTGGCAATGGAGGTTCGAAGTCGACAGGATGCAAAGTCGGTTTGCATCAAACGTCGACATGATGAGGACATGTCAGCCGGCGAGGTTTTGGAAAAATATTGCTTTGTTTGTTACGTGAAGGCTGTCGCATTGATTGGCCTGCGTGGTCGCGGGCGAGGAGGAAAACGTAGAAGAGGAGGGCGATCTCTCGTTGAGGCGGCGTTGTCTAAGATTGGTGCGGGGGTGGCTTTGCTCGTACGGGAGGTTGGCGTAGCGCTTCTTCTCTGTTTTTCTCGGGAAGGCGGGATATGTGTGTCTGCTGTCTTTTCTTCGTGGGGGCTTTCACGTTGTCGAAATTGGACGCGTCCCCTCGATGCATAATATCCGAAGTGTCTCTACCATGACGACTGCTGATAGTGCCGTGCGTATTTCCTAGAGACTGACATATTATTTACTGGTAGTAATAATAATATACCTTTGCAACATTTTTTTTTCTTCATCCCATTTATTATCCCCGCACCACTCTCGCGCTCCCTCCCAGTAGTAACTCAGATCCGGGGTCAATAGCGGGCCCTCCTCCTCCCTCCCCACTTCGGCACGTGCTTTCATTTTTACCGCGAGGAGAATCCAGCATTTTCTTCCCTCGTCGACTCGCGTCGAACCAACCCACGCTGCTAGGCGCTCTCAGCAGTTGATCCCTGTTTTTTTTTGTATGCATTTTTGCAAATAAAGTCAAATCTCATCGTGGTGGGTGTCGAAATCAAGGACAAGCAAACGTTAGTAGTATTCGAGGGTAAAACCACTATTATTAATAGACCACCGGGGCGGCCGGCTGACAATTGATTAAAACAAAACAGAATCTTTGCATAGAGATTACATTCCCTCCCCCATATTGTATGATATTACGATGGTTGACGCGATATGTATAGAATAAAGCGCCAAATACCTAAGTATCAGCGTACGCGGAGTTTTAGATATCATGAATAACGAACGACCGCGACGGCAGAGCACGGCAAAGCATAGCGCGTCGCTCTGCTGAGCTAGCGGTGCGCTGCTGAGCTGAGCCGCAGGGCATCGCAGGGCACTGCACGGCGCTTCGTTGCTGTAAGCTATAGCGCTGCGATGGGGTGCTGGGCGGTGTCGAGCTGATGAGCCAAGCCCAGATCTCAGCCGCTGAAGCTTCGTCAAGTACAAAACAAATGGTGCGAATCAAAGAAAAGCTAAAGCTGGACCGTTCCGCAACTAATGCACAGGCGGCAAATTAGCGGCAGTGGGAAGTTCAACTTACTAGACAAAAAGGAAGAAAAAATCGCGAAAAAGTTCAAAATCGTGTTGGCAGAAAAACCAAGTTTGCAGGAAGCAGCTGAAAGGTCAAGAAACAGGCAATATTTCAGTTGTTGTTGTTGTCGTTCTCACATTAACTCGCATAATCAAGTCCGTGGTCACAGGACAGGCTCCAGTCACTCTGGAGCTGAGGAATACCCTAGCTAGGGGAAAAACACAAACCAAAGGTGGTACACGCATAAATCACAGCTGACGCGATTCATGCCTCCACCAGAAACATATAAAAGTGAAATCGGGAGTCAGTCTACGATGTGCCAGGTCCATACCGGTGCATACGTCTCATTACTCGCGCCTGGAAAAACCGACTATATTATACCGCTTGCCAACCAAGAAAGACTACCACGTATATATTACACGTGGTATCTATCACTACGCATGCGCACAACAGACGCAAGTCAATTGAAAAAAAGAAACAAACAAAGAAGAGAAAGGAAAGAAAAGGGGTGCATGGGGCCAAAAAAAAGAAATGGTAAATAAATTTTGGGGGGTCTACTGGCGAGTCTTGCCGCTAGCACGATGCCACGTGGTTTTTCGACGATTTACAGCAGTACTACGAACGACTTCCGATACACCCACCGAAGCACGGACTACCGGCGAATTACGCGATCGACAGCTGGCCGTGGTTGTCACGTGTCTCTGTGTTGGGGGCCCCTGTGCGCTGCCTCTTGTTGGCTCTTGCTTGGGTAAAACATGCGGTGTGCTCGATGGTCTCACGGCACCAGAATCAGAACGTCCGCTCGTACGACGTATCATTTTTACAGGAAATAAATGTGATACCAGGTATTTTTTTCTCCATCAATAATATGAACATAAAACGGTTGTTATATATTGGACAGAGTGATGCGTGTACTACTAAACTTGCCAACGGCACTCGTACTGCACTTTGAGCTATCTGCTGTGGTTCTGGTTGCTACTAGTTGCTGCTGTATGTGCTAGAAGTTTCGCCCTTCGGCTACTGCTGCTGCACCTGATGTTGTATGTTTGCCAATGTTGTCAGTTGGCGTTCATGCTCGTCGTACATACTGCTGTTCTCACCCAGTACGTACAGGTTTCCTCGTACCTCGACGGCACGACGACGAGCTCAAAACAGAAGGGAGGTGACATGAAATGGCATGGACAATGGCCACATAGAAGCAAGCACAGCGGGATAGTTCGCTGCGAATCAACCGCACTCGTTCATGCCTACAGCAGAGGCTGCCTGGAGTGTCAGCGGCCGTGCTAAAGCCAAGGCCAAAGGCCGAAGAGACGACTCTTCTGCCTGCTTGGTTTTGTCTCGAGATGCTGTTATATATAGACTATTGGACAGAGTGATGCGTGCACGACTAAACTTGCCAACTGCACTCGTACTGCACTTTGAGCTATCTGCTGTGGTTCTGGTTGCTACTAGTTGCTGCTCTATGTGCTAGAAGTTTCGCCCTTCGGCTACTGCTGCTGCACCTGATGTTGTGTGTTTGCCAATGCCGTCGGTTGGCGATCATGCTCGTCGTACATACTGCTGTTCTTACCCGGTACGCAAAATTCCAAACATTATCACGTACGACCGTTTGGAAATGATGCCAATTTTGTAAATCATTCAGGCGTTGCAGCCATTAAGATTCAACAATTTTTCCAAAATTCCTCCTCGACACTCGGTCGTCTCGCTCGGCACCCGTCCGCGTTCACGTCGATGTGCGGAACGGACACGGCAGGGCGAGGGGCGTTGGAGCCGCCCCCCGAAGGCGGCGCTCGAACCAAGCCATATTCGACCGAGAATTCCAGTTCCGCAAATCGCATACTTAGGCCGAGACAAAAAACTCCTGACCAAAGTCCATGACACCAAGGAATGACTCGATATTCAAGGAATGATTTTATATATATTTATATGACGATCTCACAGAGTAGACTGATCTCACAGAGTAGACTGTATATATTATAAAAAAACGAAAATACACTCCAGCTGTGAGATTGAATATTTTGTCGAAACTCATCTTTGCAAGCTGTGTGTGATACTGCGATCGCGCGTATTACGGGTTGTGTGTCCTCATTGAGGATATAGGTCGGCGACTCCCCTTTCAACTGTACAGTGTAGTTATCCGGGTCAACAGGGTGATGTTAGTCAGTCTGTGCGCGGAAACTATAAAACCCGTTTCTGAGGAGGACAAAATCTGACAGCGCTGTGGAAGGGAATGCATCCGAGTATATATATATATATATTGTTATAACAATTTTTACTATGGCACACATACCTCCTTGTCATACCTCCTACTACTACTCTTCTTGCGGCCAACGAAAGCCGTTTGTGTGGTGGTTTCCAAACATCTTTTATTAATATGTTGTTTATTTAGGGCATTTGGTTCGGTTTTCTTGACGCACACCCTCTGTTGTGGTCATAATAAGGGTTTTATAGTTTCCGCGCACAGACTGACTAACATCACCCTGTTGACCCTGATATTCGTAGCTACACTGTAGGTGTTAAGGAATTAGTGGGGTATTAGTCCGTTCGGTCCTGCCGTCGACGCCACATGTTAAATTAAAGGTGGGGGACACAGAGTGCCCCCTGCAGGTCTGCCAATTGAGCAGGTCCTCGGAGAGTACTCACTTTCGTTCCTTCGTAGAGATTTAGCTTTATTCGTTTCCACCAGAGCCCGGGATAGCTTCTGAGATCGGAGGCGCGTGCCTCCGATCTAATTCCTAACTTCCCCGAATATAAACCGCCAATCTTACCATACGAAACCCATCCAAATTATCTCAAATTCAGATACCTACAGGCCTTTCGAGGCCGTATCTTAACATAGGTGTAAGGGGAGTCGCCGACCTATATCCTTAATGAGGACACACAACCCGTAATACGCGCGATCGGAGTATCACACACAGCTTGCAAAGATGAGTTTCGACAAAATGTTCGATCTCACAGCTGGAGTGTATTTTCATTTTTTATAGTAGTAACTACTTGGATACATTTTTATGCATATTATTATAAATAAAGTTAAATAAGCCACGTATTATTCTCATTTCCAGATTGTAGTAGGAGACATTTCACGTGCGTGCTTCCGGCTCCAGAGGTCCCGAGATCGATTCCCGCCATTTGCTTTTCTTTTCATGTGTTTTTTTTTTCCCAGTGCGAGTGCCATTCATTCGTTTGTGCCGTCCCATCGTCTGAAAGAGTGCTTACTTTCCATTATGTCCATTTTGTTTCCAATGCCCCTATTTCACAAGAGTTGGGCAAACCAATGCTACTGAGACTATAGCCAGTTTTGTTTCACCCCTATGTGAAAAAATAAAATAAGAAGGATATGTTAAGGTATTAGACTACTAGTGGGCTATGGACAGGTCCGCCCCCATAATATCCGGCCGACCTGCTACCCCGTCGTTTCAGGGGGGGGGAGTGTTATAAGGCTTTTATTTTGGGTAAGCTATTGGTCAACCTTTTGCAAGAGGTCAAACGGACTAATACCCCACTAATACCTTAACAGATACGAGAAAAATGCGAACAATGTTTGTTTTTTTGTTGGTTCGGACGGCGCGAAAAACGCGTGTCTATATGATACGTACCAGGTACATGTTGTACTGAGAATTGTATGAAACTCTCAATTCCTTCCGCGGGGGACGCTATCTGTCATCCCCTATCCCCATGCTTTATATGGCCCCCTCCTCGTGTATCAAAAGAGACAA
Source organism: Undaria pinnatifida (assembly GCA_012845835.1). Taxonomy (NCBI): domain Eukaryota; class Phaeophyceae; order Laminariales; family Alariaceae; genus Undaria; species Undaria pinnatifida. The sequence goes on from JABAKD010000028.1 coordinate 9,837,848, forward strand.
CCGCTACTAATACGAGGGACCTCGTGCACGCTTTCTTCGCTAAATACAGCCGGTTACATACCGTGCCCACACCCCGGGGAGGTCTTCAGTGTCCTCTATATGACTGCCGCGAAGAGAGAGGAGTTTTCGACTGATTTGGCGGAAGCGGTGGTGATCACGGCCTCTGCGCTTGTCAAATCCGTCCGCCATAAGTCCATGCATCAAGCGGAGTCCCTCTCCATGAGAATGGCGTGGTCCAGCATGAACCACAGCACGTGGCAGGACCACACCAGGGCCGTCTCGACTCTGGTCCTCGTGAAAGCTCTTCGCAGGGCTCATGACAATGCCCACGGCATCATCGTTCTATGGTCGAACCCTGAGGTGGCTCAGCAAGAGCTCCGCCGCCGACAGAAGCAAACCAGGGACCGGGGAAAATACCACCGCCGCGGTGGTGGAGGTTTTGGCGGAGGCAGTGGAGGAGGCAGTGAAGGAGGCAGCGGGAAGGATGGTGGTGGCGTCAGCCACAGTGGGGTAACATCTATCACCATCGCCGTGATAGAGGCGGCGGAAAGTGTGGCGGTAGTATTAGTCACGGTGGGGTAACCACCGTCGTGATGCAGGTGGCGGAAAGGGCGGAGGTGCTGGTGGCAGCCACGGTGGGAGTAGCACCTCCCACCACCGCTGTGGCATTTGCGGCGGAAACGGAGGCGGCGGCGACACGTCAGGCTCTAAGGCAAGTGGTGGAGCTCCCGGCTGCCGTGAGAGCGGTGGTTTTGGGAGACCTAACCGGGGGAATGGCGACCGTAGTTCTAAGGGCGGTCAAGGTGGACGCAGGGGTGGCGCAAGTGGCTGTCCAACAACAGCTCCTCATGCTTCTCCAGCACGGCTGCGGAAGAGAGCGCCGACCAGGGTGAAGTCAAGCTGGTGACGAGGAAAAGGCAAGCGATTCCTTCCCTGGTGGATATTGCTTCCTCCGACGAGCGCCTGAGCAAATTGACTGTGACGGATGCTCGCTATGGCAAGCTTGCACGATTCAAGGGCGCACGAGTAGGGGGGCGTAAAGATGCGAACAGGCTCGTCGTTCAACAAGCAAGCAGTTCGCCCCGCAGAGTTGGGGTTGTCGTAGTTGTCCTTTACCAGCCAGCTCCTGGATGTCCGAAAGGGAGGGACGCTTGTGTGAAGGCTAGCACGATAAAAAGTCGGGTGGCAGGGCCGAAGGCCTATCCAAACTAGGCCTTATCACAGGTGTAACATAAACATCCCTCTTCCTTTTTTTCCAACTTTGCGTTCTCAACGCGTGGGTAAGCACAATAACAATTCGATGTAGGCCAAAGTGCACACCGTTTTTTGTACTTGTGAAGTTGTTTTATTTGGGGATAACCTTTCACCTTCGAAGAGGTTAATTTACTAACAACATAGTCTAAAATAAGCATGCTATCCTTAACAATATAAGCACTGCTACCTTTGTGTTGACTACGAGTACTAGGCCCTGGAATAACGCCTGAACTACCTTTTCTGAAAAAGACGTGCCTGAACTACTGTTTCGGCGCCTATCTTGCCAATCTTTTGCCAGACACAAGTTAGGCACGCTTTCAGGCAATTTCAGGCATTCAGATACTACACCGCTACTCTTGAACTCCCAAAGTCAAGGGAAAGGGGTATGTCCTAGGTTTTTAATACGTGCCTGGAATAACGCCTGAATTGCCTTTTCGGAAAGAGACGTGCCTGAACTACTGTTTCGTGCCCATACCTTGCCTATCTCTCACCATGCACTTCTCAGGCACGCTTTCAGGCAATTAATTGCAGGCATTCAGATATCTTCCCGTTAGTCTGGAACTCCCAAAATCAGGGGAAAGGAGATATATTTTGTAGGCCACAGCAGCAGCAATAATTGACTGGTGTTTTCGAAGTGTGATTCGAGGTCCCGGAACCAACCTTGGGGCTTGGAATTTAATTTTTTTCTCACCCCAGAATGCACACATACATACATGATGCGCACGTTGGGTTTTATTGAACTGCTTCATTCTGGTGCGAATCGAACCTCTTTTCAATTTATTTGTTTTTTGCTTCTTTGCAGAGCATTTTCTGCACACGCACGGAAATAAAATACCTGGTGACACTTTTTTTCATGAGACTGTTTCTACCATACATAGTCCCTCCCCCAAACCAGCGATTTCTTTAACGAACGTTTCATGGCTGCTCGGCACGAGAAAATGTGCTATGACAAATTATCTTAACGTGTTTTCTTGCTTGGCAAAGGGCTATCGAACGATGACGTCGGGGTGGCAAGGGGCACCGAATTTCAGGAGATACGGCCGGGAGCTGGATTCAAAATCAGCGATTTCGTTAAAGAAAGAGAGATTGGGGGGACTACCGTAGAACGACTCATGACTGGGTATTGAACCCCGAGACTGGGCCCAGCCAAATGACGCTGCACGAGAACCCTGGTGAGATTGCACGCTTGAATACATACTACCTGACCTGGCCAGGTATATGGTATAATTGGCGATCGATGCATGTGCTACCTCTATCATTTGTAGAATTTGTCGACCTGGTACAAGCTATACTGTAGTTCCAAGGGGAGTCGCCGAACTATACCCTAATGAGGACACACCCAGTAATACGCGCGATCGGAGTTTCACACACAGCTTGCAAATAATAGGAGTTTCGACAAAATCTTCGATCTCACAGCTGGAGTGTATTTTTATTTTTATAATAATATAGAATTTGTCCTTTTGTACGTGAGCCGCATTTAACGTATACATAATCACACCACGGCTACTTTCATACCGGTACATAACAATCATGCTGCGTATGCGTTATGATTTAACAGCGTGTCTATCTATGCTGTTGCCTTACGATACTACGGGCATACTCCTGGTTGGTACATGCCGGCACTGTTTGGGGCGAGACAAGACTCTATGCTCTGTTCTCCTTGAAGCAACGCTCAAAAAGCTTCGGGCGCGTTACCTCTTGTAACAAAGCTACCTGAAAATTGTATAGGGTCTGCTTCGGGGCGCTGAACAGGTTTCAGGCCTTGTTTCAGGGATTTTAGCCGATATCATAGACTATCCGCACATACATCTTCACTCGTAGGTTGATTCAAACAAAAACACCAGAATATCGTAAAGGATTTGACTTGGTTGGGGCGATCGACAGGTTTCAGACAGGTCTTCAGGTATTTTACCCCTTGGAGCAAATATGCTTGGAATTGGCATAGGACTTGCTTTTGGGCGCAGGAACGGTTTCAGGCACGTCTCGGTCAGGCATTTTTTTCAGGCAAATGCCTTTATTTAATAGACAGGTACGTTTCAGACACATTCAGGCACTTCAGGCATATGCCTATCTATATATCTATCTCAATTGTCGTCGCTTGCGGCGCGCCTATCTGTGTTAATAGTAGTATTGGGGAAATATGGATCTAGAGACCCACTACTGCTATGCAGGGGCATGCCTCTGGCTCTGTAATGTTCACTCACATGAGGGTTGCGTGGATGTTACATCTCTGGTATTAGTTGCTTGTGTTAAGGTATTAGTGGGGTATTAGTCCGTTTGACCACTTGCAAAAGGTTAACCAATAGCTTACCCAAACTAAGACTTATAACACTTTCCCCCCCTGAAACGGCGGGATAGCAGGTCGTCCGGACATACGGGCGGACCTGCCAATTATCCAAGCCGTTTCATTTCCTGGGCACACCGGGGAGAGTATTTTTCAAGTTCGACATGCCATATGGGGAAAGTCTGAAAAAGTGTATTATGGTGAATGTGGGGCTTGAACCCACGACCCATAAAAACCCATGGTCTGTCGACAATGCCATTTGTTAAGGAATTAGTGGGGTATTAGTCCGTTTGACCACTTGCAAAAGGTTAATCAACAGCTCACCCGAACTATGCCTTATAACACTTGCAGTCCGCCGATACCTTCGGACAGAAGGGGGGGGCGGAGCCGTTCGTTCAGGCAGGCTATAAAGGGGAAAGTTGCTACAAATAATAACGCCTCAGCGGGGTAGAGAGGATACCATAGCACTAGCCCACCCTAAACGACCGTATGTACAAATTCATAGAAATATCAGGTGGAACCACACCCGTCCGAAGACTTCGGAGAATGGATCGAAGATGCGGCGCTTCACAGCTCAGACAAAGGCTACCGTAGGGGGGCTACCCCCCTTTTCATTACCAGGCTTTTACCCCTCGCACCAGTGACTCTGCACCTCACGGAAAATACGTCAGGTTATTTGTTTGGTATGCGTAGTCTACCATTACATTGCGGACTTGTATCATCGCAAAAATGACACAGCAAGCACGAATTCCATAAGATAACAGGGGGGTCACTCTTACGAGTGACCCCGAGTGACTGCGAAAGAAGGTCTCAAAAGGGATCCCCCTATCGTAACCTGGGTCCTCACTCGCCCACACCTCTGCACCTTGCAAGACAGAAACCAATTGGAGGGGTGCAAAGTAAAGCAGGCATCAAATCTCCCACATACCAGTACGTGAAACTCAACAGAACGCGAATGCTGCGGAGCAGATATCAAACTAACGAACATATCAGTACGTGAAAGTCACTGAAACGCGTAAAATGCGAAGCAGACGTCAAAAGTCCGACCATACCGAAACGTAAAAACCAACGGAAGGCGTATAATGCGAATCAGACACCAAACGTCTTGACATACCGGAACGTTAAAGTCAATGGGGCGCGTACAAGGCGAATCAGACGCCAAAAAGTCTGAACGTACTGGTACCTGAAAGCCAAAAGAGCAAGCTAGAATCACCGGAAAGCTAGACAAAAATAGCCATACTTCGGGGAGCGGTGTCGCTCGTGTAACTGAAAAAAATAGCCAACTGAGCTATGACTAGTCAGGCGAAACACTGTTCTGCTATTGAAGATTCATATATTTATAACGAAAACCTACCCGACCCATGGCGAAGGCGTGAATCACTTCTAACCGGGGAAATCCACGCGAAGGCACGAAGCTTTGAGCCAGGACAACGAAAGGGGGCAGAAAGTTGAACACACATTTATGCGACGCAGCTTGTGAACACAATGGGTGTGTGGAGGCTCTGTCTTCTATGCGAAGAGATGCAAAGGTGGCACCGAAGTGTCTGTTAAGATCACTTGTGACAAGAAAGAAAAGCGATAGTTGGGAAAGGGCGCTAGAGGCCAAAGAGAGAAGAAAATGAAAAAGAGGATATCAAGAGACAGGAGAGAGACGGGAAAGTGATCGTGGTGGGCTAGATCGCCACTTGATCATCGCGGAAAAATGCCAGTAGTCCGGTAGAAACAGCGGGAGAACGGGACAACCTTAGCATACTCAACTCATTGTTTTATCCTAAGTTCCACCCAAGATTCAACGTAAGATTCAACGTAGGCCTCAACTGCTTATCTTATTCGTTTGAATAGACTGCCCGCATAGACTGCGCATTAACTTAGATACGAATCCAAGGTTCGTATTCCCAACACGCCCCCATAATGCAAAGTCAGATTCCCAGAGATACCTCATACATACACGCTCTTGTTTGAGAAGTGGCTAGATCGCCACTTGATCATCACGGAAAAATGCCAGTAGTCCGGTAGAACAGCGGGAGAACGGGACAACCTAGCATACTCAACTCATTGTTTTATCCTAAGTTCCACGCAAGATTCAACGTAAGCTTCAACGTAGGCTTCAACTGCATATCTTATTCGTTTGAATAGACTGCCCGCATAGACTGCGCATTAACTTAGACATGAATCCAAGGTTCGTATTCCCAACACGCCCCCATAATGCAAAGTCAGATTCCTAGAGATGCCTTATACATACACGCTCTTGTTTGAGAAGTGGCCGAATCTGCTGATGATAGAACGGTAGGCGGCTCTTCGATGAAGGAGAATGATTTTAACCTGCTGTGATGGTCGGTATACTTCGCCATGCAGGCGTATCCTCCGATCGCCTTGGGCCTCACCGGTCTTCGCAGGTCAGTACTCACCAGAGTATTAAACGTTCGCTGGAAGGGGCAGGCCGCGATGTCTTAGGGTTTTTTCTGTTGAGTGCTCTAATTGATTTTTCACGTATCACACGCCGATAAAGTATCTGACAATTTACCCCACACTCCGCGATGTTTTTCACCTCGGCCATTACCTGCCCATTGGGATGTCCCAACCTCATACGCCAGATGTTAGCTCGGATGGGTGTAGACAGGGGAGTAGCTTTAGTAGCAGTCGAAGCGTGAATAGCGAGGACGGTTTCCGGTTTGAAGTTGGTGCCGGAAATGGCCGGCGTATTTATTCCAGAATTGAGGAGCAAAGGCTCATAAAGATTGTCTATCTTATGCTTTTCAGCGTACGATTAGTATCAGACAGTTTATTGTTCTATGCGTACCCTAGGATCATAATGAGGTGGTGTGGTAAACTTACAGCATACCTTGCTGGCGTGCCGCTTGAAGCTGGCGGGGAAGATTTTGGGGCAGAGAAAATTCATGTCCGTGGCGTCAGTTGTCGCCTTTGAGTTCGAACGTGTGTTTACAAACTCAGGAAGAGCTCCTTCGTGCCGACCACGTATGCCGAAGGGTCGGAATCGAGGACGATAACGTCGTCTAGATACTAACGACGACGCTGTCTGGCCTGTGATTACTTCACTACTTGCTTTAACGAATTATCGTGGCGCCGCACCCCTGCCTTGCTGCATGGCCAGCCACTCGTGTGGGCGCGTAAAACGAATAAACCTGTCACGGCGCTGCTACCTTGCGGCATGGCAAGCCACTTGATGAGGCGGGTGGGCGTTTTAAACGTTGTGAAGGGTATGGTGTATTTGTGCACCGTTCACTCGTAGCACGACAGCACGATATCGAACCATGAACATATTCGAACAGTCCCTGGCTTGCCAAGGACATCGTTGGTGCAAGGGATGGTGAGCTGGTCGAGAATGCTGAGGATGTTCAGGTGCTCGTAGATGATCGCGATCCGGATGACACCGGATGTTTTCGCGATGACAACTCCTGGGCTCGCCCATGGTGGTGTGCAGTGCCGGTTAAGGTCTAGCGCAAGGGTAAAATTCGAGCACCGCGCCAACCTTTATGGTGGTCGGGGGATTAATGCGGTATGAGCGTGATGTTACCAGAGATTTGTTCGTCGGAACCGAAATCTCAAAGGGGAGCAAGAGCCAAAGTCGGTTGAAGACTTTAGGAACACGTCGGGAAAATCCACGAGCATATCACTCAACTGGGTGATGATGACGGGCATCCAACCGGGGCCATTCAAGTCAAATGCAATTTATCGCACTTGAGTTGGTAAGCGATTTCATTCCTTTGGGAAAGTCGTGCGCTGTTTGGTGTTGAAGCGGTCGACCGGGGAAGGGTTAGGTATGCGGTCGTCAGGCAGCGTCGTCGTGTCGCATTGTTGCGAGGAACCGTTGTTTTGTCGAGGAGGTGATGCACGAACGGGTTCAGTCACTGTAGTGGCTGCCGACGCTGCTGTGCGCTGTCTGCAGGAACAGTGGCCGGACCCGGAACGGTGAGTCTACGCACACTAGAGTCACAGGGAAATAGTGCGGGTACTCTAGTACCTGGCAGAACAGCTTCGATAGTTACATGGAGCAGTGAACAGGAAGAATTGCCGAGCAATCCCCTCGATTCTAGTTCCCCGACGCCGGCTAGCGGGATGAACGGATAACTTTTACGACAAGATGTGCGTCCGTCTCGCAGTGAACGACGGCATGTAATACGTCGATTACCAGGCAGCCGGCAAGGGCCCGAGCACCGTTGCGTCGGACTATAGCAACTTCGATGCGTTGATGGTCCCATCAAAGCGAAATTCCGGGAATATGTGCCTGCAGCAGATGGAAAACAGGGACTGAAGTATCGGCAACAAAGGTTATGGCTCCAACGAGCCTGGGGTGAGAAAGCGTGAGGTCTCCCATTACACGATTGTCACCCGGACGGGGAGCAAGCTTACGGTAGGAGCGGTCGATGCACCGCATCCAGCTGTCGCGTCCCAGGAGTACTACAGCGTGCGGTTTGGCCTCAGACGGGATGACGAGGTCCCAAACGTCGGGTGATGTTGTTGGCAGGTCGTTGTGACAGAACTGTACGATTGAGCAAACAACAGTGTCTGTCTGGAGGGGTGGTTATATCCAATAATCATTCCACGACCGCGACGGGTTCAACGTTCACAAACCGCAATAGGCCGCTACTACGGTATTCATACTCTTCAGAGGATGGCAGCCGAGGAAGGTCTGTGGTGAACCCGTATCCAAGACTGGGACGCATCCGAGGTGTATGGCTGGGGGGACATATGGATATTACTATTCGTCATAAAGGAAGCGTCGTCCATCGTTGCTGTTGCAGCAACAAGACCCGACCTTTGCTCTGGGAGCACAGGCGGGATTGGCCTGTGTGATGGCCGGCCAATGTTGCAGCAAGGACATCGTCGCCACGGTTCTGTCGCACGTTCGTCAATACCTCGGAGAACCCGCGGTATTCTCTGCCTTGTCGCTTCGGCGCAGTCCCTTACGCGTGGAAAAATCCGCTATATAAATGAATTTTTTGCTCTGTTTAGGCGGACCGCCTACGACAGAAGGATGGTTGGAGACGCGCCGGAGGTGGCGCGTAATCGTGGGAGAGACGTCGCAAATGCTGCAAGGCCTTGCACAGCAAGCTTGAGCCGCGTCACATCGGCGCCTATTGCGCAGACGAGTCGTCAGCTCTGTATCCGATACACCATATGAGATCGTGTGAGCTAACCTGTCGCAGGTATCCAGGAGATATATCCCACCTCTCGGCTTTGGGCGAACTAGGCATAAGAGCCAACAAGCACGATATTTCGCCGCTCGTGTCCCCACAGGCGATATCGAAATTGCGGAATCTTCGTCCGTATTGCTTGTGTAGGGTGGGATCGGGCACAAGCATAGTACGTTTCAATGTTCGGTGGTCTCCTATGAGGCGATTCGTTTCGGCGGCGAAACGTTGTTCGCCGCAGGAATAAGATAGGTATTTTTACCGCGAAACGGGAAGGTCTTCGTTGCAACAGACAAGAGAAAGCGATTCCAGAAAGCGCACAATCTTGCGTGCAGTATTCCCGAGTAGCATCGAACGCGGCGAAATTAGCCGTTGCGTGAGCAGAGGCGGAGGAGATGTCCGCGGACAAGCAGTTGGGGTTCTCTCTCTTCTGCCAGGACTGATCCCAGCATGTTTCTAGCGTAGCCGGGGCCCCTTTCTCAGGGCCTGGGCGTGGGGTGGATTTTCCTGGATTGATTATTGCTACTGTTCCCGAATTCACATGGAAGTAGTTGAGGGCTCTTGACCAGTCCACCTTGAACAGGTAGGCGAGACATCCGCCATGTAGGCGAGGAATTTTGAGTGCGTCCACTCCAAATGGTGGTGCCAACACTGCACGGGCGGCGCGCGAGGTCTGTGCACTCAGATTACCTCGATGTGTCTCGTCCGGACATGGGGCGCAACGTTGCGCCGAGGGCGTAGCTTCGGCTAACCCTTGTGGTGGAGAGCCGTCATCCACCGGCCTGTTGGCCTCCAGCGGCATGCTGGGTCCGAAAAGGAATCAGTCGTGCTGCGCTGGTCGTGGGGAACGCCGGAATTGACAGTATTCAAGCGCGTCCTTCTTCGATAGGGCGCAGCGGGAGGTTCGGGCCGGTCTTGCGTGAAGACCTCGAGCGGAGCGACCGTGACGGTCTCGAGGTCGTGGATTTTCGTACCTGCACCTCAAGATGATCTTCACATCCTGGGAGTCACGTGGTGGATGAAGTAAACTGTAGGGTCGTGAGCTTCGCACGCGCTATAGCACGACGAGTGTCGTTACCGTGCGGACCAGGATCGCCGAGCGTGCCTAGTGCAAGCGGTAAGCGTACTATAATTATACTAGAATGGTCTTCGCGGGGACTACGGGCGCAGCGCTTGCCTGGTTCCGGCGGGGAACGTACGACAGTATGACTAATGTCGTCTTCGCGGAGACGCGGAGCGCTGCACGCGCCTGGTTGTCGCGGCACTCGTACGTTGCTACGAATAGAATCGTCTTCGCGGGGACCAGGATCACCGCACGGTCTTGGCTCCCTGGGTAAACACATGGTGCGGCGATTCGTGTCGTCTTCATAGGGACCAGAACCACTGCGTGCGCCTGGTGTCCGTGGTAAACGTACGGCAATACGACTTGGGTCGTCTCAGCCGGAACCAGAATCATTGCGCGCGACTGGTGCCGGTGGTAAACGTAAGATAGTACAATTACTGCCGTCTCCACGGAGACCAGAAGCACGATGCGCACCTGGTTTCGGTGTTTAATTTATGGCGGTATAACTGGCCTTGTTGAAGAGGATCAGCAGCGTTGCGTCCTCCCCCTTCCGGCGGTCAACCTACGGTAGGCGTAGCGTGGTCGTGTTCGCGGAGACCAGGAGCCATTATTCGATCCTAATTCCGGCAGCTAGGGTAAAACAGCTAAATACGGGATGTCTGCGCGGAGATCAGGAGAGCTGCGCGCTCCCAGTTTTGGCGGTTAGCTAATGACCGGTAGAGGTAAGCCTTCTACGCAAAGAGCTGGAGTGCGGGGCCCGTTCCTGTTAGACGGTACGTCACCGTTGGCATTACTAACGCCATCTCGACGGACTGTAAGAGCGCGACGCCCGTCGACCCCGATGTTTGGCCGGCATGTGCGTCATAGACTCGAAAGTCAGCGAGGAAGCTAGGCCGAATTCCCGATAGTGTTATCGGCGGAATAGGGAGCTTGAACGTGTCGCCGCGCCGAGACTAGGAGCGTTAGGCGCGCTTGGTTCCTGCGTGGAACCTTCGGCGGCAAAAGAAGCGCCGTCTTCGTGTAGTACAAGAGGTAAAAAAAGAAGTATATGCTTGTTGCGTAAATGAGTACTTAGCCAGAGACGCCAGACGGTAAGAGTGCTTGTGTTATTTGCCGAGGGCCTAATCGTCGGGAAAACTTGGTAAACGTACATACGGTGGCACGACCAACGTCGTCTTTGCTGGGACCAGAAGCTCTGCGTACACCTGGTTCCAACGGTACACACACGGAGGCATATAAGTGTGGCCGTCTTCATGGAGGCCAAGAGCGCATTGTTCGTTGATACTCAATAGTAATTGGCGTACGACATGGATAAGCGGTCTCGCAGAATGCGCGGACGCCGTAGCTCGTCGTTGTTTGCGGTGATAGCGGACGCTGTGGCGTCAGGTGTTTTGCTTAGGCAGGGTGATTGTCGGCTACGGCGGTGTTGGATCCATCGCCTGCGGTGACGGAAGCCCGCACTTGCGGTGTCGAAACTCGCACTTTTGGTGTTGCAGCCCGCGTCTGCGGTGTCGAAACCCACATTTGCGGCGTTCGCGTTCGCCTTTTGGGGTCTCGACACCCACACTTGTCCCGATGAACGCCACACCGGCACCACAAGGCAATGGACAACCGTAGCGCTATGTCGCAAGGTGTTCATTACCATGCACACCGCAAAATGGTCCGCCACTGCGGTGTTGTGGCCCGCGCTCGCGGTGATGCCAAGTGTCCTGTCTTGTATTGGCCACACGATAATGGGTCACCCGTAGTGCATAGACGCAGGGTGTTCATTACCGTGTACGGTACAATATGTTTGCCCCTGCGGTGACGCCGAGTGTGCTCGGTTGTATGCACCACAAGGCAATGCGCACCCACGGTGCGAAGCCGTTGAGTGTGTATCGTGGTTTACACAAAAAAAATGCGCATTCGTGGCGCAAAGCCGCGGAGCGTGCATTGTATACACCACAAGGTGGTGGACATGCTAAGTCGCATAATGCTCGTTGTCAACTATTCTATCGATCGATGATATTGCATGATGTTTTGAACCTACGTCATTATCGACGCAAGTAGGTCGAGAGGGTGCTTAAAAGCCACAACGGCAGTGTCAGTTAAAATCATACGATTATCAACTTCGAACAATATCGCTGTTTGAATCAAAGCTACACTGCTGCCACTTGGGGTGTATGAACCTATCCGAGACAACGCTCGCGCCTGTTGTACCGCTGTACTACGGTATCAGGTGGAACGGCAAACTCGGTTGATGAGCACATTTCTACACTTGTTCGAAGAATAGACAAACATATGTATCAACTTGTTCAAGGAATGTCGCAGTGCTGAACAACTCAAAATTGTGAGGACAGTTGCAAAATGTACTGACGTGGTCGAGACAATATTATTTAATGCAACAGCCAAAGCTTGGGTGATAGTCACACCAACGTGTTCCGACAATATCGGAGACGAAACTGCGATATCAATTAAAATTACGCCAACCGAAGACCGAAACAGCGTGATTGCTGTGCTGCTGCCTCGGTAACAGTTGAAACAAATGCGGTGGTATTAGTTGAAGCAGTGCATCAACAGAATTGCAGTGGTAGTTGAAGACTCGTTCGAAGACTGTCGACGTCAAAACTGCAAGAACATGCGCTGACTTGAGTCGACGCCTATTTATCCGTTCTTCGTCACGTTAGAATCAACACCCCTTCATCGAAGTAATTCCGCAGTATGTGCGGTGGTAGCTCCATTAGAGTAGACGTAGCTGTAGGGTGCAGGCATTGACGCAAGCATGCAATGCATTTGACAGCAAAGTGTACATACAACACGCTACATGTGCTATAAAGCCACGGGGGGCGCGGTTCTGATACCCTAGCACAAATAAGGAATGAACATCCACGACGGAGATTTTGGTGTACTCCACAAGATATTGAACATCTGGCAGTCCAAGGCCCCGCTGAGTATGCATGCTCTGGATGCCACAAGGCAGCAGATATCTGCGGCGCGAAGCGACGTGAAACTGCTTGTCATGTGGTATTCGGTCTATGAGTATCGGTGCTGTGGCGAAATATTTCAATCAACTTCTTTCGATAACTTTTCATGAAAGCATTCCACCCAAAAGCTGCAACGTTGACACGCCAGAGGTTCAGTGAACTGGACAAAAAACAAGCAATGTCTTCGCACACGACTTATAACTGCTGTGCATGTTGGGGTCGTCAGATCGGTAGGAAACTATCATCATATGAACGGCATCCGTTTGAACTGCAGCATTAATCGGTTCATAAGCATGTGTCAACGGTCCTCGGCATTCAGTTCCGTTCCAAAAATAGAAAATAATGGGATGCTTTCACGATAACTTCTTGCAAAGAGTTGACGAACATATATAGCCACAGCAGCGATACTTATAGATCGAATACCACATGACAAGCAGTTCCAGGCTGCTTTGCGCCGCAGGTATCTGCTGCCTTGTGGCGTCTACAGTATGCACACTCAGCGCGACCTTGGGCTGCCAGGTGTCCAATATCTTGTGGAGTACACCACAATGCCCGTGGCGGATGTCCATTCCATATTTGTGCTACTGTACCAGAACCGCGTCCCCCGTGACTTTGTAGGACCAGGTTGCTAGCGGTAGGACACAGGGCATCTATGCAGGTCGACCTAGTAAGCATGTCCTCGGTGTTACTCACTTTATAGCTCAGAAGCGAAAGAGAAGCAGCGTATTAGTAGTATTAATCTCTCAGGATCGTGAGGACGAACTGAGCAACGGGGCGTACGCCTCTTTATCTCCTGGCCATCCCGAATACGAAACGCCATCCTATCGATACGAAAACGGCCAAATAACCCTTGGAGTCGGGCTAAACACTGCCATTTCAAGACCTTACCATAACACTAGCCCACCCTGATGAGCCGCATCTGCAGAAATACGGGAAAATCGGAGAATCCCTGGTTCTACGAACTAGGACATGAGTCGAATACGCGGCTCCTCAAAATCCACTCAAAATCCGCTCCCACACCTCAGAACGGATAGGCTCTGCAGCCGGGAAAACGCGAAGAATTGCAATTGAAATAAACGCTTAGGCGCTATGACAATGGGAACCAAGTTTAAAGCCTCCCGCAGACCACCGGCACGGCGAGGGGGGAGTTGATAAAACGATATATGCACGAAACGGAAGGTGACACTATCTAAAGCCCCGCGAGGGGGAGAAGTGTCTAGCTGGAAAATTAGAACAGAGACATCACAACAAAATAACAAACAGTCCTGCTCCACGTTATGAGTTAACAGGGTACCCTGGCCGCCCGTCGGCCCCAGGCTGAAGAGGATGCGAGGGCGAAACTTGAACCAGCACGAAAAACCGACAATCCTGTGCCTCAAATAGCGACCTGATTACCCAGACCCTGGCCCGACACTGAGCAGGAGAGGTCGGCAGGACTTTTTTTATTCTAGTAGGAACCACTCCAAACCTACTCCATACACAGGAAACATCACAAACAACAAAATTAAAATAACTCCAAACCTCATAACCCAGAAGACGCGTGCTACGATAGAGGTATCATTTTTTGCCTGATATGGTTTCTGAATGGTGGGGGCTCCTTAACCCTACATCGTCGGAAACATTTATTTTTTCGCGGATTTTTTGTTTTATAAATAGGCCATGGTATTTTTCATCAGGTGGCAGTTTCGTTTTGTCTCCAAATCAGGTTTTAGGATATGTCTTAAGCTCGTGGAGTGAGAAGCCTGAGAAAAAAAGTGGTGCACGTCTATCGTAGCACGCATCAGAAAAAAAGCGGAAAACTCTCGAGGGCGTCGGCGCCTTGAAAGTCGACTAACCACGGCCGCGCCCCGAGATTCATCTACATTACGTTGAACCCCTCAAGAGACGGTGCTGGCGATGTGGGCCTGAGCACACTAAGAGCCTCGTACAGCCCCGAGGAAGTCGTGAAGCGCGCTGGAGGGAGAGGACATTTAATCGGCTCCGGGTCGTCCAAACATCGGACAAGATATATCCCGTCGTCACTCGTACTCGCGCTGATGTTTTCAAGCCACCACTACCCATCGTCGCCCTTGTATCAACAGTGGGCTCCTTCAAGGAGTACTCTGCCGCGGAATCGACGAAAACACTCCGTGCGCGTGACGCAAGCGTAACTGAGCACAAAACGACGTTCGCTTTTGTTCCGAGGAAGCTCATGGTGTCCCGCACCATTGCGCATTCGGCGGTACAGGCGGTTGATTTGGCGGAGTTGATCCGCGGTGCCGGCCCAATAACGCAAAATGTGGGTGCGATAGTGTTGGGGTCCAATTCCCACTCCCAGAATGGTTCAGAGAGTCCCATCCTTGTACAGCACCGCGATGACGCCATCTCGCCCGCCGACCGACTGGCGGGCGGTGATATTCTCCATGCAACGTCGTCTTGAGTGACGTGGTACGGAGGAGATTTCTTGGAGAGAATTGTTGAGCACGTACCGCGGCAGCTCTATCGGTAGGTAGTTGGGCATGTCGCTGCTGTCGTGGGGATTGGGGCAGGGCTTGCAGCGTTTGATGGCCACTTGCTGGCGAGAATTTGAACCAGGTAAGTCGGAAGGGAGATCCAAATAGAGAAGGTTATCGCCGAGCGGCAAGCCGTCCGGGGCGTCGGCGGAGGGGGAGGGATCAACTGCTACAAAAATATAAAAACCTGTGCAGTTAAGCGCGAGTTTAACCTTGAGTACCTTTGTGGCTGCGTTGGCATGCACGCCGTGGCGGATGGTGGAAGCTGAGCTGTACGCCTATGCCCAACCATCCACGGCGAATTTGGGGACCGGGAGCAGTGAGTTGGTGAGGGCGGACGTCCGGCGGTTTACGTGAGAAACGGTATGGGCATAGTGTTTGCGGACAGTATCGTGGGCGCGCTGCTGTCGGTCTGTAGCCATCTCGCAGATTGCAGTAGATCAAGTGGTCGCGGGCCAAGCTCTGGTGTCTCACGGCCCCAGATCGTTCTAAAACTGCCAAAGGGAGGCGTGGAAGTCTATCTATGTTGATTATGCTGGGGGCCAAACCAGGTGCAGCAGCGCTGACCTAATTGTTGTAAACGAACTCAACGTGCGGGAGCTGCAAATCCCAGTTGTGCTGGCGTTCGCTGACGACCATAACCAGCATTTGGGACATGGTGTGGCTCACGTGCTCAACGCTTCCGTTGTCGTTTGAATTCTAGGAGCTTGTGGTAAGTGCATGGACCCCAAAAGTTGATAGAGAAATATGGGCGCAGAACTGGAGGGCGTTGTTCGAGAGGATAGTGCGTGGGCATCCCCAGAGCAGACTTGTTGACCAGGATTTTTGCCGTGCTCTGAGCGGTGTACTCTGCTGTGGTGACGGCAAACATATCGGCCCGACGGCTGAAGCGATCAATGGCGAGCAAAATATAACTGTTTCCTCGAGGCGTGACCAGATGAGAGCCAAAGCAGTCGACGCTGATGGCGATGCCGGGGCCTTCCGGTAGAGGCATGGAGATAATCGGCCATCGTACAGTCCGTCGTGAGGTTTTCCACGTTTGGCACTTCAAACAGTGTCGAAGCCACCACCGGGTGCATGCGTTCATTCCAATCCACCAGTAATGCACTCCAGCTTGCGCAGTGTGCGTGCGGTACTAAGGTGGCAAGATGATGTCGAATGACAACCTGGCAGTATCCACGGTTGTGTGAGCAGTTGCACGTAAATGCGAATAGGCTTGTCGTTCAACAAGCAACTCGGTCGCCCCACCGAGTTAGGCGAGTCACGCATCGGCATCGCCGTCGGGTTACGGACGAGTAACACGATGTCGTCAGTTGTGTGTAGGCGGCCTATATTTGCCAGTTCATTAATCTCCGAAAGGGAAGGACGCCTGTGCGAGGGGTAATGCAAGAAAACGTCGGGCGGCAGGGCCGGCGGCCGGCCGATGGTGATGTAGCGCATTGCGGCATGGCACGTCGGCTCAGGCTGCTGTTCTTGCTTCCAGTCGTCATGCAAAACTCCCCAGACGGAATCAGTGAACTGCAGTCCATCAACGTCGCCAAAGGCGTATGACTTTGTAGGCGCAGTTGGCGGGTCGCCAGGATTGGACGGAAGTCGTGTTAGAGGAGTGCCAATGAGCTTTGTGCGGTCAAGGTTGGACGGAATCAGTACCGTGGGGACAAGAGAGGCAGTAGGAGCAGGGCTCGCGGCGGTGAACAGGGTCGGACGAGGCCGTGTGACTCACGGCGGGGTGTTAGCACGCCGAGCAGATGGTCGAGGGGCCCTGCCGGGCCCGAATATATAAAAACCAACGAGGGGTGTATTACCGGTTGCTGTCGATGTTCGTCGGTGTGTTCGAGTTGAGATGCGGTCAGAAGGCGGCGTCGTCGACGGAGGCGCTGGAGTGCCAAGCGAGGCAGAGGCTAACACGGTCGGACCGGTGGTTGCGGCGGAGTCCGTCTCCTGTGTAGAACTCCTCGATAGAGGAATCGGCTGAGTGACTATCGTCGCTGCAGCCAGGGCGTCTGCAGGGTCCTTGCTGCCCTCGGTGGGTACGGCAAAACCGAAGCTGAAACAATGTCGGCGGCAGGCGAAATCGACGAAGACAGCACTTTCAGTGTGGGGCACGAGACCACCCAAGGCAGTGCTTTCGGTGCGAAGCACGAGCCCACCCAAATCGACCCCTGGGATCGGTGAGAAGGGAGTGCGTATCTCGCAGGCCCGTATGAGGTAGACAGAGTCCCAATTAGGGAAAATAATAATCGGTGGAGTCACAAGCTCCGTTAGGATTTCTCGTACTAATTTTTCCATTTCGGTCGTGATCACAAACCTAACCTCCTTCCGGAGAAGCGAGTTACTCGGACAGAGCCTCTTGGACTAGTCGGGCAAACATTTGCGGTAATAGTTAATGCCATCAATCAGCACATGAACCTGCTTTACATCCGTGGGCGTCGGCATATTGGCCAATGCAGGCACTTTTTCTGCGTTCGGGCGTAGACCCGCGGGGGAAATGGAGTGAACCAAGAAGTTCGCATCTGTGGCACCCACTCAAGCCTTCGAGGGGGAAAGCCTGAGGTTGTGCTTTCGCGGGCGCTCGAACCGGGAACGAATCGTCTAGATTTGTGCGATCGGATTGGAATCGAAAACAATGACACCGTGGAGGTAAGCATCTACCGGTTGTAAGTCCTTGATCATCCCATTGATGACCTTAACGAACCACCAAGGCAACGCACTGCTGCCTTGAGGCCGACGAGCCACTGGTAGCGCCCCGTCGTTGTGCAGAACGCTGTGATGGGATCCGTATCCTTGTGCGCCTTAATTTGGTGGAACGAGGAAATCACGCCAAACGTGGAAAACACCCGCCCTGAGGCCAAAGGGTTAACGACCTGGTTCACGCGGGGAATAGGCAGCTTGCTGATTTGATTGAGGTTCTTGTAGTTCACCGTGATTCTCCCGCTCACGGACGTGTTCGGTATGACCACCGGCGGGCTCGAAGATGGAGATGTCGAGTGCTGGGTCAATACAGCCTCGAGGTACTGATTGAGGGCCGCATCCGGTTCTTTGACCAGTATAGGGTTTATGCGTTGAGGCCGGGAAATGACCGGAGCACTGTACTCCGGAACCGAGATCTCGCAAGGCATCAAGGTGCAAGAGCTGAAGTCTGTGTTGAGGCGGAGAACACGTCAGAGACCTGATAAAGCACATCACCCCATTGATTGATGGCGGATGGGGTTCATCACGGGTCATAAAGATCAAATGCAACCTCCCGCAGGTGTGGCGGCAGACGGACCCAGACGCGCAAAAACGAAGATCGTGGTCTGGGTTTCATCGTTCCGGTAGCATCGTCGAGGGCGACGTCACAACCGTCGCTGATTCATCTGAGGCGGGCAAACGTGTGACAGCCGAAACCTGGGGTCCTGCAGTCTGCCCAGGGTGGGGATCGGCGGTGTGGTAGGTGTCCTGCAAATCCTTTAGCGAAACGCGCGGAAGTGGGGCCTGGGCGACGCGCGCCGATTTGCGACACCTGTTAACGGGAGGACCTGGCGCCCTGGGGTAACGAAGTGTTCTGCACGGAAAAAAAGTCCGACTGTGGCAGCACGTCAACAAAATATTGTCCTGTTAATGCCGGAGAGTCATTACTGCGCACCAAGTTGGCCTCCAGAAGCTAAGGTTCGCCAAACAAAGTGGCACCCCCAGCGCCATTATAGAAGAGGTGGAAACCCCCGCCTTGAGCTGTGGAGTCTACGTCATAGGTCGACACGCCTGTCGTGCCGTGGTGGGATAACGTCAGGTTGCCGAAAAACCTATTATCTCGCGGTCGAGGGGGCACAGCGCAATACGAATGGGCGTTAGAACGCGTCCAACTAACGCAACCCAGCAACGCCGCATGTTGCAAGACCGACGGAGGAATTACGCAGGCGCACAATTCGAGGTATCTCGTGGGCTCATTGTTCTGGAAAAAAAGGATTCTCAGGCTGATGTTGGTCGATGTCCGCAAAGGGGCAGATGTCCGCAAAATCTGCGAATGAACGAGGACTGCAGGGCCGCTCGCACGTCTAGATGGCGCTCACCAAACGCATACGATCCAACACATCGCGCCGGATGGAGATTTGGGGGGAACCAGTATCAAAGAGCGCCACGAATCTGGAGGGCGCAAAGGCGTCCCCTCTGCTGTGTATTGTGTTTTTGGTAGTGAACGAAACGTTGCCTAGCGTCAAAGTACCCCCGTTGAGGCAGGGGCCGTGTTCTGACTGCGCAAGGCCAGGCCCGACGCCAGAAGCTACCACCAAACCTTCGCGGCTTTGGTCCGTCGGCCCATCCGAGAGATAGGACGACAACTTCGAAGGGGGACCTTTGCGAGTGCTGCCGCGGTTGACGGTCCCGGCCGCGGTGCTGACAAATTTCGTGGATTCCTGCATTCCCGGTGCGAGTGCGGAACCGACTAGAGGATACCGGGTGTGTCGACCCGGTCTCACTTTCGCAAATTGCTTCGCGAAAGGCAGAAAGTGCCTCACCGAGCATTTTTTTCCTCTCCGCTGGCATGGGTCTTTGGCCCTGGGATCATCGGCCCGGAGACCAATGCCCCGCACTGGGTCCAGGAGGTTGGGTTCAGCCAAAATATTGTTTCCAGTGCTCATAACCCGATTATTCTGGCTGGGTGTCGCGGGAATTTGGCGTAGGTGACTGATAACACGGCCGTTTCCTCCTCCCTATCCCAGACAGCGGAGTCAAAGTTGCGGACGCCTCGATTGATGCGTTTATGTGTTCTTGGGTCAGGCGACGACGTGATGACCTCCACTGCATGATGATCTTTAAAAATCCTTTTTTTTTCGGCCATTAAATACTGCTCCGCGCAAGATTATGAAACGTCGCCCACGGCAAACGACGAAGGGGAGCACTGAAAAAACAAGGACGGGGGTTGCCAGAACAATACCATTTTATCTGTGGAGTAATCGAGAGAAGGATCAAAAGCCGACGGTGCCAATCGATCGGAAGCCGTGTTGGGAATTTGGGCGTGCACTGTCCCCGCTTGGGAACACCAGGCCTAGGCACGTTGAACCTGTAGTGTCCTTTTCCGGGATCACCAGGCCTCGGGAACACGATGCGAGGCGGGACCCACGCTTTCACGCCTCGTGCCTTCTTCACTCGTTGGGGAAAAATCGCGAAAAGCCGCTCTAACTGCGCCCCCAAAAGGGTCAAAAAACAACGGTGCCAGCCGTCGGAAGCCGGGTTAGGCCTTTGGGCCTGCAAAGTCCTTGTATGGGAACACCAGTCCTCTGCACGTTGGGCCTGTAGCGCCCCCCTCTTAGAACACCAGGCATTGGGAGCACGACGCGAGTCCAAACCCATGGTTTTTCGCCTCGTGTCCTCTTCGCTCTTTGTCAAAAATTGCAAGAAGCTTCTCTAACTGCGCCCGAAGGGGCAGGGGGCACATAGTTGCTTCTTACTGACGAGAGATGCAATTATTTACGGGAATATCGCCCAGCTGATCGGGCTGGAGGCCGTGGCGTCACCACTGGCCGGTAGCGCAGTGCCGGTTGTTCTTCCTGTTCCACTCTGGCATACGTAACCTAATGCACGTGGGTTAGCGTGCTTAAACAAAGCAGGCCCGATATACCCTGTAGGCGTCTTCAGGACCGGGGCTCGGGCAGGTGGCAACCAATTTCCACCCGAGAAGGCTCTTTCCCGTTAGGCCTCTTGGATAAGAGAGACTAGGTAGCTAACTTGTCGACTCGTCCTTGATAGACAAAAGCATAGAGCGCCCGCTGCTATCGCCAGGAAGCGCCCTGCTATTGTAGAGTAAAGCATCTGTGTTATCATACATGGCAAGATGAAGGTTCTCACCCACGTCAAGCAGTAGGACAAATAACAGCATCCACTTCAACAGCAGAATAACAAGACAACGTCCACACTAACAGCAGACCATAAGGTCAGCGCTCCCACCAACCGCAGTAAAAAGGGCTGCATCTACCCTAACAGCAGGGTAAAAGGGCGACGTCCGTACCAGCAGCAGCAGGGTATAAAGTCAGTGCTCGCACTAACCGCAGCAGAAAGGGGAGACAACGTCCGCACCAACCGCATTATAACGGGAAGCACCCACCCTAGCATCAGTGCAAGGGGTAGCACGTACACCAATCGCAGTATAAAAACAGCAAATGGGGCAATGTTCAATCTAACTGCACTGCCAAAGATCGCACACACACTAACCGCAGTATGAAGGGAAGTTACCGCCCATACCAACGCTTAATAACTGGCAGCATCCACCCTAACAGCAGCGGAAGGGGTAGCACGTACACCAATCGCAGTACAACAGCAATGAAAGGGGCACTGTTTGTCCTAACAGCACAGTAAAAAATAGCACATACGCCAACCGCAGAATGTACAACAGCAATGAAAGGGGCACTGTTTGCCCTAACAGCAGCGTAAAACATAGCACATACGCCAACCGCAGAATAAAGGCAGCAAAAGAGGCAGTATTTACCCTATCAGCACTGCAAAAGGACAGTACACATACCAACCGCATTATAACGGCAGCAAAAGGGGCAGGGAGTATGCCAGCAACATTATTAAACGGCTGTATGCTCCCTAGTACCAGACCAAAAGGGTTGGCATCCTCACTGGCTGCGGTGCCCATAGTAGGAGTAGTATTAGACTATTACCTGCGTTTACGGTAACTGCGAGGTAAAGGCATCCTCCACGCAAACGATCATGAGAAAAAAGCCAGCATAGAAAATAAGGGTTCATTTATTTCAGTCTGCGACAGGGGAGGTATAACCGCGACGAAAATCCACCCACTATTCGTGCAAGGAGTGCATGCACAGCACTTATACGGCAGCGTGTGTATGCACAGCAGTAGTGGGCATTACTGGCGTATTACGGCAGCTGTCTGCACTTGCGCAAAGCCAGCATAAAAATTGAGCGTGCACTAAATTTGAATCTGTGGCAGGGAAGATATAACCGTGACGAAAATTCGAGTCTGTAGAAGGGGAGATATAACCGTGACGAAAATCTCCCCACAATTCGTGCAAGGGGCGCACGTACAGCACGTGTACAGCGGCGTGTGTATGTTCAGTACTGGTGTGCGTGATCCCGTGGCTGTCTGCCCTTGCGCATCGAAGGACGTGAGGGGTTTCGTTGCGATAAGAGCAATGGCAGCCCAAGGCGGCTCCAACAAAGATCGCCAAGGGTCACCCCGATGTTTCACATGTTTTGGACAGGTACCATGGCATGCCGTGGGAACTAATGGTAATTGCCATGACAAATACATAAATCATTCGCCATGGCATTGTGATAGCATTGCAGCAAGACGTGCCACGGCATTGCAATGGTATGCCATAACATGCCATGGCACGATTGTGGAGTTTGAACGGAACAACGTACCATGGCATACGTCGGAAAAACTATGGACGTGCCACGGTAGTGCATGACAATGGCATGGTCGCCCATGGCAATGCCATGATCATTCATGGTCATGCCATGGCGGGGTCAAAGCAATGCCATGAACGACCGTGGCCAATGCCACGGACGACCATGGACATCCGTCGTAATGCCATGACATTGCCACGGTCAGCCATCGCAATACCATGATCGCGCTTGGGAATGCCGTGGTCATCCATGGGAATGCCATGGAAATCCATGATCATCCGCAGCAATGCCATGGTCGATCATGAGAACGCTATGGTCACGGTAATGCCATGATTACCTATGGCAAGGTCATGGTTATCGGTGGTAATGCCACGGTCGTCCGTGGCAACCCATGGTCACCCGTGGCAATGCCATGGTCACCCATGGGAATGCCATAGTCGTCCGTGTGTCCGTGTCAAAGTGTGGTCATCCGTGGCAATGCCGTGGTCATCCATGGAAATGCCCTGGTTACCCCATGGGAACCCATGAGAATGCCGTGGGCGTCCGTGGCAACCCATGGTCATCCGTGGGAATGCCATGGACGTCCGTGGTAACAAATGGTCATCCTTGGCAATGCCATTGCCACCCATGGAAACGTCATGGTTAGCCATGGTATCATGGGAATGCCATGGGCGTCCGTGGCAACCCATGGTCAACCATCGCAATACCACGAGCATCCGTGGGAATGCCATGGTCACCCATAGGATGCAATGGTCACCTATGGCAAGGGAATGGTCATCGGTGGTAACGCCAAGGTCGTCCGTGGCAACCCATGGTCAATCGTGGCAATGCCATGATCAATCACGGGAATGGCATGGGTACCCCATGGGAACCCGTGGGAACGCCGTGGATGTCCGTGACAACCCATGACCAGTCATCCATGGGAATGCCATGGGCGTCCGTGGCAACCCATGGTCATTCGTGGCAATGCCACGGTCCCCTGTGAGAATGCCATGGTTACCCATTGGAACCCATGGGAATGCCGTGGGCGTCCATGGCAACCCATGGTCATCCGTGGCAACCTATGGTCACTCGTGGCAATGCAATGGTCACCCATGGGAATGCCATTGGTAACCACGGGAATGCCATGGCCGTCCGCGCCAACGCATGGTCATCCGTGGCAATGCCAAGGAATTTCCATGGTTACCCCATGGGAATGCCGTGGGCGCCCGTGACAATGCCATGGTCATCCATGGGAATGTCATGGGCGTCTGTGACAATGCATGGTCCTCCGTGGCAATGCCATGGACATGCCATGGTTACCCCATGGGAATGTCGTGGGCGTTCGTGGCAATGCCGTGGTCACCCATGGAAATATCATGGTTACCCCATGGGAACCCATGGTAATGCCGTGGGCATCTGTGGCAACCTGTGGTCATCCGTGGTAACACCTCGAGCAACCATGGGAATGCCATGTTCACCCATGGAAACGCCATGGTTACGTATGGCAAGGGCATGGTACGTCCGTCTGTGGCAACCCATGGTCACCCGTGGTAATGCCATGCTAACCCGTGGGAATGGCATGGGCGTCCGTGTCAACGCATGGTCATGTTTGGCAATGGCGTGGTCACCGATGGAAGCACCCTGGTTACCCCGTTTGAATCCATGGCAACCCGTGGCGTCCATGGCAACCCATGGTCGTCCGTGGCAACCTATGGTCACCCGTGGCAATGCCATGGTCACCCATGGTGACCATGGGAATGCCATGGCCGTCCGCGCCAACGCATGGTCATCCGTGGCAATGCCATAGAAATGCCATGGTTATCCCATGGGAATGCCGTGGGCGTCCGTGACAATGCATGGTCATCCTTGGCAATGCCGCGGTCATCACCCATGGAAATAACATGGTTACCCATGGGAACCCATGGTAATACCGTGGGCATCCGTGGCAACCTATGGTCATCCGTGGTAACACCACGAGTCCCATGGGAATGCCGTGGTCACCCATGGAAACATTACAGTTACCTATGGCAAGGGCATTGTCATCGGTGGCAATGCCACGGGCGTCCGTGGCAACCCATGGTCACCCATCGCAGTGCCATGCTCACCTATGGGAATGCCATCGGCGTCCGTGTCAACGCATGGTTATTCATGGCAATGGCGAGGTCACCGATAGAAATGCCCTGGTTACCCCATTGGATTACATGACAATACCGTGGGCGTCCGTGGCAACCCATGGTCATCCATGGAAGTGCCATGGGCGTCCGTGGCAACGCATGATCATCCTTGGCAACGCCATGGTTATCTATGGCAGGGCATGGCCATCGGTGGTAATGACACGGTCGTCCATGGCAACCCGTAGTCATCCGTGGTAATGCTATGGTCACCCATGGGAATGCCATGGGTGACCGTGCGAATGTCATGGGCATCCGTGGCAACGCATGGTCGTCCGTGTCAACAGCGTGGTCACCGATGGAAATTCCATGGTTACCCCATGACCCGTGCTGACGATACAGGTAGCCTGTTCTGATTGTTTCGTTTTCTGAGTAACGCGGCTTCTTTACCCAAAATCGTCGGAAATACGTCCTTTTGTTTTCTTGATTCTCCTTGTGGACCTTGGCCATGGGATTTTTGATCAAGTAGCAGTTTTACTTTTTTCCAAATCTGTTTCTTGGAGAGGTCTTAAGCTCCCGAATTGAGGAACCTCAGAAAAAACGCGGTGCACCTCTATCGTAGAACGCATCCCATGGGTTCCCCATGGGAATGCCGAGGTTGCCTGTGGCAACCCATGGTCATCCATGGCAATAACATAAATCAACCATGGGAATGCCATGGTCACCCATGGGAAGGCCATTGTTACCTTTGGCAAGGGCATAATCATCGGTGGTAACGCCACGGTCGTCCGCGGGATGTCCGAGCTGGTTCTCAGCTCACGGGGGGAGTTCTTCGTCTCTGATTACACTGGGTCCAGATCCAACACGCATTCGCATGCCAAAGCAGAGCTATGGGCAAAACAAGAGTAGGAGAGGACAGAAGCGGCCGTACGTCAGGCAGAGCTCATGGTATTCCCGAATATGCAGGGAACAGCGGCGGTCTTAAGGCTCACGCTGAGTAAACGAGCCGTCTTGAGTCTCGAGGAGCGCCACTCCGAGATGAAGCATCTTCTGGCTGAGTGCTGAGCAAACGAGCCATCTTGAGTCCCGAGGAGTGTCACTCCGAGATTAAGCGTCTTCTGACCGATTGCCAAGCAAACGAGCTGTCTTGAGTGTCGAGGAGCGTAGCTCCGAGGTGAAGCGTCTTCTGGGCTGAGTGCTGAGCAAACAAGCTGTGTCGAATCTCGAGGAGCAAATCTCCGATATGAACCGTATTTTGCACGAAGTCCAAGGGCGTCGTCCAAGTGCCGCGTGCATGGTGACCAACAGGAGGCCTCTGCCGTCTCACTGTTATATGTAGTGGTCGCCGCCGGAAGAGGAAGCGAACCCCTCCGTTCAGATGCCATCCGTGGAAGCAAGGGCTGACTGGTCGGGAACAAAAGCGTGCTAAAAAAATTACTTCGAGCAGATAGGAGGAAGGCAGCTAGCTAGCGACGCCATTAGCCAATCGGCGCCATATGTGTTAAGTTACTGGGGGTGGGACAAAGGATATTCCTGCACGTCTGCCGTGTGCGCATGTCTCCGGCGTTACTCACTCTCGCAAGTTCAGAAATAGGGGAGAAGCAGCTTGACATGAAGGCCCTGAATCGCCATGACATCTGCCTGGGCCGAGGAGGGGATATGCCTTTCCCGTCTCATGATTATGCCTAATACAAAGGCCATCCTAACAATACAAAAACGGGCCAATTACCATTTACGAGGTGATTACGATCATTCCAAGGCCGTACCATAACAACCTGCATAATTCTGCACGCTGCTGCCGTACACTACAGGTCCGTAGTACTGCCTACTGCCGGGGTACACAGGATATGAGAAAAAAAATGCCATACGTCGTACCGGTAGTTTATTTTACGAGTTATACGTGGTACCGAAGTATCAGATACGTAGGATATTTATCCTTGCTTCCCCCCGGAGAAAACGCCTTCCACCAAGAATGTCCATGAACGGACAGTGGTGATGCCTAGATGCCCGGTCCCCCCCCGGTGACACAACCCGTACTTTTGTGCTGCACCAACAGCCCACAACAGGGGTTTGGAGTAGGGCCTAGCTGTGCTGCCACCGGTAGGATTGTTGTAGGCTGCCCGTCGCTGCTGCACACCGCGTGTTGCGCGCCGTCTGCTGCTGCTCTTATTGCTGCTGCCGTACACTGTGGGCACGTTTATATAACTTCCTACTGCTGGAGCACCGATGCCCGGCCGTCGATCGATTTATCGATCAAGATCAAGTTCAACGATATGATGCCACCAACAATGAACGATGAGGAAGAAACATGTCAGGACGGCGACGGGCACGAGCACGAAAAGCGCCCTGCAGCAGCCAGGCTGACCGGCAAAAGCGGCGGAGGAGATGTGACGGTAAGCAAAGAGGCAGGTAAACGGGCTGAGAACGGTGTGGTTGACTTAACAAAGTGCGTCGTGTATCTGTCCCTGATGCTGATAGAAAAGGATCATTTTTCGAATTATGGTGATGATGACGACGATGAGCACGAAAAAGAAGAATCAAGGAGCGATTGTAGACTGGAATGCGTAAACGCTAACGTAGAATTCTTTGTTACCCATACTATCCCGCATCCTCTCTTTGGCGTTGTCCGCAGGTGCTTGGTGGAAACCGTTGTTGTGCTTCCCATCCCACATCTTACGTCTTCAGGTTCATCGTCTTCACCTTCACCGCGGTTGACATCAGCATCTCCGATTAGCACCAGGGATACTCGTCATTGATCAGAAATCTCTAGATCATTTTCTCTTTGTCTCCTTTTTTGGAGATTTGGTTGTCTCTTCTTTTTTCTCTTGAAACCCACCCGTTATTGTTTCCTTCTCTTTGGCGGCCCTTGCTTCTGCTGCTTGCTGCTGCTGCCGCTGCTGCCGCTGCTGCTGCTTCCTCCGCCGCCGCTTAGACTACACTGGTAAGCGGAATCGATTTTAGAGGGCACACAGGAAGGGGAGGAGTACCGACGCATGAAGAACATGGGACGTGTGGGGGATCTTGCGAATAAAGTCTATTTTGGGGCAGCAACTTGGCAGCAAGTACCAAAATTAATTGAACCAAAGATCGCGCCCATATTATATGCCAGCTACACTATACATGTGGTACCAGGAAGTGCATATTAAAACAAAAACAAAGCCTGCCGAAAAGTTCCTTCTTCCGTCTAGGCGGCAATGTTTCTCTCGCCAAACAAAGTTTGCCGTAAATAACAAGTTAAAAATTATCTCCTTTTTTCCTCTTTCAATCAACCATGTCGTCTCTCTCTCTCCCGCCCTTTCGGATGCTGTTGCTGACACTATTATAGCAGGCGGACTCGATTTTGGGGGGCACGCTGCGAGGGGGGAGGAGTATCGACGCTTGAAGAAAAGGTGGGCTGTGAGATATGCTGTGAACGCTCGGTGGGGCTGGCGAGCAGCAGGAACAAGTGATGTAGCTACGATGAACTGAATCGAATATCATGTGCTGCAAAGGCACAGTAACTAGTACACGATGTAAACGCCCGCGTTATGAATTCAAAAAATCAAAATAACGCCTGAGTAAAACGAAGCACCGAAAAAGTACATTCATAACACAGGAACTTCTCACTTCTCAGGCATGCAGTAGTAGACAGGCGCGATAGGTTTAGTTATGCCTGAGGCCTAAACCATAAATGTATCTACATGGGACGGAATGATGATGGTTTCGTTGTCGGCCGCCCGCTCGGTGTTTTTCTGCTGGTCTTGGGCCACTTTGCGTCGTCGCACGCCCGCTCGGTTGCTCGATCGATCACGCCGACGTTGGCAATGCCGCTCTTGTACGGTGGGATATTAAATACCCCACCAACCTCATCGCCGAAACAAAGTGTATGAGGCTCTGACGCAGCAGCAAAATGATGGTGGGGGTTCGTGTTTTCTCTTTTCATGATCGCGTGTCTACAAAAGCCCGCCGAAAGCCAAAGCCGAAATTACGAAAAAAGGAAAAAATAATGCGCAGACAGCAGTTGTGCGTGTAGAGTACCAGAGGGGGTATGCTATATCTTGCGGGAAATGGGAGAAGCACAACGCAAACCTCAGTATTTGTCCCGGAGATTGGACAAGGGCGTGTAAAGAAGAGAAGAAGCAAGAGGTCCAATCTCGTCACCCCCGATTAAAAAGCCTTCATCTGTAAATGCAATGCTGTCACAGCAGTACTCCTAGTAGTGGGGGATGCGTGGTTGGTCGGTGTTGGGAAGCGTGCCCCTCATGGGTTCCGGTGTCTTTATTAGTCTCTCCTCATGGCTCGCTGGATTGGCTGAAAGCTTATGCATTGTTTCCCTAAATAGAAATGCTAAAAGACAAACAGAACAGGGCTGGGCAGGGCAGGGCAGGGTAGTGCAGAGTAGTGAGATGAGGGGCGTCCTGCTTCTCCCATCATTGTCACCTACATTGTCGCCCATCTATGATGGCCTTGGCGTGAGTGTGGCATCTAATATCACGTGGTATCACCTCAACCATGACATGGTTTCACGTCGAATCTATAAACTATCCTTGTACGGAGGGCACTCCAGTACATTAGGCCACCCTGAATAGTCGTAGTTGCAGGTCACCTGGCAATCAAAGGGTGTCAACAAAGCATCCACAATTGGAAAGGGGATCGAAGATGCGGCTATTGGATACAAACGGAAATAAGGCTATAGATCCCCCCACACCTCGTAATAATGAGGCTTAAATTCCTCATTGCAAGATGTACAACCCTATGTATGATGGAGCTCAAGGTGAGAAAATGACCATAGCAATGAGTGTAGGGACCACGAAGATTGCAGATAGGGGAGGATCGAAGATGCGGCTATTCGACACAAACGGAAATGAGGCTAAATATTCCCCACACCTCGTAATAATGAGGCTTAAATGCCTCATATTGCAAGATGATGTACAACCCTATATTTATGTATGAGGCAGTTCAAGGAGATAAAATGCCCATAGCGATGAGTGTAGGGACCACGAAGGTTGCAGATAGGCAAACAGCCAATGAATGTTCACCGCTCCCCGAGAAATGTAAGCGGGCAATCTACGCAGATGTGGACGCCGTCATGATTTATCTCCTATGTTATGAATAGGAGCAGCAGAGGTTGGTGGGGCTGGCCCACGAAAGGCGCGAGAGCTCGGGGACACCGGCGCACTTGCCACGGGAGAGCCGATCACTGGATGGGTCGGCAGAGGCAACAGGCCGAACGGCAGGAGGTGTAGAAAGTGGCTGAACGGGAAGGGCGAGTAGCGCGTGTAGACTCACAGGCGGCCGAATAATTAACTCTTTAAAACCCATGCATAGCGATAATAGTCTAGTTTAATGGGTGCGAAGCGCAATATTGGAAGGTGTAAGCGTGCAGCAGGCAACACTTCGTTCTATGCACGTGTCCCACAAGTCCCTGAATTGGGGTACTGCATGCAGTAGAAACATGATCTTAATCTCCAAAACTAGCAGCCTGGGGTACTTTTGAGGCTGATGCTGTATGTAGTCTACTCACTTGTTTAGACAGTTTTCCGCGTTTGCAATCTCAAAGGGGTTAAGCGCCACGACAACGACCTGAGGGGTTACCCACGAGAAGAAACCCCAACCGAGAGGTGAAGACCTTGATGCATAGTTTGTGAGTGTTTGAGCTTTCGTTGGAAGTTTGTTGGGGACATCAAAAGGCTTCGAGTATGATTGCACATGGCAAATTCAGTGCATTATTAAAACAATGAAAACGAGCCAGCGTAATTTCGTTCGATTGATATCTCGTACACCTGCTCACTATTTACGAATAATAGTGGGATCGCTCAAAGGCTAAATACACCGGTCATGTACGTATCTGGGATTACGTGTGGGGCCATGTTACAAGCAGTATATACTGGTAGGATCACACTTGGGTCCTCATCATCATCAGGAGCCTCTATTCACGCCGAGGTCCTCCAATCAATGCATAAACACTTCCGTCTTCAAGTCGCTCGATGTCAAATCATCAAAACGAGCCAGTGCGGCAGCGATACGGCTGCAACATACGCAATAAATCCCATTTTGAATCACTAGCGGTACTACCAATATAGTTTCACTTTTACATGCAATGCAATCGCGAGGAATTAACATAGGAACACAGAAAACACAAACGGCAATAAATACCTACTTCTAGACCCAGGCTACGGTAGGGGGGTCCCTTTTTGGGCCTTGAATTTCAGTGGCTATGGGGTCACTCGCGCGAGTAACCCCTTTGTTCCTTTGCGATCTTACGTTTTCTTCATGTTTTATATTGACGAAATCCATCCGGAATGCAAAGGCAATCTAAGCTGCGCCAAAACAACTGCCTAAACCATTTTCATCCGTGGGGTGCAGAGTCACTCGTGCGAGTGGCTCAAGCACACCAGTGAAATCGGGGGTACCCCCCCTACCGTAGCCTTGGTCTCTAGTACGTACGTACCGTACCTGATGCTTGGTCTGGTGTGTAGTACTGGTATATAAAAAAATTTCCCTTCACAGCTGTCAGATTTTGTCCCCCTCAGAAACGGGTTTTATAGTTTCCGCGTACAGACTGACTAAAATCACCCTGTTGACCCTGATAGCTACACTGTAGTTGTAAGGGGAGTCGCCGACCTATATCCTTAATAATGAGGACACACAACTCGTAATGCGCGCGATCGGAGTATCACACACAGCTTGCAAAGATGAGTTTCGACGAAATCTTCGATCTCACAGCTGGAGTGTATTTTCATTTTTTATAATAATAAGCCGGTGTCTGGGATGATTGTCGTGCCCCGAGATCCGAGAGCCTGAGAGGCTTGTGGTGGGATATGGTATAGGGTAACTCTCCGGTATTCACCGTTCATGGTCGAATATACGCCCCAAGATCCGCAGCACGACATCGATATTTTGTTCGGTTCTCAAATCGCCTGAAGTTGTACCAAACGGGCACGCCGACAGTCACGTAGGACCCGTGTGCAAGTGTTCAGCGTACATACAGCGTCGAGGCTTGTTAGTCAAGGCCCTCCGAACTCGTTCGGATGTTCTGCTATTGTATGCTTAGATCAGACGCCACGTCGCCGTGACTCAGACGTAGCGGGGTGCTTCCTAAAATATGCGACACGCTAATTGTTTTATCAAGTATATCGTACGTACCGTTTCGATGAATGACGTTACTAGACTTGCAGTGAATCGGTAAGATATATTTTTGTTCCCCGCCCAATTCGTTCAAACGCCCCACTTACAATCGAAATCGGCCAGAGCAATAAACACTTCTAAGCAGTTGATATCACGTCATTGTCTTTCTAGCCATCCATGACGTAGCTTTCATTCATCCCCCCTCCCCCCCTCCAACGCCCCCTCATTCCCCACACCCCGCACAATCGCCTAGACCCAGCACCGCGCGTATAGCAAGCCCCTACATATATGATTAATACGCGCGATCGGAGGATCACACACAATGTTGCGAAGACCACACTTCCGCGTATTTTTACACACGACGCGTATGAAAATACGCGGAAGTGTGGTGAGCTAAAGCTTTATTTTTCCCCATCCGCCGGAGGATAAAAAAAAAAAAAAAAAAAGAAGATCGGTGTCGACCATATCCTTGATCTCATAGCTGGAGTGTATTTGAATATTATATGTGACCTAAACCTCTTCAAAACCCTTCCCCCTCCCCCCCCCCCCCTTTTTTTTTCTCTCGCTTTTTCTTGCTTAAACGCCCCACCTAATTAATACCGAAATCCGCCAGAGTAATAAATACTTCCACGCCCTGGATATCGCCTCGTTATCGTTTTAGAGCCGTCCATGCCGCTGCTGCAATTCCCACCCACCCCCGCCCCCAACGCCCCCTCTTTCCCCACTATCCGCACCATCGCCTATAGCTAGCACCACGCGTATAGCAAACCCCTACATCTATGCGACCTAAAGCCCTCCCCCCCCCGCCCCTCGCTCCCCCCCGGCATTCCCCCCCCCCTCCCCCACAAGAGGGATTTATAGTTTCCATGCACACATTGACCTGCCTCACCCGTCGCCTCCCCCCCCTCCCCCCCTCCCGCCCCCCTTTTGATCAAAATCAGGCCCCCACGTCCTTCAAAACTCCGCCCTCCCCTCACTGGTTATTCGACTTACAGTTATTCACTTGATCAATAAACTGATGCATTTCCTTCCACAGCTGTCAGATTTTGTCCCCCTCAGAAACGTGTTTTATAGTTTCCGCGCACAGACTGCCTAACACCACCCTGTTGACCCTGATAGCTACACTGCAGTTGCAAGGGGAGTCGCCGACCTACATCCTTAATGAGGACACACAACCCGTAATACGCGCGATCGGAGTATCACACACAGCTTGCAAAGATGAGGTTCGACAAAATATTCGATCTCACAGCTGGATTGTATTTTAATTTTTATAATGATTCTTGTGTGTACTTGTGTTCTTAACGTTAACTTTTGCTCTTTTCATTCTTGTATCCTCCGGTGGATGGAGAATACGAAGCTCAAGTCCACCACACTTCAAAATATTTTCATAAAAGTCGTGTGTCGATTTAACTCACTTGTACTCGAAGTCCAGCGTTATCTGGGTCAGTTCCCGTGGCAATGATAGCGCGAGCCGTCGCTGCAGGTGGCCACCGCTACCATTCCAGCAACACAAGCTACTGTGGTACACGGATGCGTGAGTACGTCGGGCGGACTTTATCCCTAGGGATCAGGTGCGATGGAGATAGCCACCCGCAAGTTCACCCCTCCGAGTAGTGTGGGACTTGCGCAAGCTCACCCACTAACAAAACCCCCGGCCATGAGAAAAAAGCCTTCCGCCGGACTTGGTCAAGTTACGGCCCACCTTACCCATTCCGGCGTTGGCTCTGGTTTACCTTTTTGGGGCCCATGCACAGCGATAAAAAAGGCACAAGTGCGATACTGTAAAACGGCCCAAAACAACGTGCAACAGGTCCAGTTTCGCCGAACTGCGGGGGTGTCGTGCAGAATGCAGCTCCTTCCAGTGCACTTCGGACACACTCCCCAAGCCAACAGCCAGCGTCGAAATTCCTAACCAGCCGTGTTTCTACCCCGCTTGTTGAATGGTACGCCGATTTCACTTAGCATGTGTAATTTACCTTTGATCATCTGGCAGACTTGGAAAAAAACAACTCGACGCGTGTGCCGCTTGCGTCACAGATCAATGACATAACTGTCAATACACAACTCAGTGGTGCAATTGGAATTGCTTTGAAATGCCGAATTTGGTGTTTCGCTCCTCGTCTCCTCGTATATATATCAGAAACGGGTTTTTTTATAGTTTCCGCGCACAGACTGACTAAAATCACCCTGTTGATCCTGATAGCTACACTGTAGACGTAAGGGGAGTCGCCGGCCTATATCCTTAATGAGGACACACAACTCGTAATGCGCGCGATCGGAGTATCACACACAGCTTGCAAAGATGAGTTTCAACGAAATCTTCGATCTCACAGCTGGAGTGTATTTTCATTTTTTATAATATATATAATTACAATAGCCGAGCTCAGCCCTTCTGCGAAGTCGGAATTTGTTGGTTTTCCCACCCCTCACCCGCATTTATTTGTGGCACGAGGACATATATATTTCACAGAGTCGACGTCTTTGCACAAGTATAACGGAAGGCAGAGGTCGGGTGATGGGGTCCGGGTAACTAGATCGTCGAGCACAACTAACGGCTACAAAATCTCCTACCCACTAGCGTCCGCTCGGGGATGCCCGCCCAATGCGACCCTTGTATCCACGTACGTTCTTGGCACCACAACCAGAGTAATTATTGCCGCCCAAATTACAAAGCCTACCGAAGATTAATGAACTGGATCATTCTCGGTAGAGAATCGTCCCCGTACTTAGCCTGTTAAAAGCATTCCTTCCGACGCCCTCTGCCGGATGATGCATGCTTCGTCTGCGCCAAAGTTGCCGACCGGCCCGAACGTAGAAAGGAAGGGTGCACATAAGAGTACACCTTCGCTCTAAAGCGAAGGGTGTTCGGTATGGGATGCGTGCTACGGTAGAGGTAGCACCGTTCGTGTGAAATGGTTTCTGAATGACGGGGCTCCTTGAGCAAAAACCGCCAGAACTAGGTTATTTTTTTTGCGTGATTTTTGCTGTATGCCTACGAAGGCCATGGGATTCTTTCATATCCGGTACAGGTTTTCTTTTTCTTCAAATCAATTTTTTGGGAGAGGTCTTGAGCTGCTAAAGCCAGAAAGGTCAGAAAAAACGTGGTGTACGTCGACCGTAGCAGGCGTCAAGGAGCCGATACAACGGGTGCGACGACGTGGCTGAAGGCCACATGGCAACGCCAGCTCTCTCCGTGTGGAGTAGGATTCACAACATAGTGACTTAGAGTAGCGCGTCGACAAGCCCCGCGAGCATGAGGAAACAGTAGTGTACCCATGTTGCGATTTATCGTGCTCCCCGATTTATCGGATTCCTTCCGAAATATCCGAACCCCACTTCAAAGCACTGTATCAAGGGTGATATACCCCCCCCCCCTCCGATACACTGTGTCAAGGGATATACTGTATCTATATCAAGGTGATATATTGGGGGGAGGGGGCTGTATCACCCCTGATACAGTGTATCGGGGGGGGTCTATATCACCGTTGGTAGTATACAAGGGGGCTACAATTTTAGCGATTCATCGTGCCCCCTGATTTACCGGATCCCTTCCGCAATATCCGGACCCCACTTCAAAACATCATCCCCCTCGTTGATGGTATACAAGGGGGCTATATCACCCTTGATATAGGTAATCATCCGGCTGTTTGAGTGGGAGGGGGGACTGATATTTTTCAGGGGGGTTCCGGATATTTCAGGGGGTTTCAGGGGCGGGTGGTATATTTCAACGGGGGATGATACATTTCAGGGGGGGGACGATATTTTGAAGTGGGGTCCGGATATTGCGGAAGGGATCCGATAAATCGGGGTCGCCATAAGTCGCAACACAGCCTGCTTGATGCCACCAGGTTCTCGGGGGCCGACACCCACGCTTGAACCTGTGTTGATTCATGCTTGTATGTAGCTAACTATGTACCTTGCAAGATGCAGACGCGAGGTGGATCAGGGCGTTCAATTATGTGACAAGAGGTGTCTAGTAGCGGGGCATTGCGATGTCGGGATTATAATGGTGAATGTCGTGCGCGTGGGTATGTTGCGAATTATCGTGCACCCCGATTTATCGGATCCCTTCCGCAATATCCGGACCCCACTTCAAAACATTATCCACCCGTTGATAGTACACAAGGGGACTATACTTCACCCTTGATATAGGTAATCATCCAACTGTTTGAGTGGGAGGGGGGGGTGATATTTTTCAGGGGGGGTCTGGATATTTAAGGGGGGATGATAAATTTCAGGGGGGGGATGATATGTTGGAGTGGGGTCCGGATATTATGGACGGGATCCGATAAACCGGGGGGGCACGATAAGTCGCAACAAGGCTGTACCCAGTGGCCAAAAGGGCGATTATTTGCAAAGTTATTTCGGTTGTCCGTGGTGCACGGTGCGGGTTTTTTTAATCGACAATCAATCCTACGATCCGGTTAGGTGCGGTTTTACGAAAGCGGAAGTCTTACATTGCGGTTCGGTGTGGTTTTCGGATCTTGTAAATGCTACGGTGCTGTACGGTGCGGTTTCAAATTGTAAATGCTACGGCGCGGTTCTTGTGGTTTTGAATTTCGGAAATCCTACGGTGCGGTTCGGTGGGATTTTCAGAAATCAGGAATCGTACGGTGCGGTTCGGTGCAGTTGTTAGATATAGCAAATCTTACGGTGCGGTTCGGTGCTGTGATAAATCCTACCGTGCCGTTCGGTGCAGTTCTCCGTTGAACGTTATTTCTTATTTCTACGGTGAGAGGGCCCATCTCCGTTGGGAAAACCGCGCAAAACCGTGTTTTCCTAACTAACGGTGCATAGTATGAATAAACAGTAGTACAAAACCGCGGTTTCGTACGGTCGATTTGTAGGTTTCAGTTTTTACCGATATCCAACAAAGATTTTTATTGTTTTTATATTTTCGCGACGGGGATATAATTGTTTTTCTTTTTTTGTTGTTTTGGTAAACTCCGCCCTCTCCCCACCGATTATACGACTTACGGGGTATACTTGATAAACTTGTGCATTTCCTTTCACAGCTGTCATATTTTGTCGCCCTCAAAAACGAGTTTTATGTTTTCCGCGCACAGACTGATTAGCATCGCCCTGTTGACCCTGGTACAAGCTACGCTGTAGTGGGGAGTCGCCGACCTATATTCTTAGTAAGAACACACACCCAGTAGTACGCGCGTTCGTAGTATCACACAGCTTGCGAAGACGAGTTTCCACAAAATCTTCGATCTCACACACAGCTGGAGTGTATTTTCGTGTCGATATTAAGACGTTTGCTACGATAGAGGGAGAGCTTTCCGTCTGAAATGTTTTCTGAATGACGGTTCTCCTTGACTCCAAATCGTCGGAAATAAGCCATTTTTTTGTAATTGATTATCGTTGTGTATCTAGGCCATGGAAATTTTCGTCCGGTAGCAGATTTTGTTTTTTCTCCCCGAAAATATTTTTTGGGTTTAGAAGGACATGTTTTAAGTTCCTAGATTGAGAAACCTTGGTTTCAAAGCGGTGCACCACTATCGTAGCACGCGTCATAAATTGGAAAGATGACATTCCGGGTGGCTATCTCCACCGAAACTGACCCTCAGGGGACAGGCCGGGTCGACATACGCACGCATCCGTATACAACGGCAGCTTGCGCTGCCGGGGTTGTAACGAAGACCACTGATGGGGACAGCTTCCGCTATACCTACAATGGGACCCGAAGGGTGCGCCAGCTAGCGTTGGGCTGCGAAAGCAGCTGAGTTAAATCGACACACGACGCGTATGAAAATACGTGGAAGTGTGGTGAGCTAAAGCTTTATTTTTCCACATCCGCCGGAGGATTAAAAGAAATATATATATATACCTGGTATATATTAACCACTTGATAAATGATAAGTAATAGTGGTATATATAATTATTATAAAAATATAAATACACTCCAGCTAGCTGTGAGATCGAAGATTTTGTCGAAACTCATCTTTGCGAGCTGTGTGTGGTACTCCGATCGCGCGAATTATTGGGTGTGTGTTCTCATTAAGGATATTCCCCTTGAAACCACATTGTAGCTTGTACCAGGGTCATCATCAGAGTGAAGTTAAATAATTTGTACGCGGAAACTATAAAACCCGTTTTTGAGGGGGACAAAATCTGACAGCTGTGGAAGGTAGTTCGGGCAATGATATCAACTGCCCCAAGTGGTGGTGTTCAGATTTTGATTTTAGGTGGAGCGTTTGAACAAGAGGGAGCGGGGGGGGGGGGAGAGGGGCGGGGGGGACAACTCCATCTGTGTGCGTAAACTACAAAAATGCTTTAAGGGGACAAATCTGACGGTTGTGAAAGGAATGCATCAGTTTATCATGTATATATATCCTGTCTGTCGTACAACCGGTTAGGGAAGGGCGGAGTGTTTGAAAAGGGAGAAAGGGAGGGGGGGGGGGGTTCTTTCAGCTTTAGGTTGCATAGATGTATATCAGTTAGGAGCTTGCTATACGCTTGGTGATATCAACTGCCTGGAGGTCTTTATTACTCTGACAGATTCAAAGTTAGGTATGGCGGCGGGAGAGAACGAAACGAAGGGGGCGGAAGGGGTGGGGGGTCAAACCCCTTTATGTCGCATGAATGTATACTACCTCCATTCCCCTTGCCGCCTCGGTAAGGCTGCCGCGAAGCATGCCCTAGCAGGCTTGTAGCGAGTGGGCGGGGTCTTTCTGGAGGGTGTAAGGCCGGACTCACTCTCAAGGAGGTATACCTTCTTGCTGCTGCGTGTGGCGACGAGGCTTAGCCGTGGTGGTAGAGTTGGGTCGTACGTGGTGCGTTGGGCATGGTCACCTACGATTCGTGCGTCTTTTGAAGCAGCAGCGGCGGAGCAGCAATGCTTAATCGGGATGCTCGTGCGCGGAGGCAGGCGCCACCACGAGCCACGCTACGGCGCAGTCTCGGTTTGCGTGGACGGAACTGCGCCGGCAGGAGGCTGGATTCGACGACGAAGGAGAAGGGCGACTGGCCGTCAACGGAAAAGACGGATTGAGCTCTCCCTGAACAAGAATTTTTGTCTTCAGATCAGCACCGCAAGCTGCGTGGAGCATTTTGTTTTTTTAGGACGGTGGAGAAGGGAAACCGATTGGAATTGAGTGTCAACGAGAGCAAGTGCGAAGGAGCGGGCCGAGTGAGCTAAGGCGATGAGGCGGACATGGACAACCACAGCAGGAGGATGGCACACGGAGACCCACGACCCGCACGCACACCATCATCATGAGAGCAGCGATCGTCTTTTTATCATTTTTTTTTACGAGGCAGTAGTACAGCATGTTACTCACGTTACTGATTTTTGTAGAGTTTGTAGAAGAGCTGTATACCCTTCATTGGGAACGAACCCCCGCAATTTTCAATTTTCAGGCACGGGCGTCGCAGCTACCTGTCTGTCAAATAACCCTGGAAGGCGGGGCAATCATTGAAATTTGTATTGTGGTTTTTGGTTCGATTGCTCTTTTGTCACTGCATGCCGGCGGGTCATCACTCTGACAGCACTCCAGACAGCAGGCGCGCTCGTTTGTGCTCACGATTACCTTGCGGTTCGTACGGTGCGGACAGCCCAACCGCTGTAGGTTGTAGCCGCGAGTTGGTTAGTTGTGGGAAGGGGGGAACTCTGTAGTTGAGTGGATACCTGCGGCCATGTGGGTTCAGTTTGCACATTGGATCTTTTCACTTGTGCGCCTTCTTTGTATCGTGCGTTATAGGCGGGAAAGCGTAGTATTTCCCGGACGAATTTTGATTTCTTTTGGTTTTTCGGATATTCCTAGGGCTCCAGCACATTTATTTGTGTGACCACGGACTCTAAATGTTTCGACAAGAGTTAATGTGAGAAAACAACAAGACAGTATATACCTGGGAGAAACGTTACTGAACGTGCTAGGTCTAGGCGGTGGTGCGGGTGGTGGGGAAGGAGGGGGCGGGGCGGGGGGGGGGGGGCGGGGGGTGGAAATAAATTAGTTGGAGCTTCGGCACGGCTGGTTGGATAGGTAATGAGGTGATATTACCTGTCTGGTATTGTTTATTATTCTAATCTAGCAGGTTTGATTTTAGGTGCGGTATACAAAAAATGTTTTGGTGTGGTATACAATGTGTTACAGCTTCGTGGTGCGTTATTTTGCATGGATCGCAAGATAGAACATACATATTGCAAAATTCAACAAGCGAGGTGATGTGGTCATGCAATGTCACCACCATTGAGCACGAGGGGAGAAGTGTAAACCGTCAATGTTTTGAAAGGAACGCTTGATGCACCCGCGCTCAAGTACGTTACTTCGTTATGCATATGCTACTTCGTTCGGCAGAGGTTGGGAGGCGATCATGCAGACGGTAGATACGAAATACCCTACGCAATAGGTTGATATTGCTTCTACCGCAATTTTAACGTATCTGCCTGTACGTCCTTTTCACATTGATTGTTATAAAATACTCCAGAGTAGCTAATAATAATGTACGATTTATACGCCCATGATTTTTACCGTGCCGATGCAGAGCTCTGAGGTCGCCAATTCTAAGACAAAGATACATATTACAAATACAACGAGCGAGGTGATGTGGTCATGCAATTTCATCACCATTGAACACGAGGGGGAGAAGTGCAGATCGTCAGTGTTTTGAAAGGGATGCTTGATGTGCCCGCGCTCAATTACGTTATTTCGTTAGGTATATATGCTACTTCGTTTGGCAGAGATTGTCAGGCGATCAGGCAGGCGGCAGGTAGGCACGAAATACCCTGCGAAATAGGTTGGTAGTGTGGTCTACCGACCTTTTAACATACCTGCCTGTACTTCCTTTTCACATTATTTGTATCTATTATAAAAAATGAAAATACACTCCAGCTGTGAGATCGAAGATTTCGTCGAAACTCATCTTTGCAAGCTGTGTGTGATACTCCGATCGCGCGCATTATTACGAGTTGTGTGTCCTCATTAAGGATATAGGTCGTCGACTCCCCTTACAACTACAGTGTATCTATCAGGGTCAACAGGATGATTTTAGTCAGTCTGTGCGCGGAAACTATAAAACCCGTTTCTGAGGGGGACAAAATCTGACAGCTGTGAAGGGGAATGTATCCTTTTATCAAGTGAATCTTGTAAGTCGAATAACCGGTGAGGGGGGTGGGGCGGAGTTTTGAAGGACGTGGGGGCCTGGTTTTGATCAAAAGCGAGCGGGTTTGGAGGGGGGGGGGGGGGGGGGAAAGGGGGCAATTTGTGCATGTAAGCTATAAATCCTTTCGAGGGGATAAATCTGACGGTTTTGGCACCATTATATTATTGGGGGCGGGGGGGCGGGGGGGGGGGGGGGAAGGGGCGTGTGGGGCAGCTCAATATGTGCCTGGAAACTATACATTATTTTGAGGGGATAAATGTGACGGTTTTGGAAATAATACATCAGTTTATCATGTATATCCTGGGGTAAGTCGTACAATCAGTGAGTAAAGAGAGGGTGGAGTGTTAGAGGGGGTGGGGTTGGGATGGGTTGGGGGGGAGGTGGGGGGTGTGGGGGCGGGGGGGGGGCGGGGGGGAAGGAAGGGCTTTAGGTGAGGGGTTTGTTATACATGTGGTGCTAGGTCTAGGCGACGGCGCGGGTGATGGGGAAGAAGGGGGCGTTCGAGGCGGGGGGGGGGGGGGGGGACACAGCGGCATGGATGGCTCTCGAAAGATAATGAGGTGATATCCTGTGCGTGAAGTGTTTATTAATGTGGCGGATTTCGATATTTGGTGGGGCGTTTGAGTAAGGGAGAGCAAGATGTATCTATTGTACGATTATGCGCCCTGTCTTTTCCATGCCGTCGAAGATGTTGTGATCCTGTAGATGCCGCGTCCACGTCTGATGCTCGTGTTAGTGGTGCTCACAAAAACCTGCCCTAGCGTGTAGTGGACGATCGCTATGTATGTGGTGTTCCTTTACTCAACATCACACCAGGTAGCATATATAATATATGTCAACGCAATCACTTTCTTGAAAATGACAAATGGAAATTATTCACACTATATGATAGACACCGCTGCTGCTACGATGGCGAAGTCTGCCCTGCCCATGTGATGGCCCACGCGATTTTACGGGCCAGCCCGGGCCGCGGCTCACCTGAGGCAACCTGCCGACATTTACAGGCCGAGACACAGGCCAGTCTGCATGTAATCTGTGCTAAAAAATCACAGAAGAGCGGTTTACAAGTTGTTTCGCAGCAAAAAACAGCAATAATAACAAGCGCAAACCAGATGGATTCGATATTCACGATATCCCCTTTTGTTCCCCGCCCAGTTCGTTCAAACGGCCCACTTACAATCAATCGAAATCGGCCAGAGTAATAAACACTTCTAAGCAATTGATATCACGTCATCATTGTCTTTCTAGCCATCCATGACGTAGCTTTCATTCATCCCCCCTCCCCCCCTCCAATGCCCCCTCCTTCCCCACACCCCGCACGATCGCCTAGACCCAGCACCGCGCGTATAGCAAGCCCCTACATATATCATTGATACGCGCGATCGGAGGATCACACACAATGTTGTGAAGATCAGTGTCGACCAATCCTTGATCTCTTAGCTGGAGTGTATTTGAATATTATATGTGACCTAAACCTCTTGACCCCCCCCCCCCTTTTTTCTTTTTTTTCTCTCGCTTTCTCTTGCTTAAACGCCCCACCGAAGTCCACCAGAGTAATAGACACTTCCACGCCCTGGATATCGCCTCGTTATCGTTTTAGAGCCGTCCATGCCGCTGCTGCAATTCCCACCCACCCCCGCCCCTAACGCCCCCTCCTTTCCCACCACCTGCACCATCGCCTAGACCTAGCAACACGCGTATAGCAAACCCCTACATCTATGCGACCTAAAGCCCCCCCCCCCTCCGCCGCCCGCCCCCCCCGGCACAATCCCCCCCCCCCTTCCCCACAAGAAGGATTTATAGTTTCCACGCACAAATTGACCTGCCCCACCCGTCCCCTCCCCCCCCCTCCCCCCCTCCCGCCCCCCTTTTGATCAAAATCAGCCCCCCACGTCCTTAAAAACTCCGCCCTCCCCTCACCGGTTATTCAACTTACAGTAGGATTTACTTGATAAACTGATGCATTTCCTTCCACAGCTGTCAGATTTTGTCCCCCTCAGAAACGGGTTCTATAGTTTCCGCGCACAGACTTCCTGACATCACCCTGTTGACCGTGATAGCTACACTGTAGTTGCAAGGGGAGTCGCCGACCTATATTCTTAACGAGGACACGCGACCCGTAATACGCGCGATCGCAGTATCACACACAGCTAGCTTGCAAAGATGAGTTTCGACAAAATATTCGATCTCACAGCTGGAGTGTATTTTAATTTTTATAATATATTATGCGTACTGATACATATACCCCATATTATACAAGGAACAGCAAAAACTGACGATGATTTACAATCAGGCGTATTTCTACATACCAAGCGCAACCCCTGCTGCTGCCAGAGTAAATATACTCCGGCCAAGACATTTCTAACGCAGTAAGAGCGGTGGCTAGATACTGCGCTTCGCCCAAGTTAGTTCATTAGAGTGCAGCGCTTGGGTGTCAGACGGATTATATAACTCGGTATCACTCTTCAGGGAGGTACATCAGCGGTCCTGAGCTTGCAGGTATTTGCTGATGCAGACTACGCAAGTGTGGCGGCTGACAGGAGGTCAGTCTCCGGGGGGTTAGTGTGGGGGTGGTTGTGTATCTTGGTTTTCCAGGACGCAGAAGTGCGTCACAATTTCTACTACAGACGCAGAGTATGTGACGCTTGCAGACGTGATTAAGAAAGTGCTGTTTTTGAGGCAGGTTTGACGTTTCATGTTGCCTGATGTTGGCATGTCGTGCATACCGGTGTTCGAGGACAATGAGGGCGCGGTGCAGCTTGCGAAGAACCCAATCACGAACCCGAACTCAAAGCACATACACGTACGGCACCATTTTCTCAGGGAGCTAGTAGGGCGGAAAGAGGTATCGATCATCCACGTGACGTCTTCTTTTCACAGCACGCTGATTTCTTAACCAAGGCAATACCGTGGGAGTCGTTTGAGTTTCACCGTAGTCTTGCGGTGAACTCCTGGCAACATTAAGTGGAGGTGATAATATTGTTTGGTTTTGAATACAAGTATTGGATTATGGAATTTGACATTTTTTATCTTGATTTTGGTATAAATTTTCGCTTGGTGGAGGACTTGGAGTATATTAATTTGAGGGAACAATATTGGTTGGTTTTGAGTATTGAACGCTGAAATCTGATATTTCCATCTTGATTTCGGTATGAATATTTCGCTTGATGGGGGACTTGGAGTATATTAATTTGGGGGAACAGTATTG
This sequence comes from Undaria pinnatifida, assembly GCA_012845835.1. NCBI lineage: Eukaryota > Phaeophyceae > Laminariales > Alariaceae > Undaria > Undaria pinnatifida. The sequence goes on from JABAKD010000028.1 coordinate 9,881,917, forward strand.
GTTGGTTTTGAGTATTGAACGATGAAATTTGAGATTTGTAACTCGATAGAAGACTTAGGAGTATGCATATATTAATTTGGGAGAGTAATATTGGTTGTTTTTGAGAGTATTGGATGGTGAAAATTGATTTTTTTATGTTGATTTCAGTATTGAATCTTGCTTGATCGAAGGCTTGGGAGTTTATTTATTTGGGTAAAATATTGGTTTATCTATACTTGTAGGGTTGTTTGGTTTTGGAACAGAAACCATATTTTGTATTCATGGTGTTCGGTTTGAATGGGCGTTATCATGACTGCGTTACAAGGGAGGGGAAGTTGGTTTGTGCTTGTATCAAAGCCTGATTGGGATAATATTTGTGCTTTATGAAACTGTAACGCATCTTCGGAGATGCGGCGGAACGGTCTCCTGCATTACTTGTTTTTTGCGTGGAAGTTCATGAAAGTTTTCGTGGAAGCTTCCACCACCTCACTGGAAGCTTCCATAGCTTCCATGAAAGCTTCCGTCGCTTCCATGGAAGGTTTCATATTTGCGGTGGAAGCTTCCATGAAAGCTTCCGTAGAAGCTTCCGTGAAAGCTTCCATGGAAGATATGGAAGCTTCCATGGAAAAACAATCCCGGAAGCTTCCATGGAAGTAGTGGAAGAGGTTCCACGAAAGCTTCCACGGCAGTGCTTCCACGAAAGCTTCCACGGAAGTGCTTCCACGAAAGTTCCCACGGATTCGAAAGCTTCCACGAAAGCACTTCCACGGATTTTCAGGTTTTAGATCCATGGAAGCAAGTGGCAGCTTCCACGGAAGGTCGGAAACTCAGCGGCTTCCACGAAAGCTTCCACAAAAGCTTTTCGTGAAAGCTTTCGAAGTAGCTTTCACGAAACGTTGGAAGCTGCATCCACGGAGGTTTCCGTTTTACTTCCATGGAAGCTTCCGCAGCTTCCACGGAATCTCAGCGGCTTCCACGACAGCTCCCACGGTTATAGTTGTATTGTACATTACTGTGCCTTCAGTAGAGCTTACCACTTTTCGACAACATGGTTGACGCACACTGTGTGTACAAGACGAAGGGAGTTTCACCGTACAATGGATGTTGCGGTTCGTTGGGTTAGGGTTAGGGTTAGGGTATACACAACTTAAAGAGTAAAAAAACCATATGCCGAAAGCTTTCACAGAAGCTTTTGTGGCAGTAATTTTCTTCCACGAAAGTTATCGCGGAGCTTTCATGGGAGATTTTTTAAAGCTTCCGTGGAAGATTTTTTTTTAAATTTATTTCTCATTTATCATTTGCTTCCACGGAAGCTTCCGTGAAAGCTTCCGTGGAGGCAAATTTACTCCCACAAAAGCTTCCATGATAGCTTCCGTGAAAGCTTCCGTGGAAGCACATTTACTTCCACGAAAGCTTCCGTGAAAGCTTCCGTGGAAAAAATCACGGAAGCTTCCGTGAAAGTAACTTCCGTTGAAACTTCCACGAAAAACTTCCATGGAAGTTGAAGTTACTTCCGTGAATACTTCCACCTCACTAATACTCACTAAACTTCCATGGAAGTTACTACCACAGAAGCTTCAACGGAAGCTTTCATGGAAGCTTTCACGGCTTGGAAGCGTGGAATCGTCCATGAAAGCTTCCATTGCTTGCATTGAATCCTCCACACTTCCATGGAAGCGATGGAAGCTTCCATGGAAGCTTTCAGTAACTTCAACCTAAAATGCAGATAGTGTAGGTGGCTCCGGCGGAACCAGGTTCCCCGAGAAATAATAGTGTAATTGTATGTGGCCTTTAATCTCTTATGATTGGCGTCACCACGTGGCTGGGGGGAAAAGCCCCACATTAGTCGCACTTTAAAACTCTCCATTCCTGTCTCTTCTCGGCTGATGGTACTCCGGATATGGTGACTACTGTCTCCGCGAGCCAGCCTGTGCCCTTAACACCTGGGTTCATCGATCATTGTGAGTCGAGGCCTTCTTGTCCAAGTCTGTCTTTTTAATGTGCCGCTGCTGTACCATGCGTTCTGTATTTCCTCGACTGCGCGTCTCCCAATAGGGAAGCCGTAAGCGTGCTGACCCGCCACTCTCCGGCACGTCGACTAGTACCAACGTGTTAACTTCTGGCTGCTGTACTGACGGCTCTACGTGTCCTTGCCTTCACGACCCCTCTGTATGCTCTGATCTGTGCATGTACTCCAATTGCGTGTTTTCTGCTTCTGTGGGGTATCTGCTGTACTACACGGGTGGGCAGTCGTTCTGGTTTGAGCTTTCTACGCGATCGATGCTTTTCTGACTCGCGCGGAAGTGAGGTATCCTGGCCTTCTGCACCTGCTGTTATATGCTGTGGTGTGAGAGTTTCGCCCCTACCGACGTCTGCGTGTTTGAAAAATATGGTAACTGTCGTCTCTGCTCACACGAAGCCTGCCGGTCTGTGCTGCTGCGGTGTGAGAGTTCCCCACAACCGATAACTGGTCGGTTCGCGAAGATAACCTTCATCTCTGCTCACACGAAGCTTGCTGTACGGTGCTGTAGTGTGAGAGTCCCGCACCACCGATAGCTGCCCGGTTCGCGAAATAAGGTAACATTCGTCTCTGCTCACACAAATCCTGCTGTTCTGTGTTGTGGTGTAAGAGTTAGCACCACCGATAGCTGGTCGGTTCGCGAAATAAGGTAACATTCGTCTCCGCTCACACAAAGCCTGCTGTACGGTGCTGTGGTGTGAGAGTTCCGCACCACCGATAACTGGTCGGTTCGCGAAATAAGGTAACATTCGTCTCTGCTCACACAAAGCCTGCTGTTCTGTGCTGTGGTGTGAGAGTTCCGCACCCCCGATAACTGGTCGGTTCGCGGAATAAGGTAACCTTCGTCTCTGCTCACACAAATCCTGTTGTTCTGTGCTGTGGTGTGAGAGTTCCGCACCATCGAGGTATTTTCGGTTCGCGGAATAAGGTAAACTCTGTCTCTGCTCACACAAAGCCTGCTGCTCTGTGCTGTGGTGCGAGAGTTCCGCCCCACCAATGGCTTTTCGGTCTACGAAATAAGGCGACCTTCGTCTCTGTTCACGCAATGCCTGCTGTTCTGAACTTTATTGCAGTGTGGTTACCGGGAAATTCGATTTTTGGATTGATCGGACATGCTGTTCCGACGCATGCAGGTTCTGTCTGCTTGAGTGCAACTATTGAGCGAGACTACTGCTGTAACTGCGATCTTCTTCCTGCCGCCGCAGAGATTGCCTAGACTCTGCTTTAGACGTTCTGCGGTGTACTGCACCGCTTTTCCTCTCGGCAACTGATTATCACCATTAAGCAAGGCCGACGACACGGACCTGGGTACGGGTGCATTGCAAAGTTCCCACGGACCTCTCGGCGTCTGCGAAGGTACTCCTCTCTTCTGTCGCCCCTACCCCCCCTCGGTCAGTCCTGCTGGACGGAAGAGCCCGTGCTGCCGGTTGTTACCGCCATCCTCTCTTTCCCAGCCGCCCCTGCCAGCGGGCACGTGGTTCCTGCTAACGCACACGGCGTTCGGCCGCGACCCTCTTGCTCCACCCCCTCCTGCCCCCCCTGCCCCTGCTTCCGGTTGCGTCTGCTGCTGCTGCGGCGGCGGCGGTGGGGGTGGTGGCGGCGGCGGCGGAGCGTGGCTGTCCCAGCGCCCTGGTCGTGCGCAAACGAACAGATGGGCCTCTCGCAACGGAGGCCATGCCACGAGTAGTCACACATCCCCGCAGGTGTCTTCGAGTGTTGCATTCGGGCCTTCAAGGGAGTGACCCCCCCCCCCCCCCCCCCCCCCGGTTCGGCCATGAGCGGTGGCTGCCCGATGCCCACCCGTGCCTGGGGCTCCCTCCCTTTTCACCCTGCTCGCGCCTGCTGCATTTGGCCTCCAATGGGCTGAGCGCCCCGCGAGGCTAGACTCGTCGCCCTCCTCCGCCAGCGTCCTCTGTTTTTTTAAGTGTAGGTGACCATGGGATTTTTTGCATTCGGGCCTTCAAGGGAGTGACCCCCCCCCCCCCCCCCCCCCGGTTCGGCCATGAGCGGTGGCTGCCCGATGCCCACCCGTGCCTGGGGCTCCCTCCCTTTTCACCCTGCTCGCGCCTGCTGCATTCGGCCTCCAATGGGCTGAGCGCCCCGCGAGGCTAGACTCGTCGCCCTCCTCCGCCAGCGTCCTCTGTTTTTTTAAGTGTAGGTGACCATGGGATTTGTTGCATTCGGGCCTTCAAGGGAGTGACCCTCCCCCCCCCCCCCCCGGTTCGGCCATGAGCGGTGGCTGCCCGATGCCCACCCGTGCCTGGGGCTCCCTCCCTTTTCACCCTGCTCGCGCCTGCTGCATTCGGCCTCCAATGGGCTGAGCGCCCCGCGAGGCTAGACTCGTCACCCTCCTCCGCCAGCGTCCTCTGTTTTTTTAAGTGTAGGTGACCATGGGATTCCATGTTCCGGAGGCTGGCGCAGCGTATGTGTGCTTCCTGTACAGCTCGCCTCCCTGCACCGCAAGCGCTTTCATGCCTTCGTGCCGGCCGGTGTTCAGCAGCAGCTGTCGAACTTTCACCGAGTGCTCCGCCAAGGTGTTGAAATGGCGACGTAGAACACCTCGACCAGTTTCTGCACCTCCTCCAACTCCGAGCGCAGCGTAGCGACCTTCTTCTTGCATACGGGCGGAGCACCGTGAATCCCGTACTCCAGGGTTTCCATGTGGGCAGCTACGAACGTAGCGAGGTGAACGTCTGTGGGCGTGGCCCTCGGAGTCTCCCCTTTTGCCACGGGGGGGGAAAAAATCCTCGACCGCGAATTCGGACATGGTCTTCAGCTGTTTCAGCACAGCGTCGGAGACGTGGGCTCCGTATCGAGCACGATCACCAGTAACCCTCCATTTATTTCCTCCAACGTTGAAACAGCCGCCGGCGATTGACAATTTTGTCCGCTCATTGGCCCGCCAGAGGTCAGCCGCTTGCTTGGCGTTTGAAATTTACGCCTGCGATCACCGTAACCTGCTGTGTATTGCGTGTTTTGTCGCAGATGCCATGCTGTAGGCGCTGTCTCCTACCAGCTCGAGGGCTGCTTGCTGAGGCTGGTGTGCCGGCTGCGCCTGTTGGTGTAGCTGTAGCTGCGGAAACGCTTTATTGTTCTCTACGTTTGCCAGGTGCGCAACGATCGCCTGTTGACTCGCCCAGCAACTCCTGCAGAAGGGCCACGATTGCTGGGTCTGCTGATGCGACGGCCGGGACGGGTCCCACGCCGTTGCCTTGAGGGGGGGCCTGCACAAGGGTGACTGCAGCGTCCATTCGCACCTCTCCCGCCTCGATATGTGTCCCTGTCCCTCGCCGACTGGCCCTTCCGAGTTGGTGTCCCCCACGCTGAAAGTCGATCAATTCCAATGGGCACGCTGCTTAACCCCTTCCAATCCTACGCTGCTACGCGCTCTCGCTCCCCTGTGCCCCAGGCGGCCGTGTCTGGCAAGCGCGAAGGCTCTTCTGTCGCTGCTGTCTGGCTGCCCTATTTTTTCATCTCGATACGATCGACAAAAAATCGTAAAATCAGAATGCCTTCCACGCCTCCACAAAGACCACTTTCCTACACGGAAAGTTAAAGTTGTTATCACAATAAACCGTTCTTTTTACCAAACGACATAATCAGTGCACTCATTATCCGTGCTGATTCTTCATCTTAGAGAGATACAAATTACGTGGTCACAGACTGTGAGACAGAGTAAACCAAACAATCGGACGAATCATTAGCAATTTTGTCTTTCACGTTGTAGATGTACGAGTAGGCTCTCTGTTTCTTACCCTCGGTGCATGCCGTCGTTTCGATTGGCTGGGTTCAGCCGTCTCAGCCCATCCCAACCCCGACACTCTCGTCCTCGCTGTCGTGGTGTTTGCTTACCCACATGATGCCCAGCCTCTCTTCTCACGCTTTACCTAATACGCTCTCCGCTGTGGCGATGTTCCTCCTTTGCTTTTCAAGCAAGAAAAGTGAAGGAAAACAATGGAAACAAAATAACAACAAATTCTCCTATTAAGAGTACAATATGACGCAAGTTTAGTTGATTCTATATCGGAACGATACCATTCACGCTATCTATGCGCTATTCTCCACTGAATATCGTAACCCGTTTAGCACCAAACTCTCGATATGGGGACAAAACACTTGGAATTAGTCTGTAGTATATATATATATGAGTTGGAAATGGGTCAAGCATATACACTACTTGTACCCCAGTAATCGAGCATTTTGTGTCCAGCCAAGAAACTCTTGCCCTCTTTCTCAAAGTAAATAATAATAAAAGCGCGATCCTCACAAATACCCACCTGATGCCTCGACAAGCGCCTCTGCGCGCTGACGCGTTGCCCATGCTGATTTGCTGCTCACGGCGGCAACCAACTTCCACTCTAGACGGCATCGTGATCCTTCCGCAAGTAAATGTCTGATCATAGCCTTCGTCCCATTGTGTGAGTGCAAGGGAAACGCCCCTTCCTTGCCCTCTCTGCACTTCAGGCAGCACTTACTTGGCGTTCTCGCCATGGTTCGGCCCAGGCGGAACAACCGGTGAAAACTTCGCGAAGCAGGGCCAGACAGCGGGCATCTTTAGGCCCAAATTTGCGGCGATTTTCACCTCTGCGGGTGGGTGTCGTCGTCGAACCAACGAAGAAGTTTGCTGCTGTTGCATGCAGTCGTATCGGAAGCCGCCACTAAAATATAACATTTCACGCCCCAGTGTGGGGGTGTCGGCGGCGGGGTGTGGTGGTTTCTGACAACGCAGCTGGGTGACGTGCACCCTTTGGCACGCATTTCCGGGTTTCCTGTGTAATTGCGTTCGTTGTTTCGTATATTCTATTTTCGTGGCTTTTTCTGTTTTACCAATCTCCAATAAAAATATGTTTTTTATTGTTTCTTCTATTTTCACGGTGTTCTACTAATAATTCTATTTTTTCTATCTATAATTCAGCTGATAAATATATTGGTCTAGTAAATTATGATATAGTAATGTAATAATCACTCCGAGTATCAGAGTAATGAACACTACCAGATAACAGTTGATATCACCTCATTAGACTATATTTCTAACCGTCCATGCCGTAACTCCAATTCACCCGCCCCCCCCCCCCCCCCCAACGCCCCCTCCTTCTACACCACCCGCACCATCGCCTAATAAACCAATCACCACGTACGTGCATAACAAGCCCCTACATACATGCATGCGACCCAAAGCTGGTGGAAATCCCCTTTCCCCCCAACCCCCCCCACCGCTTCCAAAACTCCGCCCTCTCCACACTGGTTGTGCGACTTACAGGATACACTTGATAAACTCATGTATGTATTATTACCTTCCACAGCTAGCTGTCAGATTTTGTCCCCCTCAGAAACGAGTTTTATGGTGTATCCGCGCACAGACTGACAAACATCACCTCGTACAAGCTACACTACAGTTCCAAGGGGAGTCGCCGACCTGTATCCTTGATGAGGACCCACACTCAGTAATACGGCCGATCGGAGCGTCACACACAGCTTGCAAAGATTAGTTTCGAAAAAATCTTCGATCTCACACCTGGTGGATTGTGTATTTTTCATTTTATAATAATATACTTTCGACCCTGTACGAGTAGAGTAATAAATATTAAATTCCATATGTATACCAGGTAGGTAGTCTATATTTACATTATTAATCAATAACAACATAATAATTGAAAAATACCATTTTAGATCAACCAAACTAGCGGGGACACCTTTCTTTGACTTTTGACACGAAACCGTGCAGAAACCGTCATGAACCGTGCGAAACCGTGACCCTATAGCACCGCGGCCGGCAGAACTGCACGTTTTCTACGGTTTCCAATTAATTAACCGCACCGTTAAATAACCGGTCTAACGGTATTTGGCTTGGACACGGTGCGGTGCGGTTTCGACGTCATTCCTACCGTTCGGTTCGGTGCGATTTAAAGAAATCGGCAATTTTGCGGTGCGGTTCGGTGCGGTTTTAAAAAATCGTAAATGCTCACAGGTACGATTTGTTGTTTACATGTATCCTCAGGAGGAGCGGTTCGGTGCGGTTGTCAAAAACAATCAGGAATCCTACTACTGTCGGTGCGGTTCGGTGCGGTTTTGAAGGGGGCTAAAAATCCTACTACGGTGCGGTTGGGTGCGGTTAACCGCGCCAAACCGCACCGTAAAGAACCCTGCTTTCGCGGCTGGCTTCAATCAAGCATCAACCAACATAACAATGCAATCCTATCGACCCTGTACTCAACACAAAAAAGAAGGAAAAGAAAATGATAATCATATATAATATGAAAAAAAATTCACGCCCTGTACAAATACATTATTTGCTATTTGTCTGGCTGGCAAATACTCTCTGGAAAACCTGCGCAAATATTTGTCTGGAAGCAAATACTTTCTTGAGAAGCTGCGCAAATATTTGTCTGGAAGCAAATACTTTCTTGAGAAGCTGTGCAAACATTTGTCTGGCAGGCAAATACTCTCTGGAAAACCTGCGCAAATATTTGTCTGGAAGCAAATACTTTTTTTAGAAGCTGCGCAAATATTTGTCTGCTGGCAAATACTTTTTTGAGAGCCTGTGCAAACATTTGTCTGTCAGGCAAATACTCTCTGGAAAACCTGCGCAAATGTTTGTCTGGAAGCAAATACTTTTTTGAGAAGCTGCGCAAATATTTGTCTGCAGGCAAATACTTTTTTGAGAACCTGCGCAAATATTTGTCTGCATGCAGGCAAATACTCGCTTGAGAAGCTGCGCAAATATTTGTCTGCAGGCAAATACTCTCTTGAGAACCTGCGCAAATATTTGTCTGGCAGGCAAATAAATACTGCCCTGGAGAACCTGTGCAAATAGTATTGTATTTGTCCTGACAACTATTCTGAAAAAACAGCTGTTACTGCAGGCAGGTCGGGGGGAGAGATTAGCCGTATCATATGTCATGCGATGGGAGATTGGTGTCGGAAATACAAAAGCATATCCCTGAAGCGTGCATCTGAAATATCTTTTGATCGGAGTGGAAAAACACAGGATCAGCCAAACCGAGAAAAAGTGAAAAAACTATCGACTACCTATGAGTCATATTATATTTTTTTTATATGCAAATGCCATCCCCGTCGACCATTGCCATTTACTTCTTCGGTACTGACAGCTGGCATGTTGACATGCACAGCCCGCGGTAGTTGCTCGTGCCGTGATGGGGAGCTGGTTTGATTGTGTGCAGGACCACTGATATTCGCGGTGGCAAGTACACCGGGCTCAACGGCCTTTTCGCGGCTGCAAATAAACCGGGCTCAACGGCCGTATTTATGCATTACGTATGTACCCCATATAATGTACGTACTTGTACGCCGAAGAGGTCAATATCTCCGCATCCGCAATACATTGTTTGCGGGCAAATAGTTTATTGAGAACCTGCACAAATATTTGCCTGCATTCAGAACCTGCACAAATATTTGCCTGCAGACTAATACTTTCTTGAGAAGCTGCGCAAATATTTGTCTGGAAGCAAATACTTTCTTGAGAAGCTGCGCAAATATTTGTCTGCAGGCAAATACTTTTTTGAGAACCTGTGCAAATATTTGTCTGGCAGGCAAATACTCTCTGAAAAACCTGCGCAAATATTTGTCTGGAAGCAAGTATTTTTTTGAGAAGCTGCGCAAATATTTGTCTGCAGGCAAATACTCTCTTGAGAACCTGTGCAAATATTTGTCTGGCAGGCAAATACTCGCTTGAGAAGCTGCGCAAATATTTTTCTGGAGGCAAATACTGCCCTGGGACAAATACACGCAACTATTATTTGTATTTGTTATAGATATTTGTACAGGGTGTGAAAAATTACAATTATGTGGGACGAGGGAAACACAGGACGGCACGAGAAAAAAGCAACATGCACAACAACCGCCAGCAAGCAACTATTATTATTACTATCACTATCATTATTATTATTATTATTGTTGTTGTTGTTGTTGCTGTGTTGTTGTTGTTGTTGTTGCTGCTGTTGCTGTCGTTGTTGTTTGTTGCTGTTGCTGTTGCTGTTGCTGTTGCTGTTGCTGTTGCTGTTGCTGCTGCTGCTGCTGCTGTTGTTGTTGTTGTTGTTGTAGGTGTTGTTGTTGTTGTAGGTGTTGTTGTTGTTGTTGCTGTTGTTGTTGTAGGAGGTGTTGTTGTTGTTGTTGCTGCTGTTTTTGTTGTTGTTGTTGTTGCTGCTGTTGTAGGTGTTGTTGTTGTTGTCGTTGAACGAAGCACAGCAAGCAGCAGCAGCCAAAAAACAACTACTGAGTATTTAATAATATACCTGGTAGCAACAAACAAAGCAGCTGAAATCAGCCAACCAACATCGTGGACAGCAACGATATTATTGGGCTTCGATGGACTTTACTCTGTGTAGGAGTAGGAGCATTGCCGTATGGTGTAACAATAACGATCTAAAACTTGCGCACTGTTTCTGACGACAGCGTGGTGCCAATATTATTGTCATCATCACCCCCGTACCCAACACAAAAAAAGAGAAAAAACGACGCTCTATAACAAGAAGTCAAGCGAAAACACAGGAACAAACCAGATGTCATAGGCACCACCCTGTCGCCAGAGACGGTGTACAGGTTACAGACCATACCAGCCCATACCAGCAATGCTCCTGCTCCTACTACAGCATCAGGGCCATTCGAAATCCAGTATGGTTGCTGCCGCTTACGCTGGTTCGATCTATGTACTGCAGTTGTATGTATGTATGTATGTATGTATTTTTTTTCTTTTCTTTTGTTAGGGTAGCTTATTACACCGTTTTTGAAAAAATGGTCGAAATACTCTTCAAACTTTATAAACCCTAACCCTACATAACCCAATGAATTGCAACCCACCAGTGCAGTGTAGATTGTTTTATTTTTATCTTTGTTTTTATTTGTTTTCTTATTTTGTTTTTGTTTTTTGTTTTTGTTTTTGTTTTTGTTTATTTCGTATTTCTCTCTTCCAATGTATTTCTGTTGCTGACGTATGTATGTTGTGCCTGTCGTACCCAGTACTAGGGCATGACATTGCGTTGTCGAATGCATTACGATGCATTATCTCTGTGTCGTGGCTTGTGACCACAGAGCTGATCTTTCTAGGGTGAAGAATCAGTACGGACACTGGGTGTGCTGGATGTCGACGAGTAGAAGAACGGTTTAATGTGAAGAACACACACACACAGGGTGAAGCCCCCTTCGAACTTTATAAACCCTAACCCTACATAACCCAATGAATTGCAAACCACCAGTGAAGTGTAGGGTGAAGCCCCCTTCGTCTCGTACACACACAGCAGTGTGCGTCAACCACCGTCGTCTCGAAAAGTGGTAAGCTCTGCTTTATTGCTATGATATATTTTCTGGTGGATGTTGTGCTTCGTCGGTTGGTTGGAGGTCTTCATCTTTTCATATTTACTGCTTGTTAGCCGCTGGCTGGCTATTTGTTGCTGTGTGTTCTTCATTTTCCTTGCGCCGTCCCGTTTCCCTTGTTTTTGTTTCACGTCCTCCACCAGATGATTTGATTTTTTTTCCCAAGTTTGACTTATACTCTGTATATAATTATATTTTTATTTCTTTCTTCGTTTTCCCTTTTTGTTGCAAATAACCTGGTGTGTGCTGGTTTGCCCATTTATTTTCCGCCCGCCGCGTGTTCAATGCATTGCATTGCATGGCCAAATCACCTTGGTGTATTTGCAATTGTTGAGGAATTAGTGGGGAATTAGTCCGTTTGACCACTTGCAAAAGGTTAATTTTGGGTTGTAACGAAGACCGCTGATAGGGACAGCTTACGCTATACCTACAATGGGACTCGAAGGGTGCGCCAGCTAGCGTTGGGCTGCGAAAGCAACTGAGTTAAATCGACACACGACGCGTATGAAAATACGCGGAAGTAAGTGTGGTGAGCTAAAGCTTTATTTTTCCCCATCCGCCGGAGGATAAAAAAAAAAAAAAAAGTTAACCAATATCTTACCCAAACTAAGCCTCATAACACTTCCCCCGCCTTGAAACGACGGGATAGTAGATCGGCCGGACATACGGGCGGACCTGTAAATACCTAAGCAGTTTTATTTCCTGGGTATACCGGGGAGAATATTTCGACATGCATGGGGAAAGTCTGAAAAACATTACTATGGTAGATGTGGGACTCGAACCCGCGAACCTAAAAAGACATGGTCTGTCGACGACGCCATTTGTCAAGGCATAATAAGTGGGGTACTAGTCCGTTTGACCACTCACTTGCAAAAGGTTAACCAATAGTTTACTGCCCAAACTAAGCCATATAACACAATGTATATAGATATATCTGTCTCGTATCTTGTGACCAGAGAGAGATCAACTCTCCAGGAGGCATTTGCACGGACGTTCGTTGTGCTGGATGTACAAGGGTGGAAATACCAGTTGAATGTGAACAACACACACAAAGGTATGAATTATGCACTTAGTTTACTACTCGTACTATCTACGAGAAATAACGTAGTACGTAACTTCTTCTAGGAATAAAAAAAGAAATGCATTGCTTTCCAACAATCGTAGATATTATACGTCGACACGACCGCATCCCGAAGGGGACGGTCGCCCCGGTGGCGTATCAGGTTATCGTCGAGCCTGGTATAGGTCAGTTTCGTGAGTTTGAGCCCCGCCGAGCGCATACTCGTATAAATTCGTTGGGATTTTTTCTTGCGCACAATTTGACTTGCGGAAAGCGTGAGAGCGTGAGTGAGCAACACTCGGTGAAAAATCGACGAGCAGTGGGATTGCTGAACCAAATGCGCGATAAAAATTGAAGGCAAAAACCGGGGGGGAGAAGGGACGACACCTGGGACCACGGCTTGTCCAGACTTCTGAAGCTGGAACGTAAAAGTGTGAGAAAAAAAAAAAAAAACATCCAACGTCGGTGAAGCGATTCTTGGCGTACGAGTGGCGCATATATATGTAAAAAAATGGAAAATACACTTCATCAAGTGGGGCGTCCTGCTTGTCCTATCATCGTCACCTACATTATCGCCCATCTATGATGGCCTTGACGTGAATGTGACATCTAGTGTCACGTGGTTTCACCTTAACCATGACATGGTTTCACGTCGAATCTATAAACTATCCTTTTACGGAGGGCACTACATTGCACTAACTGTGAGATCGACCATTATTAAGGATTTTTTTATTAATAAATACTCCAGTAGTTTTGTAGCTTCTTCTCCACTACTACGCGCGGCTGAGAAAGTGAGTTGTTTGAATACGCTTGCTGAATAACGTGTTCTGTGTAACCACGCGGCGTGCCGCTACGGCGTAGATCGAGGAGAGAAGATAAAATACTCGTACACCGGATACCAAATACACACCAGGTGGGTCAATACCGTTCTGTCAGAGACCGTACCATATAAACCACACACAGGAGGTAAGCCGCACCTGATTGTCACCGGCTGCACCACTCACATATATACGGGCAGTATCGTTATCATCAAAGCCCGGGTCGTATCATTAACATCATCGACTGCCCCGCGGGGGGGCAGCTCCACACTCCGAGGCATATACCGAATAATGCCTCGACACATAATACGAAACCCCAGAATATACGAAACCGCCAAATATCCGCGGACCCGTATCGAACAACCGCATACCACAAACAGCCCCCCTATTCGGTGCTCGATACGATAGGTCCCGAACAACTTATCACCAATTGCCAGGTAAAACGGCAAATCCCAAATTCCATAATAAATCATTGCCAAGGTAAAACGGCAAGCCCAAATTCCGTCATGAAGAATTGCCAAGGTAAAACGGCAATCCCTATACCAAATCTCTCAATCTCCATTCCAGCATTGATCTCCCAATCTAAAGCGAGACAGTAACAATACGGGAAGGGAAAAATCCAACAAACAAGAGTATGCTGGTAAAATCCTCAACCAAAACCAATAACACCGTCTTCACTAAAAATAGCATTCCGCCCGATAACATCGGCCCCCCTGTTGTACAAAAATATCACACCGCCCGATAACATCCGGCCCCCCTGTTGCGTACTCTGGGCGAGTAGGACAACAGAACGTGTCTGATATAGGGCATCTCAAATCGAACTATAACAGCCCCCCTGCTATTAATAGGTGCTCACCACGGGAGTATGCAAAAGGCAATGATTGCATCTGAATTTAAAAGTACTAAGGATACTAGTAATTTTGGGTCCCCTGTACGTTGTGCATACTTAACCAATAGCCAACGTGTACGGCACGATTCATCAAGACCATCGGCATATCTTACTGGCGTGTTAACCTTACTCGACGCATGAGTACATCCCAATACTTTCTCCAATTCCCTAAATATAACTTCTCCGTTCCACTCACCCAATACCCCAATAATACCCGAAAAAATAAATAAATAAATGCAAGAAATCACCACAAATTCATCACAAAGTTGCGGTGAAAACGAAACGCCTCCGTGTGCAAAGGCTTGGTGAGAAAATCAGCATGCTGCAGTGTCGACGCTACGTGGACAACCTCAAACTCCCCGTTAGCAACACGTTCCCGAAGGAAGTGATGACGGACATCAATGTGCTTACTGTTGGGAGTGGTCACAGGGTTTTTCGCCAAATGTATCGCCCCCTGGTTATCTTCCTTCACCGTGGTACACCCAACGTCGCGGTCCGGGAAAATAAAACTCCAGAGATACCGCATGAAAATCGTCTCGCGAAAACCCGTGGCCATCGCCACATACTCTGCCTCCGTAGACGAAAGCGTAACGGATCTCTGCGTCCTAGAGTAGAACGATACACAGGCACCAGCACACATGATAACTCCACCAGAGACAGACCTTCGGTCATTGGCCTCGTGCGCATAGTCCGCCCACGTACAACTCCAGCTGAACTCCATCACTCAGACCCCTCTGAAAAGTAATACCGTAACTACTCGTCGATTTGATGTACATCACGATGTGCAGCGCTGCCTGCCAATGCAATAACTTTGGCGCTGCAGAGTACCTTGCCACCGCTCGAACCGCGTTAAGGATGTCCGGGCGGGTCTGGTTCGCCAGCCACATCAAATGCCCTACCAACGACCGAAAAGGCTCATCAACGTCTGGTTCATCGTGGTCAAACACCTCAAGCTTTAGGTCAACCACCGCAGGGTTGCTCTTGCCGCGAGTGACACCAAACTTCGCTACGGTACTTTCAGCGAAAATCTGCTGTGATATCGTCAACTTCCCTGCATCCCAGTCTCGAGAAAATCGGCAACCTGCGTACCACCGCAACTCCCCCAGGTTGTTGATAGGAACGACGTAATTCACGGCGACGCATTGGACCGGGGCGGTATGGGCGGAGGCGTACAGCAATGGGACGGGGGCGGTGTGGGCGGAGGCGCACAACAATGGGACGGGGGCGGTGTGGGCGGAGGCGCACAACAATGGGACGGGGGCGGTGTGGGCGGAGGCGCACAACAATGGGACGGGGGCGGTGTGGGCGGAGGCGCACAACAATGGGACGGGGGCGGTGTGGGCGGAGGCGCACAACAATTGGACGGGGGCGGTGCGGGCGGAGGCGAACCACACTGGGACGGGGGCGGTGTGGGCGACGATGGTCAGCCAAAGCCGAGAAGTGGAGGAGCCGGGGGAGCCTACGAGGGCGGGCCGCTTTCCTCGACTATCGACAGCCAGGCGCCGGCCAGCAGTGAACAGCAGGTCGAGTGGCCCACCCTCTTCGTCGCGCACTTAACGTCTTTAGGCAAGTGGCATGCTCTTTCTGTTGGGGGTGGTCTCGTGAGGCCTACAAGGCCTGGGAGTAAGATTCTGATTGGAGATAGTGCTGCTTCCATCCATTGTACTGGTGATTCTGCTCTCTTTTACAACAAGAGACCCCCTGCCCCCGACGAGAAGTATTTGATCATTGGTGACGGAAAGAAGATGGAGGTACAGTTTTTTGGTTGCGTTGATGTAGTGATGCATTGTGCTGAAGACGTAGCAGTGACCTTGAGGAATGTGGCGTTTGTGCCTGGCGTACCTTCAAAACTCGGACTGGAGACGACGTGTTAGTATGCGAACCACGTCGCGATCCGACTTGCGGATACCCAATGTGGACAGCACATTGAGCTTCCCCTCAGCACGGGCAAAGAACAGCTTGGGGTCCTCATCCCCCTGCATCTCTATGTTCTCGAAGTCTTTCTCGAGGTGATCTCGTTCGGCATCACCCTGCGGCTGATACCAGGCCATCACAGCCTTCCATGCTCCCTCCACCGACCCAGCGGCATGCATCCGTTCCTCCACAGGCTGTCCTTGCATGGCTTCCATGAGAAATTCCCATGCCTTCTCGCACTTCTCGACTCTCTGCTGCCCATGAAGATAGATGGATCAGTTGCGCTCCTCCATCCCTCCTAAGCCCCCGGCTATCCGAATAGGGTCGCTCGTGGGCTCAAGCGCCCCGATCAGACCCCGCGCCGTCAAGAAAGCTTGGAACCTGTTTGACCACAGGTGCAGCTGACTCCGCCCATCAAACTTGGGCACCCGCATGCTGTTTTGCGACGACAAGATGAGCGCCGGGGGGGTCTGGTGGTGACGGTAATCTGGCTCCGGCACAGGCTGCCCAGCACTTGCCTGCTGCATGGGCCGCCCGCTCCCCCCAGCGGTACCCAACTGAACCGCTGCCTCGGCGGACATCCTCAACGCTCTCTCCGCTGACAACGCCGCGTCTCGCTCAGCCACCGTCGCGTCTCTCTCAGCCAACGTCGCGTCTCGCTGAGCCAAATTAATCGACACTTCCTCCAGCTGCTGCCGAAGCAGCTCGGCCTCCTCGGCCATAACAGCAACCCTTCAGCAAGCTCCGGGCCCGGAAACCCACGATTATCGTGTTTGAATACGCTTGCTGAATAACGTGTTCTGTGTAACCACGCGGCGTGCCGCTACGGCGTAGATCGAGGAGAGAAGATAAAATACTCGTACACCGGATACCAAATACACACCAGGTGGGTCAATACCGTTCTGTCAGAGACCGTACCATATAAACCACACACAGGAGGTAAGCCGCACCTGATTGTCACCGGCTGCACCACTCACATATATACGGGCAGTATCGTTATCATCAAAGCCCGGGTCGTATCATTAACATCATCGACTGCCCCGCGGGGGGGCAGCTCCACACTCCGAGGCATATACCGAATAATGCCTCGACACATAATACGAAACCCCAGAATATACGAAACCGCCAAATATCCGCGGACCCGTATCGAACAACCGCATACCACAAACATGAGTACTCACGAAACCGAGGACCTGCTTATTAGGCAGACCTCCAGGAAACACTCTGTGTCCCCGTCCAAAAACTTAACAAATGATGCCGGCGGCTTGATATTGCTTTGGCGAGTCTTCTTCCTTGAAAATCTCCGATCATTATTGTAAAAATGAAATACACTCCACCTGTGAGATCGAGGATTTTGTCGAGACTCATCTTTGCAAGCTTTTTTTGTGTGATACTCCGATCGCGCGTATTACGAGTTGTTGTGTGTCCTCATTAAGGATATAGGTCGGCGACTCCCCTTGCAACTACAGTGTAGCTATCAGGGTCCACCGGGTGATGTTAGTCAGTCTGTGCGCGGAAACTATAAGCCCCGTTTTTGAGGGGGACAAGATCTGACAGCTAGCTGTGGAAGGAAATGCATCAGTTTATCAAGTGTATCGTATAAGTCAAATAACCGATGAGAGGAGGGCGGAGTTTTTAAGGACGTAGGGGCCTGGGTTTGATCAAGAGGGGCGGGGGGGGGGGGGGGGGCGCAGGGCAGCTCAATCTGTACGTGGAAACTATAAATCCTATCCTGTAAGTCGTACAACCAGTGAGGAGAGGGCGGAGCGTTCGAGGGGGTGGGGGTGGGGGGGGAAAAGGGGGGGTGCAGAAAGGGTGTTTTAACCAACATCTTTATTAGGTCGCAAAGATGTAGGGCTTTGTTTGCTATACGCGTGGTAAGAGGTCTAGGCGATGGTGCGGGTGGTTGGGAAGGAGGGGGCGTTGGGGGGGGGAGGGGAGAATGAAAGCTACGTCATGGATGGATAGAAAGATAATGACGTGATATCAATTGCGTAGAATTGTTTATTACTCCGGCTGATTTCGATTGTAGATGGGGCGTGTGAACCAAAGGGCGGTGAGGGGAGGGCGGATTTTTTAAGGACGGGGGGCCTCGGTTTTATTACAGTAGCGTTGCTCACTCAGCTTTCCACCGAGTAAAAAAAAAAATGATATTCCCTCGGGTCGCACCTCGACGGAGGAAGCACCCTTTCTCCTCCAACAGCGACCACTACAAAAACAACAGCAGTGAGGCGTCGGGATGTTTTTGGCTTGACTTCTCCCTTGCGTTAGCGTCTTTGTTCCTTCGTTTAGACGAGGGTTTGCTCGCTATGTTGCTATAGTGTCTTTTTCTGGGGGTTGTTTTCCGTAGAGCCTATTCTGTCTCGCCCCCCCCCGCCACACCGGCGGTACGCGGCAGGTTTTCAATGGGTGATTTTCCTTATTGTAGTGTCTGCGTTTCCGTCAATTGTTTTTTCCTGGCCTCATAGCCAGGCCGTTTAGAGTTTCTTTTTTGGGAGTGGGTGTGGAGGAGCCGCATCTTCGACCCATGGTATAATAGTTCGTAGAATTGGAATTTCTCCGAATCTCCTTATATTGCTGCATATGGTCTATGCATAGTCTATATATGCGACTCATCAGGGTGAACTAGTGTTCAGGTACGGCCTTGAAAGCCCTCTAATGATCTAATTCGATAATTGACTGGCCGTTTTCGTATGATCGGTTGGCGTTTTCTATTCGGGGTAGGCAGGAAGTGAAACCGAGACCTTGCGGCTCGGTTCTCAAACGCGATCCGGGGCTCTGAAAATATTTTATTTAGCGAGCTTCTCTACTACGCACGGCTAAGAAGTGAGTACCCACCAAGGACCTGCTTAATAGGCAGACCTGCTGGGGACACTCTGTGCCCCCGTCCAATAACTCAAATACATACTTTTAGTAGCCCTATATCAAGAATCAATATAAACAGGATGCTACTATCTACTAGGTGCCAGGTATCTATGTATTCATCACGCGGTTCAGGCCATGTAATATCCGTCAATACGTCGAGTAGTTCGACACTACACTACTTCTATCGTCGTTCGGGCTTACGGTCTCCGACACGAAAGCAGATATATTGTGCCTGCAAACCAAAGGCGGTGGGAAAGCGCCGTTCAAAATCAATGCAGCCGGCCAGGTATACAATCAAACAATCGACTTTGCGTCCTTAGGCGGGGCTATCACCGCAGACAGAGACCTTAGCATTGAAAAATCGCGGCGTCTTCAGAAAGCCTAGGCGTGCTTCCAGCGGTATGAGATGGAAATCAATGATCGCCCGGGTGTGCTCTTGTGGTTGAAAGTGCGGTTGCTGAAAGCCGAGGTGATCGAGACACTAATTTACGGTTGCATGACGTGGAGCCCAAAAGCCTGACTATGACAGGCTACGACGGGTTCACCATTCCATGCTCATCCGATGCCTCGGGTGGCGGAAACGGAAGCGCGACGACCACACCCTTTCGTACGCCGACGCGCTTGCCAAGACAGCTTCCGAGAGCATAGAGGCGATAGTGCGCAAACGAAGGATATTGTTTGCGGGATTCGTAGCACGTATGGGGGAGGAGCGTCTGCCACATAGATAGGGTGATGTTGGCGGAGCTTGTTGGGGGTAAAGGCTACTCACGGGGGCAAGAGAAGGACCGGCTGGCTCATCTGAAGGAGGATATGTCAGTTTTTGGAATGGAATTCGAAGGGTGGCTAAAGACTGCTCAGAAGGCCTGCAGATGGCTTCGACGAGTAGAGGAGGGAGCCGAGTTGTTCATGCGGAATTGGCATGAAACGGAGAGACGCAAAGCTGCATAGCGACGCGCAAAGACTGCGGCAGCGCCATCCACCGTCGGCATCTCTAAGCGGCCGGGGGGAGGGGCGAGGCGGCGAGGGGGGAGGGGGGGGGGAGGGAGGGGGGAAGGGGGGGTGGAGAAGCGGGGGCGTCATGCCCAAGAGACTGAAGTCTGGATCCGGCCATCATCGTCTTGACATTTATTTGTAGGGCTTCCAATGGCCGTCACAAGATAGCGTAAGACCACCCTGACTTCTTCGCCTTGTTGCGTTCTCTCCCCAGTGCCATTGATGATGCACTTGATGTACCCTCTATAAGCCCAATGCCGTCTTTAGTCAGTTCCTAGGGTCTGCTAGTATGACATTTTCTCTCTTCCTTTCCTTGCTTCCTCTGACCAAGGCTACGGTAGGGGGGGTACCCCCGTTTTCACTGTGATTGAGCCAGTCGCACGAGTGACTCTGCACCTCACGGATGAAAAGGGTTTAGACAGTTTTTTTGGAGCAGCTCAGATTACCTTTGCATTGCGGATCGATTTCGTCAATATAAAACATGAAGAAAACCTAAGATCGCAAAATAACAATGGGGTTACTCGCGCGAGTGACCCCTAGCCACTGAAATTCAAGGCCGCAAAAGGGACCCCCCTACCGTAGCCTGGGTCCTCTTCTTGCCTTGTCTTTTCTTGCTTTTCTTGTCTCCTTGTCTTTTCTTTCCTTTCCTTCTTCGTTTCGTTTCGTTTTATTTCCTTTCCTTTCTCTTCTTAGATTTTCTTTGTTTCTTTTTTCCACTTGACTTGCGTCTGACGTGCGTATGTTTATTATGAAAAATGAAAATACACTCCAGCTGTGAGATCGAAGATTTCGTCGAAACTCATCTTTGCAAGCTGTGTGTGATACTCCGATCGCGCGTATTACGAGTTGTGTGTCCTCATTAAGGATATAGGTCGGCGACTCCCCTTACAACTACAGTGTAGCTATGAGGGTCAACAGGATGATTTTAGTCAGTCTGTGCGCGGAAACTATAAAACCCGTTTCTGAGGGGGACTAAATCTGACAGCTGTGAAGGGAAATGTAACCTTTGATCAAGTGAATCTTGTAAGTCGAATAACCGGTGAGGGGGGTGGGGCGGAGTTTTGAAGGACGTGGGGGCCTGGTTTTGATCAAAAGCGAGCGGGTTTGGAGGAGGGGGGGGGGGGGGGGGGAAGGGGGCAATTTGTGCATGTAAGCTACAAATTCTTTCGAGGGGATAGATCTGACAGTTTTGGCATCAGTATATTATTGGGGGCGGGGGGGGGGGGGTTGGGGCGGGGGGGGGGGGAGGGGGCGGGGGGGGGGGGAGGGGGGCGTGTGGGGCAGCTCAATATGTGCCTGGAAACTATACATTATTTTGAGGGGATAAATGTGACGGTTTTGGAAATAATACATCATATATCCTGGGGTAAGTCGTACAATCAGTGAGTAAAGAGAGGATGGAGTGTTCGAGGGGGTGGGGTTGGGATGGGTTGTATGTTTATGTAGTGATAGGCAAGGTGTAATGTATACCAGGTGCGTGGTAGTCTTTCTTGGGTGGCAAGCGGTATTGTAATCGTTTTTCCCAGGCGCGAGTAGTGAGGCGTGAGCACCAGTAGTATGGAGCTGGTACACAGTTCAAGCTGACTCCCGATTTCAATTTTTAGATGTTTCTGGTGGAGGCATGAATTGCGTCAGCTGTGATATATGCGTGTACCACCTGTGGCTTGTTTGTGTTATTTCCCTGGGGTATTCCTCAGCTCCAAGAGTGTCTGGAACCTGTCCTGTGATCACGGACTTGATAATGCGAGTCAATATGTGAGAACAACAACTACTACTACTACTACTACAGTATACTACTACTACAACTCCTACTACTCTTATTACTACTGCTAATACTCCTACTACTACTACTACTACTACTACTACTACTACTACTGCTAATACTCCTACTACTACCACTACTACAAATACTTACTACTAGTACTACTGGAAGTCTTGATACAGAGTACGATACGAGGCATCAACAAGGGGAAGAATTTCATATCACGTTTTTCGTTTTTGATTCCCGCGAGCCTACCAGGCTGCGTGGTGAAACCGCTTGCCAAACTATCACTAGAAACATGTATCGAGCAAATTTGAAACCTCTTGAGGGAAAAAATACCCTTCGGGGAAATCACCCTCTTTTGCGCGCTGTTTCTATTTCAGATTTGGAAAACAAAACTAGCCGAAGTTGTTCTTCACAGCAACAGGTTATAAGCAGGGACCCAGGAAAAGCCTTTCCTGAAAAGAACAACTCTAGTCTCTAATTATTCCACCCAAAAACCAGGGTGCAAAAAAACTGCGAAGAAGCAATCGTTTGGGTGTCGCTGCAACCAGCTCGTCGGTTTGTTTTTGAGTTTGGAGTTATTTGATAATCCATCTCGCAAGAAAAACGAAAACATAAAAACTACTTGAAATATTAGGAAGGCCAACCCAAACGGGGAGACCACTATATCGTCCCCTGTTCTGAGGCTTACCTGACTGAAGGGGTCCAGCGGGTCCAAGTTTCAAACTTTGGTTCTGTCGGGTGTCTGATAAACACATCTCCCAGGCCCGCCTCGTTATTGCAATCCACCAAGAGCCAAGAGCAAGCAAGAGAAAGTGAGTGAGTCGGCAGCATCGAGAGTGCTGCTTGGAGGAAGTCTCTAGCTCTAGAATCGTAGACAGCAGGGTAGACGACACGCGCCGAGGACCCCTGCCAGTAGAAACGTGAGCCCCGTGGCACCTGCAGGCCACGTAACCCAACCAGGAATTATTACTTGGGCCATGTGACCATGACCGTCACTAAATACAGCAGTCAACGGTACGGAACGGTACGAGTACTTGAATCCTTGTCTTGTCGTCGCTTACCCGCCTAGCTAAGCGTGTCCCAACATGCGCTGACGGCATCCTTCCCGCCTGGCTCGAACTTTATCCGTCTAACTTTTCTTGCATATTCCCGCAGTGTCTGGCTCAGACGCGACGTGCAGCAACGGCTTGGCCGGCATCGAGAACGGTGAGGTCACCGTCTGCTGCGACCTTGCCTGCGGACAGTGCGGCGGGGATGGGTGTAGTGACGTGCCCGGATTGTCGGTGGATGACTGCTGCGCTGAAAGGATCGAGGATAACGGCCAGCTGTGCTCCGAGACAGAGTCTGCTCCCTGCGTGTTGGATGCTCCCGGTGAGCTTCGTGGGGCTTCTGTTCCAAAGTATCGATTTGTTGTCGGTTGTCGTGCTGATATCAGGAGTCCTAGATAAAAACCGGAAACAAACTCTATTTTCCGACCGTTGTGATGCATCGACGTTACAGTCGGTAGTGTAGAGTACCGGCAGCGGTTTACGTCTATCTTCTTCAGTGTTCCATCGTTGGATACCTAGTTTTTTTTTTGAGTTTTTTACACTCGCCTCCTCCGTGCTTCGCGCTCGTCTTCAGACTGTGCCCAGGGAGGGATGTGTGCCAAGGCTTGGTCTAGCGCATAATAGCGGTGATTTTCCACGCCCAACCTCGCCTACCAATTTGTTGCGTGGGTGACGTAGTTGGGTTGGTGATATTCCTGAGGTGCTGCAAGACACATCAAGGGGTGTTATCTCTCCTTTCGCTGTTATCGGGTAATGTTCCTTCGTATGTACGACAAAATTGCGATGTTGTCGAAAAGTGACATGTCCCAGGGCAGATCAACACCGTCGCGAAAACCTGTGGCAGAGGTGGCGAGGCCGAAGGCTGCATTCATTTCAACCCCTGAGTCAGAGCACCCGACCCGTGGTTTCTTTCCCCTGCCGAATTGTTTCTAGAGGGAGTGTGGCAGTGGAGATGATGGCGATCATCGTCGTTGGGCGGGAAAAGGCTTCTCTGTAGACCTATCTCGTGAAGTTTGGCAACGAAAGGTCACCTCATGATTGATGCTACTGGTACATACTCCATGTTTTGACAACGAAACTGTTCGAAACTTTACAAGTAGTGCGCACGTTATGTTTTGTTTTTATTGCCGGAGGTACCAGATAGCAAATAAATGCTACGTCGATTACGACTCGGGTTGTATATCAGGGTGCAGGGCCGGTGATTCCGACTCGTAGTGGCAGGGCCACGGGGCCAACAGGGCGGTTGTATCGATTCTACCCCATTAGCCATTGCGTATCGTGCAGATGTTCTTCTTGATGCATGACCAGGAAAGCACTGAACAGAAGCATTCGTATTTCCGCATGGAGAACATTTACGTACCGCTATCATATAGATATTATCATAGATGGGGTTTCATTTTTTTGTAATAAAGGGTTACCGAGCTACCGGGGTCATGAAGGAAAGCTGGTGTGTTAAAGAATCATGAAGGAAAGCTCATGTGTGTTCGTCACATCTTCATCCTACTGATATTTAAACCCATCTACATCGAGCACAATCATTGTCCGTGCTGGTGTCTTCTAAAGCAGGACGAAACTACGAGACTAGCGAGACAGACAGACACACGGCAACTTCAGCCAAGGTAATTCGGGTATACAATAATAATGCCAACCGCAACCAGTGCGCAGGCGAAATACAAGAAAAATGCAAACCAGCGCAACAGCGTATACCAGTATGCAGTCAAAAATGTACTACTAATTTAACGGCCATTCATACGTACGTACTTGGCATACAAAACGGGTAGTCTTTGAACAACGTTTCGTTTCGAAACCGGGGTCGGCAACACAAACAAACGTAAACATATGCCACATATTTCGGGAAGCACATGGAAATATGTGTGGCGTTGTTCTTGGTACCCTATTTATGTTCTAACAGAGGTACGCACCCCGTATTATTTAATAGTCATATATATACGGAGTATAATACGTTCAGCTTTTTGGACATGTAAATCAGGCAGAATGTAATACGAAAATTGAAGAGGAAACCGCTGAAGGGGCGTACCCACCACGGGACTTACCGACCCTTGTAATTTTTTTTTTTTTTTTTATTCATCCTCCGGCGGATGAGGAAAAATAAAGCTTTAGCTCACCACCCTTGTAATCATTTGCATTTGTTGTTGTTCGCACATTAACTCGTCCGTGGTCACTGGTCACAGGACAGGCTCTAGTCACTATGGAGCTGAGGAATACCCCAGGGAAAAACGCAAACAACCCAAGGTGGTACACGCATATACCACAGCTGACGCAATTCATGCCTCCACCAGAAACACATAAAAGTGAAATCGGGAGTCAGTCTACGATGTGCCAGGTCCATGCCGGTGCGTACGTCTCTCATTACTCATGCCTGGAAAAACCGACTATTCCGATTGCCACCCAACGAAGACTACCACGTATATATTACACCTAGTATCTATCACTACGTAGTGTTGAGTGGTGAGGCGAAACCCTGCAGGGCATCCCTATCGAATGCGAGCATGTATCGTATCGTAGCACAGCATCAGCGGCAATTGAACTAGACTGACGTTGACGGCGAGAGATAGCCAATGCAATTGTGAAAATGAGACATCACACTCACACGGCCATCCTATATACTATATCCGGTCGCCCCGGTGGCGTATCAGGTTATCCTCGAGCCTCTGGTATAGGTGAGTTTTGTGAGTTCGAATCCCCCGAGTGCTTCCTTGTATAAATGCGTGGAGACTTTTTCTTGTGCACAGATTGGGTTGCGGAAAGCGCAAGAGAGTGAGTTAGCAACACTCGATGAAAAATCGACGAATAGTGGGATTGGTGAACCCTATGCGCGATAAAAATTGAAGGCAAGAACCGGAGGGGGGGGGGGATGATACTTGTGACCACGCTCTTCCAGTAGCAGCTCATATCCGAGATCACATAGCGGGCCCTCCTCCCCTCCCCTCCCCCTACTACGAGTACGGTACGCGCCATCATTTTTATCGAGATCATAATTCAGCATTTTCTTCGCTCGTCCACTCGCGTCGATTTGCCTCCGGCTGCCAGGCAGCACCAACTAACTCCAAGACCCACTCTGGCGGCGTGGAGCCGTCGATCATGCACCTCCGGAGGTAGGCTGCCGTCTCGACGCGGACTGGGTCTTGGGCGGGGAGAGCGCCGTATCCTCGCCGCGCCGAGCGCTCCCCCCGCCCGAGACCCAGTCCGCGTCGAGACGGCAGCCTACCTTCGGAAGTGCATCCTCGACGGCACCACGCCGCCAGAATGGGTCTTGGAGCTGGTGCTGCCTGGCAGCCGGAAGCATTTGTACCTAACCACGCTGCAACTTACCACGCTGCTAGACGCTCTCAGCAGTTGATTCCTCTCTTCTTCATTTTTGCAAATAAAGTCGAATGTCACCACGGTTGGGAATCGAACCCAAGTTCTAACGCTGCTCGTAGTACTGACTGTAGTTGTTTTTGATTTATCACATTAACTCGCAAAATCAAGTCCGTAGTCACAGGCAGGCTCCAGTCACTCTGGAGTGGAGGAATACCGCAGGAAAAGAAAACACGATCAAAACCAAAAGTGTTACACGCATATGTTACTGCTGTATTATCATACGAGTGTTATATCATAGCTGACGCAATTCATGCCTCCGCCAGAAAAAATTAAAAGGTGAAATCGGGAGTCAGCGTACGACGTGCTATTATACATTGGTCTACACTCCTGGTGCATACGTTGCACTACTCGCGCCGTGAAAAAAACAGACTTCACCGATTGCCAACCAGAAAAATCGTACAAGTACCACGGGTATGTTACGTGATGCCCATCACGCCACGTATACGCACACGTCTGACCCAAGTCAATTGGAAAAAGGGAAAGAAAAGAAAAGAAGAGAAGAGAAAAGAAAGAAAAGAAAAATACAGCGAAAAAGCAAAGGAAAATAAATACTCCGGAGTATATAATTAGTATTCGAGGGTAAGACCACTAGATAACCGGGGCGGAGATGTGTGTGAAAATGAATGCAGTAAAAAAAATGTACCAGCTGGTATATGTGGAAGATTGAACGAAGGAAATCTGGGGTTTGTGGAGAGGTACTGAATCGTTGGCCGGATTGAAGAGAGGGGGTGGGGAAGAGGTCTATCGAGTCAGTGAGGGACCAGTTGGTTGAATTAGGAAGACAGAGGCTGGGAAGGGTTTGAGAGAAGAAGGAAGAAGACCTGAGTACGGGACTCTACTCGTGGGTGTGTGCGAGCAGGGGTCTGGCACTTGGGGGGAAGGTGGCGAGTTGAAAAAAGAATCGGGGTTCAATATCTGATGTCGGGAAAAATATGAGGTTCGATCCAAACAAATCCATTTTGATCGATCTCACGGAGGAGGCTGATGTAGTGTATTTTTTCGTTTTTGTACATAACACTAATCTCGTACTTGGTACGCTTTCCCTATCGAAAGATAAAGGAGTCGCTCGTCGACCAAAATGTCACATTTGTTGCAACACAACCTGCGTACGTATCGTCGCGTCCCTTTTCTGTTCATGATATCAATTTACCAACTCTCAACAAATACCATCGTGGGTTCGTGTCCCACAGAGTTTTTATTATTTAATAGTATTATACTATTATATATATATGTAGTATGTAGTCTATATATCTATATTTTTGGGGGAGGAGTAGCCGACTTTCATTCTTGAATGCTGAGTAACATATAAGATAACTAATAATATTCTGCAATCATACTCCTCCCGGTATTAAAGCCGCGGGGAAAAAAAACAAAATAGACCGTCTACCATACATATGATAAAGAGGTATAGTGGAAACTACACAAATAAATATATAAAATAGATGTGATGTTAGATCTAGCTCAAAATTCCCCACCTAAAGTATGAATACCAACACTTACCATTATAGTGGACAAAACATACACCTCCTAATAGAAACTCACCCATATATATAAAGTCTAGTATATCACAAGTACCAACATCGCAGCTCGCAAAAGATGAGTTTTGACCTGAAATTCGTCGAACTCACGGCTCTGACGTCCTTGAAACATTTCACATTTTGTACATAAAAAATACAAATGAACTTTGTTGTTGTTAACATTATGTCCGCATGCAAAACGTACTCATCAAAAACACACACAAATAACAGACTCAACAACCAAAATCACCAATGATGGTATAGTCTAGGCAGGCACCACATATTGCAAGGGTCATACGTAGCAAGCAGGGGGCAGACTATCACCAATGCTTCCATCTCCACGGCGGTAGTGGAAGCATTCAGAACCCGGTGTGGTTGCTGTCCCCGACGTTTGCATTGTTTGTGGGTGGCGTAGGCGTTAGTCATGTGCTTTGGTGCTATTAAAAATAGAGTTGCTTGCTCTCTGTTATGCTTTGTTTCGATGCTTCTTTCGTGCCATCTTGTTTTACTCAATTTCTCAAGTGTTGTTTGGCCTTGGTTTTCTCCCTCCCCCCCCTACGTTCCTAGTTCCGTCGTTGTTTGTAATTCCTTTCTTCTTGGTTAATCTTCTCTCTTGTTCTTGCCTTATGCTTCCTTGCCAAATAGTACAGCGAGCTGGCGTGAACATATGTCACCCTCGAATTCCTTGCGATTGGCCTTGCCTACGCTGTATATTTGCAGTGCGTACCTTTGGCTTGTTGTACACTGCTATCTCTATGCTGCTGCGTAGGACGAAATTGATGGTCCTACTGGCACACAGAATGGCAGCGACACGAAGACGGAATTCCGTACTCTTGTGTATATAATATAGTTTAATATACGTGGTCACACGTCCAAATATCCAAATATTATCACGATATGTTAAATGTTGAACGTGACGATGTAAAATGTTGGATGTGATGCCGCCCGTATCACGTACAACAGATAAAATATGGACAATACGCAGGCTAGGTGGGTCAAACTTTTAAATCACCCAAGTAGTCTAATATATCATATTTTGCAACTTTGTTCACAAAGTCGAAAACTATTCATTCGATGAAAAGGAAAAGGAAAGAGGCGAAAAAGTGTTCTATATATGTTTTGCAGTGGGGTCCCGCATGGGTAAAGTACGGGGCATACGGTAAAAAAAAATCCCTCGTCACAGCTTCGTCGCACTTGATTTAGTGCGGCCTCTTGGGTGCGGCTGCCGCAATGAAGGTGGGACCGGTCCCATTTTAATTTTAGTGCGGCGGGGTGTGATGAACGGGAAACTTGTGGGCTTGGCCGTACCGGAAGGTAATATTTCTGACAGCGAGAGCGAGGGCGGCGATGCTGAGAGCGCGGAAGGCAGTCAAGGGTATCGCTGCACCGCCATCTAAACCGCGAGTTTAGCCGTACTTATGTTCCGCCGAGAGTCGTACGGAGTCTCTTAATAATGACGAGGACACAACCATCTATCTGCAGAAGGCCTGCAAAAGGCCGAGATATGGGTCATCAAAATAAACAAGCGTGCGGGGCAGGCAGACATTCGTGAGTTCGGGAGCGCATGATGAATTCAAGCTGTAGTGCAGCCCCGGTGGCGTATGAGGTTATCCTCGAGCCTGGTATAGGTCAGTTTCGTGAGTTCGAGTCCCCCCGAACGCATACTCGTACGATCGATTCGAAGGGACTATTTCTTGTGCATAAATTGACTTGCGGAAAACGCGAGAGCGTGAGTTAGCAACACTCGCACTCGTTAAAAAATCGACGAGCAGTGGGATTGCTGAACCCTATGAGCCATAAAAATTGAGGGCAAGTACCGGGGGGGAGAAGGGACGACACCTGGGACCACGGCTTGTCCAGAAGCTGGAAAGTAAACGTGTGCAAAAAAACAAAAATAATAAAGTGCAGTGTTGTGGGTGGTGACGTGTAGAGCAATGATTGCGCGTGGTAGTAAACAGCAGTGCATACATTTATTTACCGCTGTGAAGTTGAACAGCAGAAATAAGCTCCTCCATAATAAAAGAACAGACACACCAACGTTTCTCCAAGTGTGCCAGAGCAGTAAGTCCGCCTTACTGAAGAACACCGCCTTGTTGTTGTTGTTGTTGTTGTCACATTAACTCGCATAATCAAGTCCGTGGTCACAGGACAGGCTCCAGTCACTCCGGAGCTGAGGAATACCCCCAGGGAAAAACACACACAACCCAAGGTGGTACACGCATATATCACAGCTGACGCAATTCATGCCTCCACCAGAAACATATAAAAGTGAAATCGGGAATCAGTCTACGATGTGCCAGGTCCAGGCCGGTGCATACGTGCATACGTCTCACTACTCACGCCTGGAGAACCTATTCACTCCAGGTTACATACATGCACTTCCCCTGTCTCGCCAATCAATTTTAACCGCCATATATCGGGATACCGCCCTTACTCGGACCGCCTTATTGGGGGACCCCTACTGCATTAGACTATACTCTGTACTGCTTTTTTATGCTCGTTATGCCGCGTGTACGAGGGTGTTGATGGCCCCGATTCCCTATCATTGATTCACCACTGCTTTGCCCGAGTAGGTCGCACCCACGTTAAGGCGGCCACCGCAAAATTCAGGGTAGCTTGCAATGTTGTGATTCCCCGTATATGCGGTATCGGTTTTCTTGTGCGGTAGTCGACGTAAGCGGGATAATGCGGGGTCCAGCGGGTGTCGTCGTTAGACGGTCCACCGCACTGTGGAGTGGGACCCCCAGACAAAAAGAGGGAGTTCACAAGAGACGATAAGGAAAAGCACGTACGGAAACAAAAGTAAACTCGTATGGTATATACTATACTGCAGTTTTAACTTCGTGTTGTTTTATCCGTTCCAACAGGTATCTGTTCCTCTTCAGCATATATGTTCTTCTTGCAGCCTTTCCTTTTTCTTGTTGTGTCTATCACATTCTTCAGAACACCTGTCGTTTGTTTTCTTTTTTCTTTTTTCTGTTTTCTTTTCTTCTTTTTTCTGTTTTCTTTTTTTTTTTCTTTTTTTTTTGTGGTCTGGCTTGTTTTGTTGTGCTCTCCAGATTGCTCTAGTACCCGCTTCGCTGGCATCTCACTTGCTTTACCTTCATGGGTTGCGATTGTTTGGTTTACTCTGTTGACCACAAAATTGTATCTCTCTAGAGGACGGAGAATCAGCACGGACTCTGCGTGTACTGATGATGTCGTTGGGTAGAAAGAACGAAGAACGCTTCTAAGTGAAGACACAGCACACGACTAAGTCAGATTCTTATCGATGTAAACTTTGCCGCAAAACTCTTGTAATTTAAACAGTTGTGGTGTACACATACAAGGCATATCAAGACCGTGACAGGCGCATCATGGGGTGGGTCACGCTCCCTACAAAATAGTAACTGATATTTTTTGTTTACGGCTTTCTCATCACACCTATTAGACTAGTTATCTCTTGTCACACTTTCTTTCTCTCTCTCCCACAAGATATAACTCAGATCCGGGGTCACTAAGCGGGCTCTTGTCACCCCTCTCCGTAGCCATACGTGCTTTCGTTTTTGTCCCGAGAAGACTTCAGCCCTTTTTTCTCGCGCCGACTCGCATCGAATTGCTGCTACCCACGCTGCTATTAATAGGTGCTCTCAGCAGTCAACCCTCCTTTTTTTCTTTTATCCCCCGCAAACTTGCTAAAAAGTCCCACCCACGTGGGATTCACAGAACCAACTCCATTTGTAATAGCCGTCCAGGGTAACCACTAGACCACGAGGGCGGCCGGCATTAGGCTACCGCGTTGGGCGGCCGGCATTAGGCTCCCGCGTTTGCCGTCACTGCTGTGTACCGGGAATTAAACTTGTCAGGTAAATTAAAAAGTAACCCTGAAACGCACGTACTTTTTCACCCATGGAGCGCATAAACCTTGAGTTCTGAATTAGTAGTTCAGTCTTTTGATCATTGTGTCGTGAAGCGATGCGCGTCAGCGCAGAAACCTTGCGCGTGTTGTACCCAGTATGTGTTATCTCACTTGAAATATATTCTTTAATACTTCGTGGTAATTTAATAATAACTCTAGTATTGAGCAGTAGTGCTGTATTTCCGGCCTGTTCCATTTAAGTCACAACGGCTTGTCCAGAAGCTGGAAAGTGAAAGTGTGCAAAAAAAAAAGAAAAACGGTATAGAACCGGGTGGGTGCTACTACTACTGTAGACTACCTCGATACACTTTATTAAGATCTACCGTCCCGCGCCTTGGTTAGCAATTGCCGATGTGCTGTCATGATTTTTGGCTCGCCATTTTGGAGGTGAAGAAGGTGATATCTCTGGTCAGGCAACGGGAGAGGTCGTTACGTTTCGTAGGGTTACCTCCCAACATCCAACATTGGGGCGTGGTAGCTAATGATATCACGAGCACTGCTGAGAAGGACTTATATTTGCGGATTATGCCGAACAATGCGGCAATCAAAGGTTTTAGCAGGGGCGGGGGTCATGCAGGCTGGTCGGTTGACTTGATTACAACACACGGTGCACAGGATAGAACACGTCGGAACGGCTGGTGTCCGTCGTTCGATTGTTCGCAACACACGTTATGTGTACGCTGCACGCGAATAAACACGTCCCTCGGACGGACGCGTTGTTGTGGACAAGAGCGTGATGAAGTCAACGATGGTACCCGCAGTTTAGCATCAACACACCGTTATCGCGTTGCACTCGCTACTATCGCGACAAGCGGCATTAGCCAGACACAACTCCAAGAAACAGCACGAGGGGCAGACTCGCCAAGCACGGAAATGTGCTGTGACGGCCGCTAAAAGCTAACAGCATCAACCATGTACACCACTGGCCTGGCACACCATTTATTGCACCAACACATAAATGATGAGGTCGCGCACCGTCGCGCACCGTATCGTGTTGGCCAGGTACCGTCCTCTGAAGCAACTACGGATTGTATCATGCAGAGACATACTACAAACAAAAACGGCGATGGAGACAGCCTTGAACTGAAGAATGGAGTACAGCAATACCAAATTCGCGTGAAGACGAGCGCATGCAACCAAAGTTCGTTCTCGTACGTACTCTGTAGTTGTGGTAATGTTTCGCTGGACTCTGGGACGTATTATACGCTATGGCGGACGGCATTCGGGCACCACTTTAAATGGCTGACAATTGCCACTCCTTTCGCTACGGAATGTGCGGATACAGGCACAGCACATGAAACGGCAGTGAAGCTGAAGTGCACTCTCGTGGAAATTGTGGGGGTCGACACAGTCAATATTCCAGATGCCAGTAACTCTAGTGTCACTGGTTAGGCAACACTCAGTATTAATAGTACATATATTCATACCGGTCGCCCCGGTGGCGTATCAGGGTATCCTCGAGCCTGGTATAGGCCAGTTTCGTGCGTTTGAGCCCCCCCGAGTGCATACTCGTACAACTGCGTGGGGTCTTTTTCTTGTGCACAAATTGACTTGCGGAAAGCGCGATAGTGTGAGTTAGCAACACTCGATGAAAAGTCGTCGAACAGTGGGATTGCTGAACCCTATGCGCGATAAAAATTGAAGACAAGCACCGGGGTGGAGAAGGGACGAGACCTGTGGCCACGGCTTGTTCAGAAGCTTGAAAGTAGAAGTGTGACAATATATAGACTACACTTGTATGAATATTGCGTAATGCCACTGCTGTGGCAGCATTCCTTACACAGATGACACGACCACATCGGGCACACTGACCTAGCGTAAGCATCACCTTCCGATTAGGCTCGCTGACTGCAGACAATTATCTTCTTCATCCACATGAGAGCTTCGAGGATGGCGTCAGTCCTGCGCGGGACATGGATCTGGCGAACAACCAACAGCCACTATACAGTAGAAAGGGCCTTACCCGTAGCAAGACTGGCAAGAAGAAACGTTTACGCGAAAGGATGGAAGAGAGGGGATGGGCGACAACGGCAAAAAAACAGACAAAAACGATCATCAGACTTTCAGGAATTTTACCAACGAGCCCAGGGTCCGGTTTTTTACTATATGCGTCGTACCCTTGCTCACGAACGCGCCTACCCATCTTTAGGGATGCGCGGGACAAGTTCAACGACCCGAAAAAATGTTTCCAAAGGCATGCGTATAGCCGGCGGGCGTAGTACTGTATCTCAAAAATTAAGTGAAGTGGAAATGAGAACCTTAACTTGCAGGTGGTGAAAGCACTAGTCACACTGCTGCCAAGAAATTCCACGGCATTTTTGTCTTGCTTCTTGATCGAAATTGGTTGCACGATGCCCGCCCGCGCCGGTAGTGGAGGGATGGCGCCCGCGCATACAACCTTGACCGGTTTGGCCGTTGGAAGTTGCTCGTACCCGACGCCGGTCTGCCGAAGCTTTGGTACGATACTCCCGTTTACCACTGCAAAAAGTAATGCACACCAACGCACACTAATTCTGAGTAGTTACTACCGAAAACCGTGGGTGTCTTCCTAAAGGGGTTGAAGCGTATTTTTGGTGGGCATGATTACTTGACCGGACACGGCTTTTGCCGTGCATTCGCGATGCTAACTGTAGCGAGCGACACACAATGAGCATAGACCTAGAGATAGCTGGAGCGTGGTGGAGTCTGACTTTTTTCCCCAACGAGATCGACAGTTGCTTATAGATGGGGACTGACTACACTAAGGGTTAGCCCTAACCCCTTGTGCACCCTCACCCCGCCTAGTAATGCTTTTTACTTGTATATTTCTCTTTGCTAGTTGCATGCCGTTAACTCTGGCGTTTCTTACAGACACGGGCTGATCACGGCTACAAGCCAACACTCAATATTTACAAGCCATGGCGACAAACACGCCACAAGCTTCCAATATTTTTGCTACCCGCCACAACACATCCTGACTGCTCCGTCCTCCTGCCTCATACGTGCCCCATTCGCCCAAACTTCACCGGTATGATATGTCCTCACAGATACGGCAGCGGACAGCACCTGCAGCAATGGCGTGAAAGGCATCGAGAGCGAAGACAACA
This sequence comes from Undaria pinnatifida, assembly GCA_012845835.1. Taxonomy (NCBI): domain Eukaryota; class Phaeophyceae; order Laminariales; family Alariaceae; genus Undaria; species Undaria pinnatifida. The sequence continues at coordinate 9,916,487 of JABAKD010000028.1, forward strand.
CCGTCTGCTGCGATTCCCGCTGTGCCGAATGCGGCGGTGTGGGTTGCGACGACGTCGCTGGGTTGTCCGGCGAGGATTGCTGCACTGATGATATCGAGATGAAAGACGAGCGTTGCTCCGAGAAGAGATCGGCTCCGTGTGTCATGGACGACGAACCCGGTGGGTTTCTAGGGTTTCGCTTCAAGGTTTCAATAGATCAGATGTACTTTATGGCTGATTTGAAGACTGCCTCGACCCTTTGTAAGCTGTCAGTCCTTGTGAGGCCTTGCTCGATTTTTGTCGCAGTGCGCTCGACCTTGTCTACGGTGTACGTAAAAGCTGGGTCTGGCCCCGGGAGGCAATGCTTGCTTGCCGGCAATAACGCGGTTCGATGAGCGCATGGATCGCAGCCGTGCCGTACAAACCCAATGCACGACAAACGTCGCATGGTAACCTGGGTAGGCTAGGTGGCTATGCGAGCAGTCTGGTTTCTGTGTCAGCATGTGGGGACTGGGCTGAACGAGAGAGTTACATTTGTGTCCGTGTACAACCTAGTAACAAATGGGGAAACTGCCCATGAATCTCTGGGGCGCTATGTCCCACCCAAAACTTTGCTATAATGTTTTCGCCCCTGGCACATAGTCCTCCTAATTTTCATCGGTCGAAATCCTAGGTTTCATAGCGATATGAGAGTAGCGATGTGCCAAACCTCAACCGCGAACACAATCGACACTGTTTTACCTCAACCGCCCCAACACGTATACACCAAAGTTGTCGTCTTTCTTCGTTTTCATTGCCCCCACACCTCTTCTATCTTACCCCCCACATGTGCGAACTTTTGGTGTCTCTTCAGTAATGATAACGGACACGATGAACTCGGACACCTCGGCCACAATGGCACCGGACACGACGATGGAACCAGAAACCTCGGCCACAATGGCACCGGGTACGACGACGGCACCAGACACCTCGGTCACAATGGCCCCGGACACGACGATGGCACCGGACACATCGGTCACGATGGCACCAGACACGACGATGGCACCAGACACGACGATGGCACCAGACACGACGATGGCACCGGACACGACGATGGCACCGGACACGACGATGGCACCAGACACGACGATGGCACCAGACACGACGATGGCACCAGACGCAACGATGGCACCAGACGCGACGATGGCACCAGACACAACCACCTCCGACACGCCGACCTGCAGCAACGGCCTGGCAGGCGTTGAGGATGGTGACAGTATCGTTTGCTGTGACGCTGCCTGTGGAGTGTGCGGTGGCTCTTCGTGCGGGGGTAACCCCGGGTTAACCAGCTCTGACTGCTGCGTTGGCGCGATCGTGGAGAACGGACAGTTTTGCGACGTCACCGAAGCGGCTCCTTGCATCTTGAACGTCGAGGGTGAGTCTTGAGCGCTTGGTTTTTTGTTGAGGTCGATTGTGTTGATGTGAGAACATGCTAGACTTGCCCCCCTACACTTTGAACACCACCAATGGTTCAGGTTTGTGTCTTTGCTTAATCCATCCACAATAGACAAGCGTTGGCTATTGAAACTGCGATGACTTCGTACCCTCCAAAAGTCAAATCAATTTTCTTTCGGTTTAAATATATATAATCAGAGCCCCCCCTCACCGACCTGCGCAATATCGGCCCGGCTCGTACCGTCGTTCTTGGTTTCTTCTGCTTGCTTCCAGATCTGGAGGTGGAACCATCCACCTGCTCCAACGGCCTTGCCGGTTATGAGGACAGTGGCGGCGAGGTCTGCTGTGCGGAGGCGTGCGGACAGTGTGGAGGCGCCGGCTGTGGCTCGATCGAAGGTACCAATGGAGATACAGACTGTTGCTCAAGCACGATCCTATCGTCAGGCGCCGACTGCGGTGACGGCGTCGAGGCACCCTGCATCATAGGAAACAGCACTCTTGCCCCCACCCCTGCCCCCTCCATCACCTTCGCGCCCACACCCGGATCCCGCGGAGGCTTGTTTTCCACTGCTCCAACCGTATTCGGCGCGACGATGCCCCCCTCTGCGGGTTCCAGAGGAGGTGACGGATTGGGAACTTCTTCGCCTTCATCTATGTCTGCCTCGATGGCCCCCACCGTACTCCCTCTTACAGTTAGCGGTGCATCGGTCACATCTGCCGGGGGCATTATGCCGCTCGCGGCAATGTTGGGCGCTATGCTCGCGATGGTGTTCGCAGGCGCGCGCAAGTAAGTTCAGTCCGCGTCGCCAACGCTTACTAGTATTCGCAGCTCAGTGTGCGATGTTTGGTTTGCCTCCTTGAGTGTTGCATTTGCCGGGTATGTAGCAAGCTTGCTGTGGACGTCCTTGGATGTTAAGGGGTTGTTTTTGCGTCGTGGTGTGACTTTTCTTGGTGCTTGCTGCCAATTGAGAAGGTTAATTATTGTTCTTCGGGTTTCAGTCGTAGGCGGCGCCTTCAGTGTGCGTGCGTACATCCATCCACTAGGAATTAATAAGAAGCCGGTAACTTTTTTCCCGGCAGATGAACAAACACATGCTAGCGTGTTGAGTTGATTTAAAAGTGTTGCAGAGGACGAGGTTTGGGAAGAACGGGCGGGCTGGGCGGCAAATTACGAGTATTCGTGGTGGTTGACAGTCCGATTAGTGTTCGCCCCAGTTGACTCGAGGCTCTGCCGAAGAGTGTAGGTGTTCTCTCATGTTCACGTTTTTGCAAGGTGAGCTCTGGAGCCCCAACGACGTTTTCAGGGAAATCCGCTTGGAAATTACGGTGGGTTATTTTTTTGCAGTAATAAAAGGGCGAAGTAGGGCGTGCCGATTGTGGTAGGGCGTGCGTGGCGGGTTGGCGAATTGGCCCCCTCCACACGGATTTCCCTAAAATTGTTTTGTGGGCCATTCGATCAATCGGGTTTCAAAGAAACGTTAAATAGCAGCACAGAAATGTACGTATTTCAGTTGCGATGAGATGGATTTTTTTGTCGCCCCTCCAAATTCCTCTCGGTGTATTTATCGTAACTCTTTGATTGGAGTTGTTTCCTTGCTTAGGTTATAGAGGTAGTCTCTCTCGATATATATATATATATATATGATGACGTCTTGTGGTTTGTTTTTGTGGGGGGCGTGCCGGTTATATAACTGACGGCTTTAATTAAGCACAGTGCTGGTCAGGTGAGCCCCTTCTATTCCGCGTGTCTGCGGCATAAAGGCTCGTGGGTGGTCTTTGGGAGTTGGGTGGGGCATCTAAGGCCCGATTTGACAGCTTTTTGTTTCGTTGGAATACGTTTACTAACTACGGTATACCGTAGCAGCGATGTTCTGATTAGATTTAGGGGGGCAAGAACACACCCGGTATTATTTCAAGCATTAATTCCCCGTGCATAAGAGAAAAATACGAGTAGCGCCCGAGCTTTGTCCTCCGCATATTAGTAGCAGATTTCCTAGCCGAACGAAGTGCAAAGTTCAACGATTTGTTTTTCAGTAATCTGCTAAACCATAATGATAATCGACAGCGAGGTGGGCGAGAGGTGGTGGGGTGTGGACGGGGGAGGGGGGGGGTGTACTCAGTTTGTGCATGGCCGTAGTCGTATGGCCATAGACCGGACGGGGGAGGGAGAGGGAGAATTCATCGCCATGTGTACTCCGAAGGGCATTGTGGGACTGGGGACGGGGGAGAGTCATGACGTTCAATCGGGAGTACGCTTTGGGATAAACTAAGTTTCGGTGCAACGGCTCGGCTCCCTACGACCAACTAACTTCCGTATCGGGTGTTAGTGTTGCAACACGGCTGACTTTCGGCTACGTATATATATTTTGTTTGTTTTTGTGTGCGGCTGGCTGTACGCTCATACGAAATTGGTGCTTTGAGTTTTTTAAGTATGTTCTACGGCGTATCGTCCTACCGTGATACTTGGTAGTTCGTCGATTTAGGTTAATTAGGTATCACCATTAGCAACAAACCGAGTGTTCACTTTTTTTGTTGATATTATATACTTCGTGCGCCGCCGCCTCCATGCATTCACACACGCCGGGTCGTCTGCTGTGAGGGGGTAGACTGTGGGGTCAACTCTAAATAGACTGGATGGAGGCCATGATCCGCGCCAACTTGTATATGGTAGACCCTGCGCCCCCGCGATGATATAGTCTGGATAGAAACGTACCCACATCCGCGGCCGTCTGTCAAAACGAGCCCCCACGATGATATAAACGGAAACGTATCCATCCGAGGCCGTCTGTCAAAACGAAATCGCTGCTGACACCTGAGAAAGTCTGCAAAGTTTTCGACATTCTGGTGAAGTAAGCCACGAAGTCGAACACGGTTTATTCCTTTTTTTTCATACTTGGAACCCCAGATGTAACGACTACAACCTAATGAAGCACAGCGTCGCCAACTGTCTCGTCTTATGTGGGGATGCTGCCGTGTGAGCAATATCATATGCTGTGAGTGTCAATGGATTTCTGAACCCCCCCAGCAGAAATAGTAGCTCACCTCTAACCTCAGTAGCTCGTGCTACTTGGTGTGACCGATGCTGCTGTAGACTAGTCAGTCGTTTATCTATCCCCATGACAATCACGCTTAGTATTTATGTACGTCGCTACAGGGCTCGTAACCTAAGGATTATTACTCTTTTTCTCCCAGGAGTTACGTGTGAACCGATTTTTCTGGTGGCAACAAGAATGTGAAGAGCCTTGAATTGAACTAAGACGCAAACATTCCACGCGCTGGACAGATTAGCTCGCCGTAGCTCCAGCTGTTCGATAGCTCTTTCCGACGGTATGTCACTGGTGAGCCCCGTGAGCTACATGAGCTGCACATGTTTTCCCGGCTTGAGCTACATATAGGAGGGTAGGCCATCTTCACATGACATGTTTGCCCAGCGTGAAATAGTTATAGTCTATACCGGTAGGACCAAAATGAGCTATGTGGCTCATTTGTGCCGCAATGGGCAATATTATCTATGAGCTATACCGTAGGAGCTCAGCACATGTTTCCCCCGGCTTGAGCTATAATAGGCGACATTTCATCTGCGCGTGTTTTGGACGGACATGTGAGCTATTATAGGCGATAGCTCATCTGCACACGGCTCAAAGACAGTTAATAGACGATAGCTCATCTCCACACGTGTTTTAAAGCTTGAGCTATGAACGATATTTCATCCTGCACATGTGTTTTTGAAGCTTGAGCTATGTGGACGATAGCTCATCTCCACACGTTTTGAAGGTGTGAGCTATAACCAATAATAGATGAGCTAGCTTGCGGACAGCATAAACTTGCAAATACGAACACGTACCGTACGTACTTGGTATCATGTATACAACGGCAGTATGTACCCGAACGGCATCAACACAAACAACTATATGTATTTTATACCAGGTATATCGTACGAGATCGGAGGATCGGAGCTTTTTCGGTTCTAACAATAGCACACCTACCTGCTTACCGACTCGAGTAGGCAGACAATTGCCGGGACAAATTGTTTTGGGCGACAACCAAGTACAGCTCAAACCTCGCCAGCTGCCACGCACACACAATAGCTCGCACACTACACATAACGACACCATACGACACGCCTAGCATGCCCCCCACCAGGGGGGGCATCTCTTCTTGTGGTTCTTCAGTTGAGGGCTGCCTGTAACAGGCGGGCGCTTCCATGGAAGTCTACCCTCTACGCCGAAGCCATTTGATGTGGACCCGTCGCAGCCTCACCGTGGCCTACGTGAAGATGATGGTGCTGTTCCTGAACGGATACCAAGAGCACATTCCGATTGAAATACCCGCCCTGTCACGTGAGCACGGAACTCCAGGTGGTACATGGTAGGTGTATACAGGCGTTCTAAACCTACCTAAGGCAGAAGTGGCGGCCCTTTTTGCGGACGAGGCGGGGTCAGCGGGCGAAGCGGAGGTGGGTGACGCCTACGACGTGTACGCATGGGAAAGCTTGGAGTGGGCACTTGGAGATAAAAAAGAACAGTGGCAGATCTTCTGTGATATCACTATGGAACTGCTTGCTCATCTCTTGTCCGTTTTTTTTCACGATGTAGGTTCACTTGCTGCATGGTAAGCTGCATAACCTGCATGCGACGCCTGTTTAAAGATAGGGGGAGAACTTTTGGGCTGAAAGGCTTTCTGGATGACGAGGGCTCCTTAACACAGAAATTGTTGCAATTTCGTTATTTTTTGGGGGATAATTTTCGTTGTATACCCAAGCCATGGAATTGGTCATCTGGTGGCACTTTGGTTTCGCCCCAAATAAGTTTTTGGAAGAGGTATAGCTAGCTAGCTAGTTAGGTATAGTCTAGAGCTCCTCAAATCAGGAGCCCCACAAAAAACACCGTGAACCTCTACTGTAGCATGTGCCATTCGCACTAGTCCGGCGGGAGGGTGGACTTTTTTCAGTCTACACATCTTAGCCCCTGCATGTTTCCCAAAAGAGCTGCGACAGGCTACGTACATTAGCGCTATGATAACATTTCATCGGCTTCAGCCACAGGCGATAGCCCATCAGCGTATGTTTTGAACGGGTAAGCTGTTATAGGAGACAGTTCATCTGCACGTGTTTTCGGCTTGAGCTGTAAGCAGTATAAGCTCACCTGCACATTTTTTCCCGATTTGAGCTATGGGCGGTAGCTCATTTGAAGAAAGTTTTCCAGGGTGAGCTATAGGAGCTACGTGAGCTAGCTCATTGTGCTTCGGAATGAACTATAAGAGCTACATGACCTCCACATGTTTTCTCGGATATTAAGCTGTAGGAGGGTACATGTTTCCAAAGCTATAGATATGGAGGATAGCTCATCTGCACATGTTTTTCTAGGGCGAGCTATAAGAGCTACATGAGCTAGCTCATTTTTGTCCCGGGATGGGCCAGAAGAGCTACATGAGCTACACATGCTTTCCCCGGCTTGAGCTATAGGCGATAGCTCATCTGCGCATGTTTTGGACGCGTGAGCGAAACACGATGGATGAACTACTGTATGTAGCTCACGAGCTGTCCGGGGCGTGAAAACATTAACATTCGGCTCTGAAAGAGGCGAGTAACAGGGCTGTAAATGGAAAAACAAGTCACGGCACCAAGGCACCAACACTGGCGTGCGTTTGTAGCAACTCCATCTCACCTGACCCCATGTGGTCGAAGAACGGTAGTTGGATCTGGCAACGAGGCTTGTCTCTGCGCCCTGTAAATCGCTCGTCCCAGCTGCGTTCTCGAGGAAAAATAAAAGGAATTAAAGCCACGGCCTCCGCCAGCTAAAATTGATTTCCTAGGCACCCCACGACCCACGGACTCGTTGCGACGCCGGCGGATTTCAATTCGGATGCTTTCATCGCTAGTGGTGCTACGTGACCCGTACTCGTTTGTACCAGAGGCGAGTAGTATTGCAGCGCGTCGACTTTCACCCACATGGGGCCCTCGCGGGTCAGAGGCTGACACCTCCCTGCTGGAGACTTCTCCTCATATGTGACGACTTGAGGTCATCTCTCGAGATAAGAGAGACCACTTGAGAGGCTGCAGCCTGTCGTGGGGTGCCTTGTCGGGGGAACATGGGTTGGTGATTCAAAGGCGACCATCGGTTTGCTTGGCTGAGATTTGGGGGGTACCTTTCTCTCTGGGGTAGCCAGGACGGACGGCGGCCCCACCTTTGCCAGGTGAGACCACTTACCTTGCCGATTGCTCTCCTCGAACCCTCTATTAATAGTAGAGTAAAATGGCTACGTCAAATGGCACGCACACCCGTCCTCCCTGGGTTGAGCGCACGCTGCACTTACAATAGCAGTATCTGCATTGCGTTCCCCATCTGATCCACGAAACGATATTTATGATATATTTAAATTTTGTGTTTGGGTTTGTTTTTTAAAGCTGCTGTACAAACACCGAAACGTTTCCCCCACCGATCCCGTGTGATGTTCTTCATGGTACTATTAATAGTCTATAATATTATTGTGCCCCTCCTTTGCTTATCATGTATGTAAGTGTTGGACTAGATGCGGCCTCCTGCCGCAAGCAAGAGGTTCTCGCCCGGCATAAACGTCCGCACTAAGCTCGAGCTTAGTGCGGTAGCGTAAAGCGCTATTCCCAAAGGTTGTAAATGAGGACACTAATTTTGCCAACGTGGGTGGGAGAGACGGTCAAATTATGTATCCCTCACCACCTTAATATGTCTCGCTTTTGGTCCGGTGACGAAAACAAATGCTTCGGAGGGGCGATGTCATACTCCTTTGTTATCGGATCTCAAACCATGAAAGCATGTCTGATTCGGTTTAATATTTTCCCCCGGCCGATTTTACGGTAAGAAGGGGGAGGGACAAAACCGGGTGATCTCGCACGCACCAAGGCCTCTCTTCACACGTGCGTCTGAACGTGTGGCAGTTCATCGTGACATAAGCTTCGGTTGGCCCAACGTGCGCCCATTTATATTGATTCACCATCGTCTAAATTGTCATCGGTCAGGCTCGACCGAGCTCGTCTCGTCAGGACTCTGCGTTAGCCTCTGAAGATGGTCATCGGTCGCTCATTTGAGCGTGCAATACAATCACAGTATAACAAAGGGTTGGCAAGATTCAGTCGTCTCGGCGTCCAGGTACTCTGAGGACTGGTGGGACTCAGTTACTTCACCGCGCATGTACCCTGAAGACGGCTGGGACTTAGACATTTCAGCGCCCAGATAGCTTGAGGACTTCGCTTCTCGGTTTTCCTTCTTCCTACGTAGAACTTTTATTTTTCATATCATACCTCCTTGGTGGTACGCGGTGCACTCGGTTTCAATCGTGTCTTGAAGTTTACGTATGTACTAGAGTATGTTTAATGGATAATGTTAATAATAAAAAAAAGGAGATCGTCCACGTAGAAGCGGTTGGCCGTCTCCTGGAGACGGTCAACGGACGTGAATTTCTCACGGTAATGCATCTCACGGATGAACTTAAACTCTGGGGCCTTTGACAGGCCCGAGGGCATGATGTCTAGGTTGACCTCCTTGGAGACCTCCCCCCCCAGGCCCTGGAGGCGAATCTTGAGATCCATTCCTTTCGTGAAGAAATCGATGGGATCCCCGCCCGCCAGGTGCCGAAGGCCAAAAATCTCTCTGTGACACGCACGCCGAGCTTCCTGGGTGTGAGCGTCGAAACGCTCGTTGAGGGCCTTCCAGGCCGCCGTTCCATCCTCCGCCTCTTCGTGAGTAAGGACGGTGGCGTGCGCAGACCCGGAGGTGACAAAGAAGAGGAGGGAGAACAGGCGATTGTTAGCCTGGTCCCACTTGGCCCTGTCTCCCTCGTCCGGCTCAGGTTCCGTAGGGCTGTCGGCCCCGGCTAGGATGGGCTGAAGATCCGGCGCGAAGAGGTTGACTGCGATTCGGAGTTTTGTGTTCCACACGCGAAAACCCTGCTGCCTAGAGGTGGTTTCAACGCCGTCCAGCATGCGGTAGAGCCCGGAGCTCGATGATTCCGCCATCGCTGAAAGCCAGGGTCACACTCCCGGGCGAGGTCAGGTTTTCGGTACACGTACGACGCCCCGAGAGCCTGAAAGAGTCGGCGCGCCTAAGAAGGACACGGTGCAATGCTACACAGGGGTAGGCTTAGTTCAGGTCGCAGCTCCGTAGCTCACGACCCACGTCCGGCGTTAGCTATCCAGCTCCCGCCCTGACCACTGCGCCCCGTCGAGCACAGCTTATGACCATCCGCAGGTGGCGAAACTGCGGTGTTGAGACGACGGAGTAGCCAGCTCCGGCCTCGTCCTGCAGGTACACGGGTCAGATGCACTGCTGTGAACCTTGCTACGCGTTTTGCAGCGTAGACTTTTGGCTGCTGCACGGATGCAAACAGGCCTGGTCAGATCCTCAGCCTACACACGCACCGATCAAAAAACCAGCACAAAGGAAGATATCTTGGACAGACCAACCTCGCGTATACCACAACGCGCAGGTATACCTCGCGTATACTACAACGCGCAGGCAAAATTACGTGAGCGGGTCACGTAGGTGTAGCGGCAGCAGCAGGCGGCTACCAGCTAGCAGTCGTACCCTCAGCCTACACACGCTACCAAGCCGGCAACTCGGTATGTGGGAGATATCTTGGATAGACTACGCCTCGCGAGAGAACCACGCGCAGGGGATTTCGGTCGCCAGTTACAGACACGAAGAACACCGAGAACGGTGCGCCGCGCGCAGAACTAACAACCTGCACAACTCTATTCGCCGACCGAAATCAACGCCTAGAAGTTGTGCTCCCGAATGCTTTACACAAACAGTTGAAGCCGAGAGTGCAGGTGATCGGCTCGGGCCCAGTAATCAAGCGGGTTGACCCAGTGTGGCCTCCAGTAGAAAGCAGACTCCGGCAGTAGCTCCCCGCGGAAAAATTTCCAAAAATATCCAAATCCTGGAGGATCCAAAAATATTCAAATCCTGGAGGACGGGTGTGCTCTCCACAGTACTCGGCGACAGCAGTAGACGCGTAGTCGCCGCAGGCCCCCACTCACACACACGAGGCTTCGTAACCTGTAATGGAAAATGTGTGATACCCTAGCACGGTGGTTTGAGAGGCTGTGCCGTCGACGTTAGTCGAGGTGATGGCGCGAGAGGATAGTCTGGAAGATGAAGTGCTTGCGAGATGTAGAGAAGATGGTGAATAGTACAACGGTGGCGCTTAATTTGGCCAATACACACAAATATAAACCGCAGAGTTGCAGGAGCCCAGACGGCGGCTGCTTCCCAGAGATGACCAGGACAGCTATAGACTTGTCCGGAAAGATCTACAAGAGAGAGCCACACGAGAGAGTGAGCTACCTGGATATCAAGCGGAGAATCCTACAGAAGTAATTCCTCCGCACACATACGTACGTTGCACTCGAACCGACACATATGAGATCTACGATACACAAGAGCAGTGCTACTGAACATTGACTCAGAATGGCTATGTGCTAACATTTCCATAACAGTATGGGCCTGATACGTTCGTACGCTGACTTCCGATTGCACTTTTATCAATTGTTTTCGGCTGGTGTACGACTTGCTTGACTTATCGTGTAGACTATAGTCTATGCGCATGTACCATTGTTTTTCCTGGGGTAGACTATCGGCTATTCTTCCACTTCAGAGTGACTTGAGCCTGCCCTGTGACCACAGACTTGAGTATGAGAGTAAATGTAAAAACAACAACAACGACAACAACAACAACAACAACAACAACAACAACAACAACAAGAGCAGGGCGAGGGAGCGGGGACGGGGGGATGCAGAGGGGAGGGGGGGGGGTGCTACTCGAAGACGTGGACGAGCGTAATGTGGGTTGTCGCAACGTCGACCAGGCGAACAATTTGGTTCTCTGCAGGGAGATAGACTCGATGTACGAGCGCACTGCTTACCTTCCAGCAGAAGGGCTCCTCTCCTCCAGCAACCATCTGCAACAGCAGCTCCAACATCAGGGGCGCCAACAGCAGAGGTCACAGCATTCGCCGCGCGCGCTGCGGCAGTAAAAATAGCACCTCTGTTTGCCTCCGGGGTGAGGTTGGTACTGGAACGGGGGAGAGGCTAGAGATTCGTGCCCTTGTGTGGAGGGCAGAGAAAATAGGAAGAGAGGCAGGGATACGAGATCGGCAGTGCCGCCATTCAGCAGGGAGATGCATCCGGAGACGGAGAGCGGGAACAACGGGAAAGAGGTATGCCGTGATACTATAATCACACAGCGGTGGTTGTGGTTGGGAAACCCGGGCAAAGGGCAGCGAGGAGAGTCGGCGTATCAACGACGATAACATAACAGCCCGGGGGGGTGCTTCGGAGGAGGCGGTGGTCCGCAGATATGCCCGATATGCCGGGCCGCCTGCCCTATCTGCATTTTTGGTGGAAGCTCGTGAAAGCTTCTATGAACGCTTCCACACTTCCATGACGTGAACGTTACTTCCGCGGAATTTTTTCGTGGAAGCTTCCAGGGAATTTACTTCTACGGAAGCTTCCACGGAAGCAACGTCCACGGAAGCTTCCATGAAAGCTTCCACAAAAGTTACTTCCATCGAAGCTTCCATGAAAGCTTCCACGAAAGTTACTTCCACGGAAACTTCCACGGAAGCTTTCGTGGAAGAAAATTGCTTTCACGGAAGCTTCCACGAAGTAAATATTGCTTTCGCGAAAGCTTTCGATGAAGTAAATTTGCTTCCATGGAAGCTTCCGTGGAGGTAAATTTGCTTCCACGGAAGCTTTCACGGACGTAAATTTGATTCTACCGAAGCTTTCAAAATGGAGTAAGTTTGCTTCCACGAAAGTTTTCACGGAAGCTTTCACGGAAGCTTTCACGGAAGCTTTCGTGGAAGTAAATTGCTTTCACCGAACCTTTCGCGGAAGTAAACTTGATTCCACGGAAGCTTTCACGGAACCTTTCACGGAACCTAACCCTAACCCTAACCCTAACCCTAACCCCTAACCCTTCGTGGAAGCTTTTGTGGAAGCTTTCTACCGAAGCTTTCAAACTGGAGCAAATTTGCTTCCACGAATGTTTTCACGGTAGCTTTCACGGAAGCTTTCACGGAAGCTTTCGTGGAAGTAAATTGCTTTCACCGAAGCTTTCGCGGAAGTATATTTTCTTCCACGGAAGCTTTCACGGAAGCTTCCACGGAAGCTAAACTTAACCCTAACCCTAACCCCTAACCCCTAACTCTTTGTGGAAGATTCCATGGAAGCTTTCGTGGAAGTTACTTCCATCGAAGCTTTCGTGGAAACTTTCGTGGAAGTTGCTTCCATGGACGCTTTCGTGGAAGTTACTTCCATAGAAGCTATCGTGGAAGTTACTTCCATGGAAGCTTCCGTGGACGCTTTCGTGGAAATTGCGTCCATGGAAGCTTTCTTGGAAGCGTCCGTGGAAGCTTTCGTGGAAGCTTCCGTGGAAGTTACTCCCGTGGAAACTTCCACTACTTCCATGGAAGCTTCTGTGGAAGGTTTCGTGGAAGCTACTTCCATGAATGTTTTCGCGAAAGCTTCCGTGGATGCTTGCGGTTTTTGTTTGCGGGGAAGCTTCCATATATTTCATGAACTCTCCCACGTAAGCTTCCATGAAAGCTTCCATGGAAGCGGTGGAAGCTTCCACGGAAGTTTTTATAAGCTTCCACGCAAAAAGCAAGTAGTGCAGGAGACGGCCTGGACACGAAGAGTGGATGTGGCGACCAGATCGGGATATAGGAAAGAGAAGGCAGAGATGAAGAGACAATTTGAAGAAAGCAGGGATCGGAGGGTGGTTGGGCAACGGGGGGTCGAGGCAGGAGAAGGGTAGGGGCGCAACAGGATGTGACGCTAGGTGGAAAGCCTATAATTCTGCGGACAGGATAGGGAGTAGTGATAGGCACGGGGGCGGCGGAGACAGCACCAAGGGCTATATGCATTGAAAGTCGGCAAATGAGTAAGGGCGGCACGGGGTGTCAAAGGAAAGACAGGGTGACACGAGAAAGTGTGGGCAGGAATCGATGTGGATGTGGAAAGAAATCAAGCCCACCTTAACCACTGTTTGAGCTTATGTCAGGGTCGACAATGAATGCCACCAGAGTACCGGGAAATCGACCACGGCCACGTGTGGAGGCGTTTTCAAGGTGAAAGGAGATGGTACAACGCACCTGGAATTGCTGGAAGGGTCTGACATTGTAGACCACGCGGGGGAGGAGCAGTTAGGCGGGTGTCATTGCTGGACAGGATGGAGGCATAGTTGGGGGTGCTGGCGCTTCTGGCAGCCTCCATCGTTGACGAGTGGACATTGATAGGTAGTTGGAAAGGAGTGAGGGCATGGCTAAGTAAGGAAGCTGGGGGGTTATCTACACCTGGCAGAGAAGTGAATCAAAGAGTACCTTGCAATGCATGGGCGGATCGCCGTGACACCATGACTTCATAGCGTCTGCGGCCAGTAATTAAACGCGAACCTCGAGAATGGGAGAAAGGAGTGTCAGGGATGTCATTCACGATGGAGCGAAACGCAGCGACGCGTCCGGACCCGGTCGCGGCGCCACCTATACCGAAGCTGGAAATTGGGAGGACGAGACAATTCATGGAGGTGGCCCCTAGACACGCAGCTGCATTTCGGGTAGAAGGGGAGGTTAGGGTGGTCGAGTGTAGTTGCGAGCACGATGCAGGAGATGCAGCGAAAAACAAAGGGAGCCATAGCGGTGATTTCGGAGGTGGGCATCAGAGCGAGATCGCGTGTAAACAATGCACCAATGACGAGAAAAAAGGCGGAGCCGCCGCTAATTGGTTGTCCAGTGATGACAATGGAGAAGAGGGGGGCAACGAATGTTGCAGGATTGTTCTGCATGGATAACGTTGTTCCGGTTTAAGCACCAGGTGGCGGTATATGACGGGTGGCGGTGTTTGTCCCCGTCGATTTCGTTCGCTTCGATAGAGTTCCAGGCCATGGGCGAAGGGGGTGTGTGTACTTCTTGACCAAATATTTGAAAGGGGTAGACAGCAGACTCGCGGATAGAGCCGCAGGACTGAATGAGAATGAACCCCAAATACCTTGACGAAAAAACACCTCTATTTTTTTTTACAAATTCAGAAGTTGGAGAAGCAGGAGTAGCGGGTGTGTGCTAAGGTATGTTGCCGGAACGTACACCCTGGGACGGGGCCGAAGTATACTATAAGGACTTGTGATGCGAACTAGGGGATGCGGGTAAGCTGGGGGACGCAAGAATGGGACAGGGGGCTGGTTGGACGCAGAGATAAGGGAGGCAGAGCTGGAGGAAGAACTGGTGCTATATAAGCCATTCTGCTGCACGTTGAAACGAAATGAAGGGCGACAGCAGTATCGACATAGCTGGTAGCTGTCGAGTTCTATCAGAAGCAGTGGGTAAGAGTGCATTTGCCTGAAGGCCACGTGAAGACTAAGGTATCGGGACGAGGGCTAGAGGGCGCGCGTGGAGAACGGGAATCAGCAGCAGGTGAAAAGGCCGTCGACGTGATGGGTGCTGGTGGAGATGAAAGCCGGAAGACAAAGGTGGTGGGAACATACTGTGATTCGGACAGACGCTGGCGTACCTGCCGCTGCGAGCGTTCGGGTCGATTTTCGTGGCGGAATGGAGGGTGGCCCACGAAGTATGTTGCCTGCGTATTGCCTGCAGAGGGGAGAAGCGGCGATATTCCGGGAGAGGCACCCAGCAGATGGGAAGCGGGAGGGAAAGAGGCGCAGATCGGGTGGGGTTCGGGCTAAGCGGATCGAAAGGAGATTATTATGGTGAGGATCAAAAAGGGTCGGAGAAAGAGAGGGGCATCGGGAGAAGGGGGGGTAGAGGAGTTGCTCGGCGAGCTGTTGGAAGCATTCATGGCCGGTGGCACGCCGGAATAAGCACCATTCATGACAATCTGGAGTGGCAAGATATGGAGGGTATGAACAAAGGGGGGAATGACGCGTTGTCTGATGAGCGGAATCGCGCAGGTCGCAGAACACTAGAGTGGCAGGAGTAGGATGCGAGGGGGGGTGATTCTGGTGTCGCAGGAAGTTTTGCTCTAATTCGGTGAGGGTCGGAGGGCGACAAAGCTGGCGGTGGGAAGACCAAGAACTGCAGATATCCAGTAGAAAGCAGGGAAGGAATAGAACCCGTTTTGGCTATACTGACTGTTGAGTGAAAATGGAGGATCTGATCTGGGCGTCTGAACTTCTATTTTTAGCAGAGGATGGAGGGGGTGTACGGCCGACAGCCAGGATAACCGGCTGGGTGTGGGGGGGAGTGGAAGGCTAGCAGGTTAACAACAAGCATTGACATAGGAAAACGGGACGGGCGCTTGCTACGATAGAGGTGCACCATTTTTTTGTCTATGATGGTGTTCTTCAATTTGAGAGCTCAAGACCTCTACCAAAACTGATTTGGAGAAAAATAGAACTGCTACCTTAGGCAAATTCCCAAGGTCTAGATACACAACACGAGAAACATGAAAAAAAAATGCTATTTCCGACGGTTTTGGGTTAAGGCCTCGTCTTTCACACATTATTTCAGACAAAAAGTGCCACCTCAATCGTAGCACATGTCGACGTCATCATGGGACTGTAATCAACTTTTCCCGGTGTAGCCCGCGGAACCGGTCAATCACGTTTTTGGCGTAGTCTTGTGATTGAAGAACAGAAAATGGCGCGGGGAGCGGGGGTATGTGTCATCTCTTCTTCCAATTAATCGTGTTTTCGGGAGAAGATTCTAGAACATTGCAAGCACATATTTCGTGAAACGGAGATCGAGTGTAAACTTCGAGGCGTTTACATAATGCTAATTATTTTTAGCAAGCGACTGATATTTGATTTGCACGCATTATAGCGCTCAAAGACAAACGGAAGATCTTTGAGCAGCAGAAAACATGTATTTTTACCTACTGTATGTAGTACATGATTTAGAGCCAATACCAGATGTACATATATGTACTTGAGTTACACATGTATACTGTGGTACGATTGAACAGCTGGAAAGCAAAAATGATGACAAAAAACAATAAATATATTGTGGTCTATACGGATAACTATATTTTAGTTTGTTGTTGCGCTACGCTGTGGGGCAACATTCGAGTCAGAATACTGTATCTATTTTACGCAACAACCGAGGGAAACACTGGTGGCATGCAGTGCACCGCAGTACTGTATCTATTTTACGCAACAACCGAGGGAAGCACTGGTGGCACTGGTGGCACTGGTGGCACTGGTGGCACGCAGTGCAACGCAGTGCAACGCAGTGCAACGCAGTGCAACGCAGTGCAACGCAGTGCAACGCAGTGCAACGCAGTGCAACGCAGTGCAACGCAGTGCAACGCAGTGCAACGCAGTGCAACGCAGGGTTATCGCCCGTAACGTTGTTAAGTGAAACGCATGTCGGGAGCGATTTCTTTTTATGCACCAGTACATTCGACGTTGGCTCGACGTAAAAGAAAAACCTACTCGTACGTAGGCGTTTTCGTTCATCTCTGTAGGCGCATAACAAACAATCAGTGTTGATATGAACACTGGTTTCTGTTTTTTAGCGGGTGACCTTGGGATGTCTGTTACATTTCTTGTTTCAATCGCCTTTCTTCATGTTTCGTTCAACAACGACGGCAGAAAGCGCTGCTGGAGTATTAACGGGGACGTCCGGTCGGGACCGCTTGCGCTGTTGTAAAGGTATGGCCTTGAAAGACCTGCAATTGTCTGATTTAATAGGTAATTGACCGTTTTCGTATAATATGTTGGCGTTGTCTTTTAGGGGTAGTCAGGAAATGAACCCAAGGCATGCGCGTCGTCTCTCAGAAGCCATCCGGGGCTCTGGTGGAATTTTTAACGGTACGTCTCTCCTAGGGCGCCTAACAAAGTGAGCACTCTCCGAAGACTTGCTCAATAGGCAGACCTGCATGGGATACTTTGTGTCCCCGTCCACTACCATTTCAATATGGCGTCGCCGGCAAGACGAAAAAAGATACTCGAGTGCCTGTTGCTCGCCTTTCACGTGCCGCGGCACAAATTATTTCTGTTTAGAGTCTACGGGCTCGTACGCTGCCTGCTAACGATCTTCACGGCGTAGTACCGACGGTGGGGACCAGAGCTCCCAGCATGCCCTCCCCAGCCAGGTTACATTTTCTACGAGGGGATTGCGCGTTCACAGCGCCGCCCCCCTCGACCATAGTCCGAGTTCGGCAACGGAAACCCGCGTTCACAGCGCCGCCCCCCGCTGCCGTGGCTCATACTCGGCAATGGGGGCACGCGCCACTAACGCTGCCCCCTTCACCCATGACACAGGAGCTTGCACCTGGCGTGCTCCCCCCAGGCACACGTCGCGCAACAAGAAGGCTGCGGTGACGACGCGTCACCCTCATACGCGAGCTCGGGTTTATCTCCACTTCTTCCTGACCGTGAAGCGGTGGTTGGTTTGAGGTGCGGGAAAGCCAACCCAAATACACCGAGATTTGTTGCGAGATTCGATCTGGTGTTTCCTCGCGATAGTAGCGGACGCTCTATCCTTTTTCCCATCAAGGACGAGCCGACAAGCTTAGCTACCTCGTCTCCCTCCTCCAAGAGGACTAGCCCCCTCGGGCGAGAAATTTATTGCAATTTGCCCGAGCCCCGCTTTCCAAGACGCCCACAGGGTCTACGGGGCCTGCTTCAACTTTAGGCACGCTGACCCACGTACACCAGGCTGGGTCTGCCCCAGTGGCGCAGGATCGAGATTCGACACCGCGCAACGGGCCAGTGGTGACGTCACGGCCTCCAGCTCGTTCAGCTGGACGCTATTCCCGTATTGATATGAAAACTCGCGCCTCTCGTCAAGCAGTATCAGCTCCTAGCCCCCTGCCCCTTCGGGTGCAGTTAGAGCAGTTTCTTGCGATTTTACGCCAAAGAGCGGCAAGGCCACGACGCGACCACCCTTGGGTTCGGACTCGCGCCGTGCTCCCGAGGCCGGGCGTTCCCAGACGGGGACGCTACAGGCCCAAAGTGTCGAGGACTGGTGTTCCCAAACGGGGAAGTTACAGGTCCATATGCCTAACACGGCCTCCAAAGGGTTGGCACCATCAACTTTTGACCCTTCCCTCGAATACTCCACAGGCAAAGTGGTGTCGTTCTGGTAACCGCCATCTTTTTTTTCGCAGTGGTCTCCTTTGTCGTTTGTCCTCGACGACGTATCATATTCTTGCTCGGAGCAGTTTGTGATGGCCAAAAAGACTCGGCTTTTTAAAGACCATCGCGCAGTGGGCTCATCATGTCATCATCTGACATCAGCACACACAAAAGCGTAATTTTGACTCCGCTGTTTAAAACAGGGAGAAGCAAAATGCAGTGTTATCTGGCACCTACGCCAAATTTACGCAGAGCCCAGCCATGAAACTTCACCTTTTGAGCACTGGCAACAAACATTTGGCCGAGGCCAGCCTTCTGGGCCCAGTGTGGGGTGTTGATCTCCGGGCGGACGACCCCCGCGCCAAGGACCCACACAAGTGGAGAGGAAAACCTTTGCTCGGTGAGGCACTTTCTGCCGTTCGCAAAGCAATTCGCGACAGCGAGGCCGGGTCGCCGCCCCCGGCCTTTCTTAGTCGGTTCCGCAGCCCCACCCGAAATGCTGGGATCCACGAAATCTTGTCCGCTCAGCAGTCGCGCCCGGGGACCGTGGTCGGCGCTTGCCAAAGCCCTCCTTCAGAGATTCCGGCCTATTTTTCGGGCGAACCCGCCGACCATAAAACCGGAGGTTTTGGCGATTGATTCTCGCAGCGCTTCAGGCCGTGCACTGCCAGAACATGGCCCCTGCCTCGTCGGGGGTACCGTGACGCTGGACGACGTTTCTTTCACTACCGAGATTGTAATACATAGCGGAGGGGACGTCATTGCGCCCTACAGATGTGTGGCACTCCTCGGTACTGGCTCCCAGCAAACCCTCATCCGACGTGACGTGTTAGACCGTATGCTATTGGTAGGCGCCGCTTCATTGGCGTGCGAGCGGCCCAGCAGCCCTCGCTCCTAGGGTGGTTTTGGCGAACCCGCCCTTTACGGACCGCGATCCGGATCCGCCTGAGCGTCCAATTCTTCCGCGAAAAAGGACCGACGTGCTCTCTCGCGGCGTGGGCATGCGTGGTCCCTACACCGGTCATGCAGCACGCTGTCTTGCTGGGCCGCGAGAGCTGGGTGCGCTTCAACACCCGTCCGTACCGCGCCCTGGCCCCTCGTCCCCTCGATAATCGAGTTTTGGGTGAGCTGGCGTTGTCCCACCACGCCACAACAGGCGTAGCGGCTTATGCCGTCGACCTCGCAGCTACGAACGGTGGTTCCCACCTCCTCTATGATGGCACTACAGGTGTCGCCTTGTCGGACAAGCCCCAACTGCTCGCGGTTAACTTGGTGCGCAGTAACGGCTCCCCTGCGTTCACAGGACACTACTTTGTCGACATACTTCCGAAGTCAAACTTTCTTTCGGGGCAGAAGCATTTTGTTGCTTTAAAGCGGCAGGTGGTTCCCTTAACAGGTGTCGCGGACGTCGCGCCAGGCGACCTTGTCGCGGTCGCCGACGCCCCAATTTTTCGCGTCCCGCTGGGTGCCTTGCAACACACCAAGCACGCTGCGGGGCCCAACCCTGTCCAGACTTCGGACAGTCAGGTATCTGCGGTCGCGCGCTCTCCTGACACAGAGATGGCAGCTCCCACCGTGCCGTCACCTTCGCCGGCGCTAATGGAACAATTGAACCCAGCCCAGCGTTCTGCGTTTCTATGTGTTTGGGCCCGACCCCCGCTGCACCTACGGGAGATCGCATTCGACTTACACGACCCTGGTTGGAACCCCCCGGCCATCGAGCAACTGGGTTATGTGCTGTGCGACTTTCCTGGCTTGTTCTCCACCTCAAAGACGGACTTTGGGTCTTGCGCCCTGATGCCTTTCGAAATCTCGGTTCCGGAAAGCAGCGCTCCGGTCGCTTCACGGCCCCATGGCATGAACCCTATACTGGCCAAAGAAGTGGACGCGACCGTTAACCAGTACTTCGCGGCTAGGCTGATCCAGCACTCGACTTCACCGTATTCGAGCCCGCTGGTGGTCATCCCTAAGAAATCTGGCGGCGTGAGGATCACGGTGAACTACAAGAAGCTCAACCAAATTAGCAAGCTTAGCCAACTGCCGATTCCCCGCGTGGACCAGGTCCTGGACTCCTTAGGCTCATGTCGGATGTTGTTCGACTCGGTTGCCTCGTTCCACCAGATACCGGCACACAAGGACACAGTTCCCCTTACAGCGTTCTGCACACCCACAGGCCTCTACGAATGGCTCGTTATGCTTGAGGGCAGCAGCGCCTCGCCCGGGTAGTGCGTCAAGGTAATCAATGAGGCGATAAAGGAATTGAAACAGGTGGCTGCATACCTCGACGGTATATCGTGTTCGATTCCGACTCGGTAGCGCATGTTCGGACGGTTCGCTCCCTTCGAAAGCATAATCTCAAGTCTTCCCTTTCGAAGGCGCGATTGGGTACCACCGATGCGCACTTTCTGGGCCACTCCATTTCCTCGGCAGGCCAACGCCCAAACAAAGAAGACGTGTCGGCATTGACCAATATGCCGATGCCCTCAGACGTTAAGAAGGTGCGCGCGCTCATGGGTGGTGTCAACGTTTACCGCAAAATTTTGCCCGACTTATCGAAGCGGCTTTGTCCGATTAACGCGCTTTTCCGGAAGGGGGTTAAGTTTGCCTTCACGCCTGCTACGGAGAAGTTGGTGGTGAGAAATCTTGGCGGAGCTCACGACCCCGCCGGTCCTCGTTTTCCCTGATTGAGGCGCCGTCGCCGAAGGCTCACGCTCGTTTCACGTGTATTGCGACGCCTACATCGACGGGTTCAGCAAAGCTCTCGAACAGGAGCAGGCGGACGCCTCCTTAAAACCCATCGCGTACATCAGCCGAGCTACGCTCGACACGGATTGGCATGACTCCTCTACTCCTCTTACTTTGGAGGCTGGCAGCATAGTCTGGGCTCTCACACGCCTCCGCGGCTACCTTTGGGGCGCCAGGTTCCGTATATTCTCTGACCACAAGACACTGGAAAGCATCGACAAAGTGGGTACCACAACGCCCGAGCCCAGAGATGGCTCGAGTTCCTCACCGCGTTCGACTACACCCTAGAGTACCGAAAAGGAAGCGCGAACGGCAACGCCGACTTCCTGTCTCGCTTGCCGGAGCCTGCCACGGAACATGGCCGCAATGGTTCGACGCGTCTCACCCCTGTTGAGGATGGTGGCATATACCTCATAAAGGCTTGCGGGCTACACACTCCTCCCTCTCCTATTCCGGGTGTCGACTTGGGTGGGCTAATGCCCCGCGCACCGAAAGTAATGCCTTGGGGGGGCTCCCTTTCGCCCTTGCCAACTTTTGCTATTTTCGCGTACACGGTCCACGTATGAGGCTTGACGACCTTCCTACACCTTCCAGGAGATTCGCCGCTCGTGTTTCTGTATCAGCCGCCACCGTCGATAGCTCTCCTGGCTGCGGGGGGGTCTCGCGTGCAGCCAACAACGATTTTGCTTCGGTTTTTGTTGTACCAACCGCTGTCAGCGAGGGCTCCGCGAGAGCCCCGGCTGCCACGGCGTCAGTCGCCCAACCGACGCCTTCCCGGAGCTCGGTACAAGGGACTGACTCGGTCGAGCCCACGGGCCCTACCGCGTCCGTCCCTACCTTGCCTGGCTGTCCGGCGCCCCAGACGATGACGCAGTCTTCAGACCGCACCTCCACTCGGACGCGCCGGCGTTCAGCAACAGCAGCTGGTAAGGCACCCCCTGTTGTCGACTATAGCTTCGGGCCCGGCGGGGCCCCTCGGCCATCTTCCAGACGATTCACAACGCCGCCGCGAATCCCACGGCTCCGCCCACCTCCGCGACCCCTACTCTTGTCGACTCGTCAGTCCGCACGGTGCCACTTCTGTTCGACCACGACCACGCAGAGCCTATGAGAACTCCTCTCTTACGGCTCATGCCTGCTCCTGGGGACACGTCGACTGCACCTACAAGGTCGGATGCCCTCGGCGACGCTGCTGGATTGCGGTTCGCCGATTCCGTCGCGCGTTATTCGCATGTCGATTGGAAGCGAGAGCAACACGCTGAGCCGACCTGCCACGCCGCGATGCGTTACACCTCTATCGCCCGGCCGTCGGTCCTGCCGCCCGACGTTTTGCCCTGCTACCCCTTGCACAAGCGTCCCTTCCTCTCAGACATCCAGGAGCTAGCGGGTAAAGGCTGATTACATACAACCGACGTGGACATCGTCCTGTTCGTCCGTAACCCGACACCGCCGCCGTCAAGGTCTGACAAACCCAACGGGGCGAGCTGCTTGCTTGCTAAACGACGAGCCGGTTCGTCCCCGTGTTCATGCGCCCCTGGATAATGCAATCTTATCATTCGACGGCATCTTGCCACCTTGGCACCACGCGCACATTGTGCATGCTGGAGCGGTTTCATTGGTAGATTGGCATGAATGTTTGCACCAGGTGCTGGCTTCGCCCCTGCTTAAAATGCCAAGGGCGGAAAACCCCACGGTTGATTATCCGCTGGCCAATCATCTCCCTGCCCCTACCGGACGGTCCAGGTGCCGCCGTCAGTGTTGACTACTTCGGCCCCCTCCCGGTCACGCCACGAGGCAACGCCTACATCTTACTGTTCACCGATCGCTTCAGTCATCGGGCCGACATGTTCCCCGTCACTGCCGCTGAGTTTACTGCGGAGGGTACAGTCAATTGAACCAATGCATTCCTTTGTGGAGGTGCCCGAACATACGCTCCGACAACGGCCTGCAGTTCTGCTG
The DNA here is from genome assembly GCA_012845835.1 of Undaria pinnatifida. Taxonomy (NCBI): domain Eukaryota; class Phaeophyceae; order Laminariales; family Alariaceae; genus Undaria; species Undaria pinnatifida. The sequence goes on from JABAKD010000028.1 coordinate 9,939,674, forward strand.
CAAGCTTTCACAAGCCGCATATCAGCTGTTGGGCGTGCGCAAGCTTGCTACAAGCTCCTATCATCGCAACTGTAACGGGGGTGTTCAGCGACTATGTCCCAAATGCTGTCTATGGTCGTCAACGAGCGACAAGACGATTGGGACTTGCATCTGCCTCACGTTGAATTCGTTTCCAACATTTCCGTTCGCGTGGCAACGGGCCTGCCGCCCAACGAGGTCCACATGGGCAGTCTCCTCCTAACGGTTTCTACTGCACCGGCGTCGTGGGTCACCAGAGTCTGGCCTGCGACCACCTGGCCTATTGTGCCTTGGCCACCGATCGGCAAAAGCGCGCGAACGACATTGTTCGCGCACACCGCACCCACACCGTTTCTCGTGTTAACCGCAGAACTCCGCCCTCACAGACGCGCTGCGTCCGGCACCTTCCTTTGCTGTGGGTGGTTGGGCCTGGGTGTACAACTCTGCCTCCACCATCCTCCAGGGTGTGAAGGCGAACACGGACGCCAAGGTGCTCAAGGCCAAACTCGCGTTCAGCTGGATGGGCCCGTACAAGATCCTGGCAGTCGGTTCCTGTTCCGCCGTCGAGGCCCCGGCTGGTTCGCCGCTCGGGAGCAACCCCCTCTATTTGGATATCCCTTCCGACCTGCCCGGTTTGGACGCTCGTCGGCGTGTGGCCATCCCTTCCTGCAAGCCCTGCGCCAACCCCCACGACAGCGGGGACATGCCCAAATACCTACCGGCGGGGCTGACGCAGTATGTGCTCAACAAATGTTCCACAACAAATTTTCCAAGAAGTCCCCGATATACCACGTCACTCAAGATGACAGTTCAACCCCCCTCCAGCCGCTGGGGGTGGAGAAAATCACCGGCCATCAGCCGGCACGGGGGCGAGGTGGCGTCATCGCGGTACTATACAAAACACATTGGTCGGGACGCTCTTAACCTTCCTGGGAGCGGGACATGGACCTCCACCTCTCCCGCCCCCACATTTTGCGTAATTGGGCCGGCCCTCCGGACGAGCACCGCCAAACCAACCGCCTCTACCGCCGATTGCGAATCCGGGCGGCACAGCGCGAGCTCTCCCGCAATAACGGGGAACGCTTCCTAGCGCCAGCCTATGCTTGTGTTCCTCGCGCCGATGGGCTCCGTCGCTACCACGAAACGGTGCTTCTGAAGGGAGCCCATCTTGGGTACAACGGAGATAATGGGTTATGGTAGCTTGGAAAAATCAGTGCGAGCACAACCGAAGACAACGTATACCTTGTCCACTTTCTGGACGACCCGGGACCAATTGTACCTCCTCTTCTCTCGGCGCGCTACACGACTTCGACGGAAGCCGTACGAGGCTCTTGGTGCCTGCAAGTTCACATCGCCAGTGCGTTTCCTCGGGGGAGCCAACGTAACGTAGATGAATCTCGAGGCGCGGTCGTGGCCAGTTGACTTTCAAGCCGCCAGCGCTCCTCGATAGTTCTCCATTTTTTCTGGGTTACGAGATTTGAGTCTTTGTCTTTAAGTTGTTCGTGGTGTTCTAAGAGTCTTGGTCTGGTTTTGGAGTGGTTCTTACCATTTTGCTTTTCGTCCTGCCAACCTCCCTGCTCAGTGTCGGGCCAGGGTTCGGGAAACACGCCGCTATCTGAGGCGCAGGAATGTCGCTTTTTCGTGTTTGTTCCAATTGGCCCTGCCGACGCCCTCCTCAGCTGTACCCTGTTCGCGGGTAACGTGATACAGGGCTATGTACGGGCCCGTGTGGTATCTTTTATTTATTTCTATGTGTCGAAACACTTGCCCCCTCGCGGGTCTGTAGGTGATGTCACCTTCCATTCCGGGTATTTATCGTTTCCCCGTCTAACGCCCCGCCATGCCGATGGCCCGAGGGAGGTTTTTGGTATGGCTTCTCCATTGTATTAGCACCTGTATTCCCCTCCATGTCGACGAGGGCTCGCCTCGCCATAGTACCTTTTCTATGGTTGGCTTGCCGTAGAGCCTTTTCTGTCCCCCCACCGCCACATCGGCGGTGTTCCGCAGGTTCTTCATGGGTGGTTTGCCTGGTTGTAGGGGCTGCGTTTCTTCAACTGTTTTTCTTCGCGCTCTCCTGGCTCCATAGCCAGGCCGTTAGAGGTGCGGAAGTGGGTTTTGAGGAGCCGCATCTTCGGCTCATGGTCTAATCCGTAGAACCGGATTGTTCCCGAATCTCCCATATTTCTGCATATATATTGGACTGATCAGGGTGGGCTAGTGTTAAGGTACGGTCTTGAAAGGCCTGCGATTATCTGATATCATAGATAATTGGCCGTTTTCGTATGATATTTTGGCGTTGTCTGTTAGGGGTAATCAGGAAATGAAATCGAGGCATTCGCCTCGGCTCTCAAGAGTCATCCGGGGCTCTGGTAGGATCTAACAAAGCTAAATCTCTCCTAAGGCTGAGAAAGTGAGTACTCTCCGGGGACCTGCTCAATAGGCAGACCTGCGGGGGACACTCTGTGTCCCCGACCAATACCCTTACACTTTCGCTATTAATACCACGGGAACTGAAGGATACACCAGCTAGCGCTGGATTGAGGCTACTACAACTGAGTTAGATTGGCACATCATGTGTTGTATGGAAATACGTGGAAAACTGGAGAGTCTTAAGTTATAGGGTGAGGGCACAGAGCCTATTAAACTTTGTTTTTCCCCATCCGCCGAAGGATGAAAAAATAAACAAATAAACAAATAAACAATATTGGGCAGACGACAGGAAGCGGTATACCGCCACCATTCCGCGCCATCGAGCGACACAGCAGAATACACCTAGGTTTTTGACCCCGCTCCGCGACGCTGATTGGTCAACTAAGCCTCGTACCGGTTTTTGACACCAACTCCTTGCGTTACATCGTACCGCGGCTTCTCAGCTCGGCCGTCACCGTTTCCCGACGCGACCCATAACGTTTTCTGTCGCAAAATACACCACGCGGAACGACTTTGCCCCAGGCTCTTCACGGCCCATAACCTTTCAATTTCCGATCGAATCTCAACCATGAGCGCAACGTCATGTACGTAGCATCCATAAAATGACGCACTTTCATATTTCTTCATATTTGGAATCCCTTCAGAGCAATCATTGTAACACCCCTTCCGCACACAGCACGAACCACTTTTCAACCATACATAGCTCGCACCATACGTAGCTCGCACACCCAACGTGCTCAACGAGCGACAAGACGATTGGGACTTGCATCAGCCCCACGTCGAATTCGTTGACAACAATTCCGTCAGCGCAGCGACGGGTCTGGCGCCCAACCACGTCCACATGGGCGGACTCCCACGTCTTCCCCTGACGGTGTTCGACCGCACTGGCGTCGTGGGATACCAGAGTCTTGTTGAGAATATGAACCTTGGATTCAGATCGAAGTTAATGCGCAGTCTATTCGAGCAGTGTATCCGCACGAATAAGATATGAAGGTGAACCTTACGTTGAATCTTACGTTGAATCTTACGTTGAATCTTCGGTAGAGCTTAGATGTAAACGTAGATTTGGGTATGTTAAGGTTGTCACGTTGTCCCGGTATTCTACCGGACTACGGGCATTGTTCCGTGATGATCAAGTAGTGATGCAACCCATCATGGTCACTCTCTCAACTCTCTCTTCTCTCCCTTCTCTCCCTTCTTTCCCTTGTTCTTCTTCTCTCTTTGGCCTCAAGCGCCCTTTCCAAACTATCCTTTTCTTTCTTATCACAAGTGATCTTAACAGACACTTCGGTGCCACCTTTGCATCTCTTCGAATACAAGACAGAGCCTTCACACAACAATTGTGTTCACAGGCTATTAACAGGTTATGAGCCTTTGACCTTCGATATATACATCGATCGGCACCAAGCGACATCTCATTGAAGTCTGTCGCATATTACCGGGAAGTTTGAGAGAAACCTTCGTTAAGCCGGCTACAGCATCAGCATCAGCATCAGAGATCAGCATCAGCATCAGCATCAGCATCAGCATCAGCATCAGCATCAGCATCAGCGATCAGCATCAGCATCAGCATCAGCATCAGCATCGCCATAGGAGAGTCCACGAAAACAGGTGATGCGGTAGACAAGCTCGTTAGAGCTCTCAACGGCAGATGTAATGCGCTAAAGTTCGACGTGTAGAAACGCACGGCTCAGTCCGTGATAAATATGCGTCACACCGGGATCTCTGATATCCTGGAAGCGCATTCTTGCCCCGAGCCCGAACTAATTAGTCCTCGTCCATCTTCTAGAAGAAGTAGGCCTTCACGAGCTGTAACTCGCAGCCAGGCCGCTGACGAAACGGACACTCAGTCCGGGGAAACACCCCCGGCTGACAGAGCAGAAAATGCACAGCCGGACGCAGGGAGTACTCCCGTGGACACGGCGCATCTGCAACCATCATCGTCAGGATAATCTACACTCCCAGCCGCAACATCATTTTTATGGGCCACGGATGACAACATCTCGAATTTGGAAGACATCAAGCACTGGCACCGCGACAACCGTCTTCTGTTCGACTTCTTGTTCCTGAGTACATCGGGAGCCGCGGCCAGCTTTCTTCTACAATTCAAGCCCAAACGAGGTAAACTGGCGAATGGAAAGGCCGCTTGGGATAGTATGGTTAGAAAATATAAAAATTCCACCGGCCAACGTAGACGTATACTCAAACAACAACTAACTGAATATGAGATCCATTTGTTTTTGATTATTTTACGATTTTTTTTTGTAAGTATGAGGCTTCTCTAGCTATTTGACTTTGCATTATGGGGGCGTGTTGAGAGTAGGAACCTCGGATTCAAGTCGAAGTTAATGCGCAGTCTATTCGAGCAGTGTAAATCGCACGAATAAGATACGAAGGTGAATCTTACGTTGAATCTTACGTTGAATCTTCGGTGGAACTTAGATGTAAACGTAGATTTGGGTATGTTAAGGTTGTCACGTTGTCCCGGTATTCTACCGGACTACGGGCATTGTTCTGTGTTGATCAAGTAGTGATGCAACCCACCATGATCACTCTCCCTTCTCTCCCTTCTCTCCCTTCTCTCCCTTCTTTCCCTTGTTCTTCTTTTCTCTTTGGCCTCAAGCGCCCTTTCCAAACTATCCTTTTCTTTCTTATCACAAGTGATCTTAACAGACACTTCGGTGCCACCTCTGCATCTCTTCGCATAGAAGACAGAGCCTTCACACAATCATTGTGTTCACAGGCTATTCACAAGTCTAACCCGTGACCACCTGGCTTATTGCGACTTGGCCACCGATCGGCAAAAGCGCGTGAACGACGTTGTCCGCGCACACCACGCCCTCACCGTTTCTCGTGTTAACCGTTCTCGCGTTAACCGCAGAAACTCCGCCCTCGCCGAGCGCTTCGAGGTCGTATCTGAATTTATTATAAAAATGGAAATACACTCCAGCTGTGAGATCGAATGTTTGTCGAAACTCATCATTGCAAGCTGTGTGTGATACTCCGATCGCGCGTATTGCGGGTTGTGTGTCCTCATTAAGGATATAGGTCGGCGACTCCCCTTGCAACTACAGCGTAGCTATCAGGGTCAACAGGGTGATGTTAGGCAGTCCGTGCGCGGAAACAATAAAACCCGTTTCTGAGGGGGACAAAATCTGACAGCTGTGGAAGGAAATGCATCAGTTTATCAAGTGAATCCTGTAAGTCGAATAACCGGTGAGGGGAGGGCGGAGATTTTAAGGATGTGGGGGCATGATTTTGATCAAAAGGGGGGCGGGAGGGGGGGAGAGGGGGGGAGGGACAGATGGGGCAGCTCAATTTGTACGTGGAAACTATAACTCCTTCTTGTGGGGGAGGGGGGGAGAAATGTGGGGGGGGGGGGGGCTTTAGGTCGCATATATATAGGGGTTTGCTATACGCGTGGTGCGAGGTCTAGGCGATGGTGCGGGTGGTGGGAAACGAGGGGGCGGGGGGGGCGGGGGGGGGGGGGGGGGATTGCAGCAGCGGCATGGACGGGTCTCAAAAGATAATGAGGCGATATCCAGGGCGTGGAAGTGTCTATAACTCTGGCGGATTTCGATATTTGGTGGGGCGTTTGAGCAAGAGAGAGCGAGGAAGAGAGAAAAAAAAAGGGGGGGGGGAAGGGTTTTGAAGAGGTTTAGGTCACATATAATATTCAAATACACTCCAGCTATGAGATCAAGGATTTGGCCGAAACTCATCTTGGCAACATTGTGTGTGATACTCCGATCGCGCGTAGTAATCATATATGTAGGGGCTTGCTATACGCGCGGTGCTGGGCCTAGGCAATTGTGCGGGGTGTGGGAAAGGAGAGGGAGTTGGAGGGGGGGGAGGGGGGATGAATGAAAGCTACGTCATGGATGGCTAAAAAGATAATGACGTGGTATCAACCGTATACGTGTTTATCACTCTGGCCGATTTCGATATAAGTTGCGCCTTTGAACGAACTGGGCGGGGAACAAAAGGGGGGGGAGGGAGGGCGGAGATGAGTTGGAGCTACGGCATGGATGGCTAGAAGGATAACGAGATTATATCAGCTGGCTGGTAGTGTTTACTACTCTGGTAGATTTTCTTTAGGTGGGGCGTTTGAACAAGAGGGATCGGAGGGGGGGGGGCCGGGGGCATTTCAATATGTACGCGGAAACTATAAACCCTCAAAGGGGACGAATCTGACGGTAGCAAGAAGATTCCCCTTATATCACCCCCGCCTTTCATGTTTATTGTTGTAGAAGATTTGATGTTACATGTAGTATGCAACTTAGTTTTTGGTGTAGTAAACAACATGTTTAAAGCTTCATAATTTGTTGTTGTTCATGGATCGAAAGATAGATAGAGTATTTCAATCGATAGGTACAATCAATGTAGTTACCATTATTTTCTGACATCGCTAGTTATAAGAAAGAGATACATATTGCCAAATACAACAGGCGAGACGATGTGGTCATGCAATGTCCCCGCCATTGAGAACGAAAGGGAGAAATGCGAATCGTTGCTGTTTTTGAAAGGAACGCTTAGTGTATTATTGTCTCACATAATATACGATTTTACGCCTATGGTTTTTACCGTGCCGATGTGGGGCTCCGAGGTCGCCAACTCTAAGACAGAGATACATCTTACAAATACACCAATCGAGGTGACGTGGGCATGCGATGTCACCGCTATTGGAGGCGATGGTGACTTTACTTCGTTAGTCATATGCTACTGCGTTTGGTAGAGGTTGTCAGGCGATCATGCCAACGGCCGGAGGCACGAAATACCCTGCGTAATAGGTTGGTAGTGTGGTCTACCGCAGTGTTAACATATCTGTCTGTACTTCTTTTTCATCTTGTTATTAAATTATCTAGTAGTGTACGATTATACGCTCTGTTTTCTCCCAGCTGTCGTCGAAGATGTTGTGGTCCTGTCGATGTCGCGTCCGTGTCTGGTGCTCTTGCTAGTGGTGCTCATGGAAACATGCCCTAGCGTGTAGTAGATGATCGCTGAGTGGTGTTCCTTTCCTTTACATCAAGCCAGGTAGTATATGTAAACGCAACCGCTTGCTTGAAAACGACAAATAGAATCCCTCACACACCTGATACAGAGGAGACGCGGCCCGAAGATTGTTCAGTATACCGACGGTCAGGAACAGGTTATCGAGCAGCTCACTTCATTTTTACTCCCGTTCCTCACTCCACCTAAGACACTATTATATCTGTTGTTGTTGTTGTGGTTGTTGTTGTTGCTGCTGCTGCTGCTGCTGCTGTTGTTCTCTCGTTAACTTTTAATAGCATAAGCAAGTCCTTGGTCACAGGACAGGCTCCAGTATTTAGTTAAGTATGTAGTCTATAGATGGCAGGGGAAAGGCCGGGGCAAAGAGACAAAGGAGTGACAGTCCCGCTACACGCGCTCGACCCTGTTGGCCCACACATAAATACATACATACACGTCCGATGACGTCCGCCGTTCGCCTTACGAGTTCGTACACCGCTTTATGTTGAAATCTACGCAAGGAGAAGACGCCACCACTTAAACTTGGTAGTCAAGAACTTGGGCACATTGGAGATGCCCGGAAAATGACCTATAATATACTACCCATACCCCTAAAACCTATTAATTAATAAAGAGGAACCATTTATCAATAAAGAGGTTGTTGAGTGGTGACGCCATCTGCGTGGCCGTACACTGCTGCTGGTTATGTACGAAACAACGAACGGCTTTCGACTATGCAAATGTGGACCTTGAAAACATCGGGAGTATATCACATGAAGTCTTGTACGTGGCCTTCCACATGCAGTCTTGTAGCTGTGTCGTGCAGTAAGTCTACCGAAGACAGACATGGTCGGGTAGGTTTGTTTTAGCCGAAGGCCCAAGAGGCATGGATATGCATGCTCCGGCTTAGAAGCGTTTGGCCGAGGCGAGGAAGATGGGTTGTTGAGTGTAAAAAAAGTGAGATTCGTTGGGGGTAGGTATATCCATATCTCTGAAGGGATCCAAAATATGAAGGAATATGAAAGTGCGTCGTTCTATGGATGCTACATGACATTGCGTACATGGTTGAGATTCGGTTGGGAATTGAAAGGCTATGGGCCGTGAAGAGCCTGGGGCAAAGTCGGTCCGCACGGTGTATTTCGCTACAGAAAGCGTTATGGGTCGCGTCAGGAAACGGTGACGGTCGATCTTAGAAGCCGCGGTACGATGTACCACAAGGAATTGGTGTCCAAAACCGGTACGAGGCTGAGTTGACCAATCAGCGTCGCGGATCGGGGTCTAAAACCTAGGTGTATTCTGCGGTACCGCACGGTGGCGCGGAATGGTGGCGATATACCGCTTTTTGTCGTCTGCCCAATAATAATTTGATACTTTGTTTTCCTCACAGGTTTTGATTCAAATTTAAAACATACACTAGATAATAGAGGTAGGTACGTTCACCTGTGAAATCGAACATTTTGTCGAAACTCATCTTTGCAAGCTATGTGATACTCCCATCGCGCGTGTTGCGGGGTATGCGTCCTCACGAACAAAGTTTGGGCCGCGACTCCCCGTAGTACTAGCTAATACAAGGGTCAACACAGTGATGATGCGAAGATGTTCAGCCTCCAACCAAGCTGACACGGAAACTACTACAATAACAGCATAAATAAAGCCCGTTTTGCGATGGACAAAATCTGACCGCTGTGGAACGCACCATCTTAGCATACATACAGTCTTATTATCGGCGAGGGGAGAGGGGGGGGGGCGGGGGGATCGTTAGCAATCAATTATTCTACATCGCATAACGAATGGGAGCTACTGCACGAATGGTGCTGGACCTAAAGAGCTGATTGATGGTGACGGGGGGGCGGCGGGGCTTTTGAGGTATATTTCTGCTGGATTGTTTCGTCCAGTTCGTCTATTACTACTACTACTCCACTACTAATTACTGCTGTAGTACCTGATAGTAACGAACACTTCTATTAATAGTAATAAATAGTACATCATGTTGCAGCTTTCCCGTGAGAGCGAAACCAACTGGCCTTTTCGCGTCCCGAGAGGCGCGTTCAAACACCCTTTCTTTGCTCGGTAACTGATTGCCCGGACCTAATGAGCACCTTTTCATTTTTTCACGCATGTTTTGCATTGCACGCAACAGGCACCAGACCAGTCAATTGTCAATGCCCGGCTCTGCGTCTAGTTTGCTATATATAGTGAATAATTTCCTTGTCGGCGGGCCGACAAGGGGCAAGGGGCAAGAGGGGCAAGAGGCAAGGAGAGTGCCAATAACCCGCATGCTCGCTCTATCTACCTCGTGAGGTATATCTAATAGGCTAAACTATAAACTAAGTTTCGGTGTTGTTGCTGGCTGGATTACATGCTGCGGTGGCTTTCTTTTCTACGTTTAGTTTTCAAGAGGTTCCCTCTCATTTCAACTTGCGACATCGCCTACATTACAGTAAGCTAGCAGGGGATTCTTTTAACTCCTACTATTACGGGGGACCCTAGTAAATAGGACCTACGGTAGACACAAAAACCTATATATTCATTTATTTTTACTAACAATATTTGGTCCTATTTACTATCGTCCTCCGTAATAGTATGAAGTAATGATGTATTACAGTATGTCCCTGGTACATACAGTAGTATCGAAGATATAGTCTATACATTGTAAATGTTCATCTTCGTACAAGTTACACTACTGTATGTAGTAGTTCCAAGGGGGCGTCGCCGACCTATATCCTTAGACTAATGAGGACACACACCCAATATTATGCGCAAACGGAATAGTATCACAGCTTGCAAACATGAGTTTCGACGAAATCTTCGATCTTACACACAGCTGGATGGAGTGTATTTTGGGTTTTCACTTCCACGAAAGATGCTTTATATAACGCCCCACTTCATATCGAAATCCGCCAGAGTAATAAACACCTGCACGCTCTGGGTATCACCTCATTATCTTTCTAGAGTCATCCATGCCGCTGCTGCAATTCCCACCCATCCCCCGCCCCCAACGCCCCCACCTTCCCCACCACCCGCACCATCGCCTAGACCTAACGCCACGCGTATAGCAAACCCCTACATCTATCTATGCGACCTAAAGCTATTTCGCCCCCTCCCCCCCCCCCACCTCCCCCCCCCCCTCTCTCACCCCCCATCTCCTCCCCACCCCCATCCCCTCGAACACTCCGCCCTCTACTCACTGGTTGTACGACTTACAGGATATACATGATAAACTGGTGCATTATTTCCAAAACCGTCACATTTATCCCCTTAAAGGGTGTATAGTTTCCGCACGCACAGACTGAGCTGCCCCGCTCGTCCCGCCCCCCGCCCCCCGCCCATGATAATTTGATGCATTCTTTCCAAAACCATCAGATTTATCCCCGTGAAGGATTTGTAGTTTCCACGCACAGATTGAGCTGCCCCACCCGTCCCCCCCCCCCCTCCCCCTCCCCCCCCCCCCCTCCCCCCCCCCTCCCCCCCCCCCCCCCCCACCCCCGCCCCCTTTTGATCAAAATCAGGCCCCCACATCCTTAAAAACTCCGCCCTCCCCTCACCGGTTATTCGACTTACAGGATTCACTTGACAAACTGATGCATTTCCTTCCACAGCTGTCAGATTTGTCCCCCTCAGAAACGGGTTTTATAGTTCCCGCGCACAGACTGCCTGACATCACCCTGTTGACCCTGAAAGCTACACTGTGGTTGTAAGGGGAGTCGCGCCGACCCATATCCTTAATGAGGACACACAACCCGTAATATGCGCGATCGGAGTATCACACACAGCTTGCAAAGATGAGTTTCGACAAAATATTCGATCTCACAGCTGGATGGAGTGTTTTTTTTTTTTATAATGAAAAAAGTAATATTTGTTAAGATACGGCCTCGAAAGGCCTGTAGGTATCCGAATTTGAGATCATTTGGATGGGTTTCGTACGATAAGGTTGGCGGTTTATATTCGGGGAAGTTAGGAATTAGATCGGAGGCACGCGCCTCCGATCTCAGAAGCTATCCCGGGCTCTGGTGGAAACGAATAAAGCTACATCTCTACGAAGGAACGAAATTGAGTACTCTCCGAGGACCTGCTCAATTGGCAGACCTGCAGAGGGCACTCTGTGTCCCCCACCTTTAATCTAACATATGGCGTCGACGGCAGGACTGGATATTGAAAGGTCCGCCCGTATATCCGGCCGACCTGCTATCCCGCCGTTTCAGGGGGGGAGAGTGTTATAAGGCTTAGTTTGGGTAAGCTATAGGTTAACCTTTTGCAAGTGGTCAAACGGACTAACACCCCACTAATTCCTTAACAAATGGCGTCGTCGACAGACCATGGGTTTTTGGGTCGTGGGTTCGATCCCCACCATCCACAATAATAAACTTTTCAGATTTTCGGTGGTTGGTTTACCGTAGAGCCTTTCCTGCCCCCCCCGCCACACCGGCGGCATGCGGCAGGTTCTAGAGCCTTTTCTGCCCCCCCCGCGACACCGTCGGCATGCGGCAGGTTTTTGATGGGTGACTATTGCCTTGCTGTAGGGTCTGCTTTTCTTTCTACTGCTTTTCTTCGCGTGTTCCTGGCTCCATAGCCAGACGGTTAGAGGTGTGGGAGTGGGGTTTGAGGAGCCGCATCTTCGACTCATGGTCTAGTTCGTAGAACCGGAGTTTCCCCGAATCTCCCATATTTCTGCATATCATATGCGACTCATCAGGGTGGGCTAGTGTTAAGATACGGCCTCGAACGGCCTGTAGGTATCCGAATTTGAGATCGTTTGGATGGGTTTCGTATGATAAGGTTGGTGGTTTATATTCGGGGAAGTTAGGAATTAGATCGGGGGCACGCGCCTCCGATCTCAGAAGCTATCCCGGGCTCTGGTGGAAACGAATAAAGCTACATCTCTACGAAGGAACGAAAAGTGAGTACTCTCCGAGGACCTGCTCAATTGGCAGACCTGCAGGGGGCACTCTGTGTCCCCCACCTTTAATCTAACATATTGCTATTTTTATCATGTACTATTTATTTTTTTCGTGAAAAAAAATGTTTATATATTTTTTATGTTTTAAATAATAACATTAGTCTATCTAGTCTTTTATTTTTTCATTATAAAAATAACACTCCATCCAGCTGTGAGATCGAAGATTTCGTCAAAAGTCACCTTTGAAAGCTGTGTATGATACTCCGATCGCGCGGTATATGAAGCTTCCCTTGGTCGGAGGTGTGTTCGTTTTTATCTTGAAGACTTAGCGGGCTCGCGTCGCCACAGAAATGAGGGTGATAGTGTGGGCTGCAAGAGGTGTCAGAAGCACTGCTTGCTGCGGCACCACCGCTGGTCCCCAGCAATTTCCGGAAGCTTCTCTGATATTTCTCGTTGTTACAAAGCATAGGAGGACCAAGAAAGTAAGGCATATATTGGGTGTGTGTATGATACACGTTTGAAAACACCAAGCAGGATGCCGCTGATGATGGAGGTAAATGTTGAAAAGGGTACCTACCGGTGTTATCTAGCAGGGTTATACCACGTACGGGCGTGCGGCGGTGCTAGAGTTTATTGCACCGGCCCGCCACCACGTTCAATTTATTAGAAAAGAAACAACGCATTAAACGAGGTAAACCCGTAAGACTACGTATTGTTATGGTATTCCCCTGAGAGCTGGGAGCCTAACAAGGCGTAAGGTATGAGGTATGGGATACGGCTGGATATAACAGCGTTTCACATGCCTTTGAAGGCATGTGCGTATAGGAAAAAGGGAATGATGTTTTTGCCTCGCTGAATTGAACGATATTCAGTTCGTCAGCGAGTGGCGTGAGTGTGTGGAACTAATACAAGAGACTATCTAGTTGTTGTTGTTGCTGTCGTTGTTGTCGTTGTTGTTGTTGTTGTTGTTGTTGTTGTTGTTGTTGTTGTTGTTGTTGTTGTTGTTGTTGTTGTTGTTGTTGTTGTTGTTGTTGTTATTGTTGTTGTTCTCACATTGACTCGCATCATTAAGCGCGTGGTCATAGGACAGGCTCCAGTCGCTCTGGAGCAGAGGAATACCCCCAGGGAAAAAGCATATATACCAAACAAGGTGGCACCCGCATATATCACAGCTGACGCAATTGATACTTCCGCCAAAAACATATAAAAAGTGAAATCGGGAGTCAGCCTACGATGTGCCAGGTCCATACTGTTGCATACGTCTCACTATTCGTGGCTGGAAAAACCGACTATACCGCTTGCCACCCAAGAAAGACTTCCACCTATTTATTACGCGTAGTACCTATCATTACCCATTCGCACGTCAGACGCAAGTCAATTGGAAAAAGAAACAAAGAAAAGATAAGGAGAGAAAGAAAAGAAAATAAGGCGAAAAAGGAAAGGAAAGAAAAGACATGAAAAAGCAAGAAAAGACTAGATAGACAAGGAGAGGAAGAAAGGAAAGGAAAAGGAAACAAAACGCCATACTAGCAGATCCTAGGAACTGACTAAAGACGGCATTGGGCTCATAGAGGGTATCAAGAGCATCAATGGCACTGGGGAGAGGACGCACAAAGGCGAAGAAGTCAGGGCGGCCTTACGCTAACTTGTGACGGCCATTGGAAGGCCCACAAATATCAGGACGATGATGGCCAGACCCAGACTTCAGTCTCTTGGGCAGGATGTTCCCCCAACCCCCCTCTCCCCCTCCCCCCCTCCCCCCTCCCCCCGGCCGCTTAGAGATTCCGACGGCGGAACAAGTGAGTGACCAACGTGAAACCTGCCTAGTAGAGAAACCTGCAAAAGAGTGGCCTGTATCTGTAACAGCCCCTTAATCTTATTATACATACCGGGCGGAGAATTACCAGGAAAATACCCCCAGGAAAACTGAATAAAAAAAAAACGGAACAAAAACGAATGTCCCCCGAAGAAGCAGAATTCAAAACCAGGAAAACCGGATCAAAACACTCGAGGCCAGTGGTGGCCTGAACGCCAACAAGATTCATATTTACGCTAATTTGAATTCCGCGTGCAACTGATCTCCCCCGACGGAGTTGAAGGCACCAGGAACCTTGAACACCTCCTCTCGAAGCCGTGTAGTGAGACGGAGAGAGCGGAAGCTTGATCAGTTCCGGGTCATCTAGAAAGCGTGCCAAACATTCCCCGTCGATGGATGTGCGAGCACTGATTTCCCGAATTACCACAAACCGTCACCGGCTTTGTACCAAAAATGGGCCCCATTGGGGAGCACCGTGGTGCTGTAGTGCTGTAGTGGCGTAACCAGTCAGCGCACGGCACGAAGCTGTAGCCAGGAGCCAAGAAACGGTCGCCATTAGCACGGGAAAGCTCCCGTTGTGCAGCTCCAATGCGCATCTGACGATACAGACGGTTGGTTTGGCGGTGTTGGTTCAGAGTGCCAGCCCAGTAGAGCAAGATCTGCTGGCGTAAGAGCTAGAGGTCCATCTCCCGTTTCCACGGCGGACGGGAAAGCCCAGTCCAATGCGTCTCGTACATCACATCACCGCGAGGACCCCACCCCTGCCACGGAGCGATTGATGGGCGTTGATGGCCATGTTGGTCAGCCTTTCCACCTCAAGACGCTGGAGGGGCGCCGACACTTCGCCTTGGGTCACGTGATATGGGGGGGATTTTTTCGTAAAAGTGTTGAACACGTACTGCGTCAACCCATCCGGAAGGTACTTGGGCATGTCGCCGCCGTCGTGGGGGTTGGTGCAGGGCTTGCAGCGCTCGACGGAGACGAGGCGGTGCGCATCCGCGCCCGGCATGTTGGTGGGGAGGTCCAAATAGAGGAGCTTATCCCCGAGAGGGGAACCATAGGGTGTGCCGCTAAAGGGGCAGGGACCGACGGCAAGGATCTTGCAGGGGCCTGCCCAATTTAGCGCGAAATTCGTCTTGGGCACCTTTACATCCTTTCCGGCTTTCGCGCCTTGACAAAGAGTGGAGGCCGTATTATACAGCCAAACCCAAATAATCACAACGAAGTTGGGAACCTGGCGCAAAGCGTCCGAGGGGGCTGAGTTTCGCCGTTCCACACGGGAAACTGTTAAGGCACACATCTCGTGGACAATATCGTTGGCGTGCTGCTGGCGTTCTGACGCCAGGTCGCAGTATGCGAGGTGGTCGCGGGCCAGGCTCTAATGGCCGGCGATCCCAGAGCGGTCGAAACTAGTGAGAGGTGGGCGCTGGACCCTGCCCATGTGAACCTCGTTGGGGGCCAGGCCAATGGCGGCACTGACCGAATTGTTGTAGGCGAACTCCAAGTGCGGCAACTGCACATCCCAATCGTCTTGGCGTTCGTTGACGACCATAGCCAGCATATTTACCATTGTGTGGTTGTCGCGCTCCACACCACCGTTGCCGCTTGGATGGTAGGAGCTGATGGCGATTTTTCGAACACCAAGAAGCTCATATATATACGATGTGAGAAAGCTTGGAGCAAACTTGAAGGCCGTTGTCCAAGAGGTTGCTACGTGGACACCCCCAAAGGGGATTGTACCGGTTGATAAGGATGTTGGCCGTGCCTTCAGCAGTAAATTCAGCGGCGGTGACGGCGAACATGCCCACACGACGGCTAAAGCGGTCGGTGAAAAGCAAAATATAAATGTTATAACCCCGAGGCGTGACCGGCAGTGGCCCAAAATAGCCCACGCTTAATGCCAGGCCCTGAAGGGAGGGGAATCGAAATGACGGGCCATCGAACCGCCAGTCGCGGTGCCTTCAGCGCTTGGCACTTCAAGCAATGGCACAACCACCAGCGGGTGCATATGCTCATTCCTATCTACCAATAGAAGCGCTCGAGCATGAGAAGTGTGCGTGCCGTGCCTAGATGGCAGGAAGCAGTCGCATGGCAGGCTTGCATGATCCAAGGGCTCATGAGTAGCGGCACGTAAATACGGATTGGTTCGTGACCCAAAAGGCAGCCGCGCGCCCCGCAGGCTGTAAGGAGTAGTGGGCCGGGGTCGGATTACGGACGAGGAGGACAATGTCCTCGTTGGTAGTGTAGAGGCGGCCTTTGCCAGCGAGCTCCTGTATCTCCGAGAAGAGGGGGCGCTGGTGTGAGGGGAAACGCGCTAAGATTTTCGGTAGGCAAGGCTAGTGGCCGGCCGAGAAGAATATATTGTACGGTGGCGTAGCAAGTAGGCTCTGCAAGTTGCTCTCTCCTCCAGTCGGCGTGCGAATAACGCGCAGCGGAATCAACAAAATGTAGTTCGGCAGCAGCGCCGAGGGCGTCCAAATCGGCCGTAGGGGCGGAGGGGGACTCTGAAAGGGTTGAGAGCCCTAAAAGCGGGAGACTCAAAGGCTCCGCTCGGTCGCGGCCAGACGGAATGGGTGTCGTCGAGACAGGCGTCAGGGCTTGAGATGCGCGCGGGGCGGCAGACAAAGGCAGCCGAGGGCGCGAAACGCGCAGCGGAGGGTCGACCCGACAGGAAGACGTCCACGGAACCCTGCCGGGCCCGAAAGCATAGTCAACGGCAGGCTGCGCGGCGCCGGCCGCAGCCGCTGTTCTTCGGCGCGTCTGAGTGAAGATGCGGCCCGTAGGCGGCGTTGCCACAGAAGCCTCCGATGGGGCGTAGGGGCCCGCGGGGTAAGCCTGGCGAAGTAGCCCCGGAGGGCACCGCGAAAACCGGAGTGAGAGTGGCGTCGGCGGCAGGCCAAAATAGCGCGAGGCCGAGACGGTTATCACCGGTACCGACGAAAGCAGAAACACGAGCGAGTTGGGTTTCGTCCGTAGCGTGCTCTACTATGTTTTTGCGACCGCTTGGGGTTTTTCTCGCAGGGGTTTTGATTCTTCCGCCTTCGACCCCAGCGCTTTCGCATTTTGTTATTGTTTCTATGTTTCGGCATATTTCCCGTTTCCCCTTTTCTCTGCTTCAGTTCCCGTCGCCAAGCTGCGGAAGTGATGGCTCTATCGCGCCTGTTGATCCCGCCATTCGCTGGAGTATTATGTACCCTTTTTTCCGTCTTCGGTTCTTTGTTGAGGTTTTCTGTTGTAGCATTTCCCCTGAGGCTTCGTAGCCTCGCAGGGTAAAGGTGTGGGAGTAGGTTGTGAAGAGCCGCATCTTCCAGTCATGGTCTAGACCGTGGAACGTGCTTCCCCGAATCTTCCATATTCCTGCATATACGGCTCATCAGTGTGAGCTAGTGTTATGGCATTCCCCTGGGAGCCTAACAAGGCGTAAGATATGGGATACGGCAGGACATAAAAGGGTTTCACATGCCTTTGAAGGCATGTACGTGCGTATAGGAAAAAGAGGAAGATGGTTTTGCCTCGCGGAATTGAACGCTGTTCAGTTCGTCCGTGGCGTGTGTGGAATTGGTAAAAGAGCTTATCTAGTACAAGTGAGTGACCAACGCGGAACCTGCCGAGTAGAGAAACCTAAACCTGCAAAGGGTGGCCTGTGTCTGTGACAGCTCCTTGATCTTAATATACACTACATACTGGTCAGTACACCAATAACATCCAGTGTACAGCACTGGATCGTAGGATATTATAAAAACAAAAATACGCTCCCGCTGTGAGATCGAAGATTTCGTCGAAACTCGTCTTTGCAAGCTGTTTGTAATACTCCCATTGCGCGTATTACTGGGTGTGTGTCCTCATTAAGGACATAAGTCGGCGACTTCCCTTGGAACTACAATGTAGCTTGTACCAGGGTTAACAGGATGATGTTAATCAGTATGTGCGCGGAAACTATGAAACCCTTTTCTGAGGGGGACAAAATCTGACAGCTGTGGAAGAAAAGGCATCAGTTTATCAAGTATATCCTGTAAGTCGTACAACCGGTCAGGGGAGGGCGGAGATTTTTAAGGCGTGGGGACCGGGGGCGGGTGGGCGGCGGGGTAGTAAAGGGGGGGGGCAGCTCAATCTGTGCAGCAGCTGTAAGCCCTTGAAGAGGACAAATCTGACGGTTGTGGGAGGAACGCATCAGTTTATCATGTATATCCTGTAAATTGTACAACCGGTGAGGAGAGGGGGGGGGATTTCGAAAGGGGGGGGGGGGGGGGGGGGGCAGGGGGAAGGGGGATTTTTAACCGATTTATATTGCATAAATGTACACCCGGTAGGATCTTACTATACGCACGGTGCTAGGTCTAGGCGATAGTGTGGGTGATAAGGAAGGAGGGGGCGTCGGGGAGAGGGGGGGGGGGTTGTTGGAGATGGCTAGAAAGGTGAGGTGAGATCACCTGTTTGGTAGTGTTTATTACTCTACTAGCAGATTTGATTTTCGGTGGGGCGGTGGGGGAGAGGGGGGGGGGTTGCGTGTGCGTGTGTGTCATAGGGGGGCGAGCGTGGCGATGGTGGCGGGGAACGGACGTGGATGATAGCAAATATTCTACCCGCGTGTTACATCCAGATGCCCAACATTTCAAAGATAAAACATGAAGTGGAGAAGGGGGAAGTTGTTTTTTATTACGTGATGTTGGTTTTCAGTTGGTGACGTGGATGATAGCTAACATTCTACCTGCGCGTTACATGCAGATGACCAATATTTCAAAGATAAAATTTGAAGTGGAGGAGGGGGGAAAGTTGTTGTTATACGTTATGTTGGCTTTTAGTTAGACTATAGTGTTGGCTTTTATGGGGGCGGGGGCTATATCACCGACTGAAATAAATTATCCCCCCTTGAAATTTATGATCCCTCCCTGAATATATCGCGCTTTATCATCCTTGGAACAGTACATCGGGGGGCGGGGGGTATACCACCCCCTGAAATATATTATATCCCTCCCTGACATATCGGGCGCTTATAACCGTTGATAGTGTGCCAGGGGTGGATGAGGGGGCTATATCTCCCCTGATAGATTTTTTGTTTTGATTTATCACCCCCCCCCCCGCCGATTATGGGATCCCCTCCGCAATACTTAGAACCCCACTTCAACATATCACCCCGCTCGTTGATAGGATACAAGGGGGCTATATTTCACCGTTGTTTGTAGGTAATCATCCGGCTGATGGGGAGGGGGGGTCGATATATTTCAGGGGGGGATGATATAATTCAGAGGGGGATGATATATTTCAGGAGGGGGTGATGTGTTTATGGAGGGGGTGATATATTTCTGAGGGCAGGTGATATATTTCGGGGGGGGGTGATATATTTCAGGGGAGGGTGATATATTGAAGCGGGATTCGGAAAATGCCGAAGGGATCCCACAAATCGGGGGGGCCGATAAATCTCACCCCCCTACTACCTGTTTCTCCTCCATTTCCTTTCCTTCCCTTTCCTTTCCTTTCCGTTCCGTTCCGTGAAGCTCCAGACTGTTCCGACAATCTTACGTGTGTGACCACTTGCAAAAGGTTAACCATTACTCGTAGCTTACCCAAACAAAAAGCCTTATAACACATTTCCCCCCCTGACACGGCGGAATAGCAGGTCGGCCGAGTATACGGGCGGACCTGTCAATGTCCAACCGGTTACATTTCCTGGGGGGATACCGGGGAGTCAGAGTGTTTGCGTTGTTAAAGGAATTTAAATCTAAAATCCAAGCAAATAATCTCGCAGAGCGAACTTTGAAGGAAGAAATTGCCAAAAACGGCGTGAAAATGAGTGAACGATTTTGAGTGAACTTCCATCGATAACGACCAGATCATACGATTGGCCTGCCAACACCAGGCACGACGGCACAACAATCAGACGGGGGCACGAGGGCACAACCCACACGGCAGCGCACAGCAGACACTGATCGCTGTGCGTTGTGCTTGGCAGCGGTAGACACAACCCAACATTGATGCGGAGGCACCAAAGGGTAGCTGGGGAAGCATGACGCGGAAGCGCAACCTCAGGGGTAGGTGCTAGGCCTACGCTCCCGCGCCCTCTACTATGTGACCTCGTTCTCTGCTGCTGCGTGATGTCGTATTCGGTGCTGATTTTATCTACCACGGTCGCTATCCCACAACGCTGTCGCCGAAGCCTCCACCGCCACCGCCACCCACGCCGCACGGCCGCCGCCGCCGCTACTGCTGCTGCTGCTGCTGTGCGGCGGCTGTTGTGCTGCTGCGGTTGGTGTCTCCTGCGTTTGTTTCTAAAAAAAATAATATCAAACTGGCCAGGCTGTTCTGTTGTTGTGGTGATGATCGTGGTGATCGAGCCAGGCCGAGCTGCTGTGCCGCAACTTATTTGGCGGGGCCATCGCCACCGCCACCTCCGCCCCCGCCCCCGCCGCTGCTGCTGCTGCTGCGGCTGCTGCGGCTGCGGCTGCGGTGCTGCTACTGCGCCGCTGCTGCTGCTGTGTAGCTGCTGCTGTTTGTCTGATCTGATGGTGTTGTGCTGGGCCTGCCCCTGTCTGTGAGTCTAGGTGCTACCGCACCATGTCTAGATTCAAATTTTGATGTTGCCTCCCTGCTCGGCGGGGCCCCGCCTGTGATGTGGAGGCCGTGTACGCCTTTTCTGCGATTCGTTCACCGCCAACACAACCAAACGCATGCCCGAGTGAATCTGGCCTTTTTCTAGCATGATGGAACAATTTTTAATCGTTCACGCAAACAAACGCTCTCGAGTTAAAGTTGTTTTTCTCGGCACATTAGACTATTATTGTTATTGTCTTGTGGATGGTGGGATTCGAACCCACGACCAAAAATCCCATGGTCTGTCGACGATGCCATTTGTTAAGGAACGTGGGGTACTAGTCTAGTCCGCTTGACAACTTGCAAAAGGTTAACCGATAGCTTACCCAACTAAGCTTTTTATATGACAAATACCACATCTCATTTTATTCCCGAGAACTCGATTTCACCCATACATGCGCGCTGTTCGAATCTGGGCCGGGCCAAGTTCAATAATAATACTGCCAAGTGCCTAGACTAGTAATAATAGCTACCGGTAGATCAACATATAAACGCGCACAGACTGCCTAACATCACGCTGTTGACCCTGATAGCTACACTGTAGTTGATGGGGGAGTCGCCGACCTATATCCTTAGACTAATGAGGACACACAACCCGTATTACGCGCGATCGGAGTATCTCACACAGCTTGCAAAGATGAGTTTCGACAAAATCTTCGATCTCACAGCTGGAGTGTATTTTTATTTTTATGGTAAACAGTAATAAAGAAGATACGTGATACCGGTATTATTCGCCTGGGAAGTTTCTTGGGCGAAGAAAAGTAATGAGGAGATACCGCAGTGCCGCTAACACTGTGTATAAATAGTAGAGTGGACTAACGTTACGTCCTGTGAAGTATCATATTAACAAGTATGTCCCATCTGGACCGAATCGCAAACAGTACGACTGCTCTTGGAACAGAAACAGAAAAATCGGCGGGGCGGGGGAGGTTTCCGGTCCTCTGTTGTCTGTTGTCTGCTTGTCTGCTGTCCCATAGTTGCCCGCTCTGAAATTTTTACGAGTATTCATTGCTTGGTGAGGCATGGAGGATGAAGGGGGTTATTGTGCGTGTCTTCTGTACCCATCCCTCAATTCGTCCGACGGGTGGGTGCAGTTCAATGAACAAAGTGGACCATCCGCGAACTGAATATTTCTGCACAACACTGCTGGACTACAAGTACGAGGTGTGAGGTGCCAGAGCCAAATCCCCAAGCAATAATAGTCAAATACTGCCAAGTGCATCCTTCGAGATCCATTGCCCGCAGGGTTGCACGAGCAAGAAAATAAAGTGAGTCTCGGTAGTCTTGCTGCAGCGTTGGCGCCTTCTTGTTGCAATGCGGATAGCTACGACTATAATCTACATTAGTAGTGGTAGTTTTAGAGGGTACGAGAACGTTGTGGCGAATTATTTGACCATGGGCTGAACGGGCAGCTTTGTTTGGGGTTTTTGAAATGAGTCATTAAGAACAAAATGGCAGCTATCTGCATTGTAGTAGTAGCGGTATCAGAAGTATAGTCTAGTCTAAGGACAAGAAGAGAGAGTAGAAGACTGGAAAGTAGGGACAAGAATGGAGAGCTGTGTGCTGGAGAAATGGGCACCGTGCGGCGCCTATTCAACCCACGCATCACCACTCAAACCTTTAAAATCGTAAAACAGTACCAATATACTGGGTTGGACTTTCTCGTAGCCGAGTAGTAGAGCGGCCGGCGTACGTGACAGATTTCAGAAATCCCCTGAAAAATAATGCGCAGTACCAGGGCACGTTGTCCGATTGCCTCTTAGCAGTATTCGCCCAACATGCTTGTGCTGACAGCATAGATGCATAGACTGCCCCTCGCGCGTGTCCCTTCTGGTTGCATTGTGATGTTTGTGGCTGTGGCACTTGTCGCATTCATCACGCTTGTGATACTTGTGGCGGTGTACCCAAGCAGTGGCGACATCAAACACGACCTGTAGCAACGGTCTGGTGGGGCTTGAGAACGACGGCAGCAGCGTCTGCTGCGATGCCGGCTGCGACCAATGCGGCGGAGTAGGGTGCGGAAACACAACTACCACCGGTTTGTCTGGCGATGACTGCTGCGCTTCCACCATTGAGGCGAATGGCCAGCTTTGTTCCGTGTCAGATTCGGCTCCGTGCGTGTTGGATGCTCCAGGTGAGTTTTGCCTCAAGTCGTGTGGATCCTGCAGGTGCGTTACTCTGTATACAGAGTAGAGGCGTAACGATTTGCTTCCAAGATGGTATGACGTGGTTCCACTGTCATACCACTGCTGTACTATTTTACCCATCGGATAAATAAGGCCGTTTCAAACGTGTATCATACAACAGCAACCGTCCATTGCACCCGAGTCTTGTCGGGTATAAACACCGGGGTCTCCAGCTTGTGTGTGAAATCGTATGACACACCAGGCATAGATAGTCTATATATATATATATTATATCATAATATACACATTAGTCTACATGTAATGAGCAGTTCGCCCCGGTGGTCTCTAGGTTAGTTATACCCTCGAAAGTTACCTACTTAGACTATACAGCAGATAGAGGAGTTGGTTCCGGAGTTAGAACCGCACGTGGGTCGGACTCGTGAGTTTATTAGCAATGAGAGCGCCTAGCAGCGTGGTGGGTAGGCGCAATTCGATGCGAGTCGACGACGGAAGAAATTACTGAAGAAGTATTCCACAAGTATTCTCGCCATAAACATGAAGGCACGTACCGGAGTGGGGAAGGGGGAGAAGATCTTGCTCAGTGACCCTGTGCATTGATTGCGTCTATTAATACAGAGAGAAAGGGAAAGAAAAAGACATAATAATGCGAAGATAATAGATAGATGAGACTGAGATAAACGAAAAACAAAATAAAGCCCATATATATACGAAGAAGGAAACATGAACCCAGAGAGGGGAAACACAAATAAATGTGCCCAGAACTGATAATAGAAGAGAAGCAAGAAAAGACGAAAGCCAAGTGAGAACTGGAAGGCAGCGGCAGCATGGATTCCGTACGCAACTTGGAAACGTGCCACACGGTCAGATTTTCTTCTTGTTCATATACTATATATACCGCTATCATCACCTCCGTTCCCAATGGACCGGGCAAAGATAGAATAAAATATAATGCCAGGTATGAGCACAAAAGACGGGAAGAGAAAAAGGAACGTAATGTACAAAAACACAAGCAATGACAAGGCGGTACATCAAACGCACGGGTACACTATTATTGTGTGAATATGATGCACTCAACATGTATGAAACATTGGAGCAAAATGCATTACTTACCAAAATAATATTTGCAGAATAACTCGAAAAAATAGTAAAGAGGCCAGACAGAGTAGATAGAGTGGGATCCGGACAACACGAAACATGCAGGAATATTCAAGATGCCAAACATCAGCCTCATCACTCTACAAACATATTATAAAAAATGAAAATACACTCCAGCTGTGAAATCGAAGATTTCGTCGAAACTTATCTTTGCAAGCTGTGTGTGATACTCCGACCGCGCGCAATACGGGATTGTGTGTCCTCATTAAGGATATAGGTCGGCGACTCCCCTTACAACTACAGTGTAGCTATCAGGGTCAACAGGATGATTTTAGTCAGTATGTGCGCGGAAACTATAAAACCCGTTTCTGAGGGGGACAAAATCTGACAGCTGTGAAGGGAAATGTATCCTTTTATCAAGTGAATCTTGTAAGTCGAATAACCGGTGAGGGGGGTGGGGCGGAGTTTTGAAGGACGTGGGGGCCTGGTTTTGATCAAAAGCGAGCGGGTTTGGAGGGGGGGGGGGGGGGGGGGGAGGGGGCAATTTGTGCATGTAAGCTATAAATCCTTTCGAGGGGATAAATCTGACGGTTTTGGCACCAGTTTATTATTGGGGGGTGGGGGGGGAGGGTGGGGCGGGGGGGGGGGGGCGTGTGGGGCAGCTCAATATGTGCGTGGAAACTATACATTATTTTGAGGGGATAAAAGTGACGGTTTTGGAAATAATGCATCGGTTTATCATGTATATCCTGGGGTAAGTCGTACAATCAGTGAGTAGAGAGAGGGTGGAGTGTTCGAGGGGGTGGGGTTGGGATGGGTTGGGGGGGAGGTGGGGGGCGGGGGTGGGGGCGGGGGGGGGGGGGGGGGTGGGGGGGGGGGGGGGGAGGAAGGGCTGTAGGTGAGGGGTTTGTTATACGTGTGGTGCTAGGTCTAGGCGATGGTGCGGGTGATGGGGAAGAAGGGGGCGTTCGAGGTGTGTGGGGGGGGGGGCAGCGGCATGGATGGCTCTCGAAAGATGATGAGGTGATATCCTGTGCGTGAAGTGTTTATTAATGTGGCGGATTTCGATATTTGGTGGGGCGTTTGAGTAAGGGAGAGCAAGAGGGGGGGGGGGGGATTTTTTAGGAGGTTTAGGTCACGAAAAATATTCAAATACACTTCGGCTGTGAGATCAAAGATATGTAGCAGCTTGTTATACGCGTGGTGCTAGGTCTAGGCGATCGTGCAGGTGGTCGGAAAAGAGGGGGCGTTGGAGGGGGGGGAGGGGGGGGGGGGGGGGGGGGTTGGGGGGAAAATAATTGAAAACTACGTCATGGATGGTCAGAAAGATAATGACGTGATATCAACTGCGTATAGGTGTTTATTACTCAGGCCGATTTTGATTGTGAGTGGGGCGTTTGGACAGACTAGGCGGAAGGGGGGGGGGGGGGGGGGGAATCGGGGGACGGAGGGGCGGGGGGGGAAGGGTTGGGGTTTTTTATGAAAAAGAGGGGTCAGTGGAGGGGGAGGGGAGGGGGGGGGGGGGGCGGGGGGGGGGACATTTCTATATGTGCGCGGACACCATAAATCCTCAAAGGGGACAAACCTGACGATTGAAGCAATAAGACATCCCTTTAGATCATCTGGCTTGTAATGTTTACTATTCTAGAAGGTTTGATGTTAGATGCAGCATGCAACCCAGTGTTTAAGTGTAGAAAATAACGTGTTAAATCTTCATAATTTGTTGTTGTATGATACATGGATCGAAAGCTAGAATATTTTATAGAATATTTGTAGGTACCATTATTTTCTGACCTCGCTAATTATAAGAAAGAGATACGTATTGTCAAATACAACAGGCGAGGTGATGTGGTCATGCACTGTTTGTCACCATCATCATACAGTTACCATTATTTTCTAACATCGCTAATTATACGACAGAGATACGTATTGCCAAATACAGCATGCGAGGTGATGTATGTGGCCATGTACTGTCTCCGCCATTGAGCATTAGAGGGAGGGATGCGAATCGTCAGTTTTAAAGGAACGCAGACATATTATAAAAAAAGAAAATACACTCCAGCTGTGAAATCGAAGATTTCGTCGAAACTCATCTTTGCAAGCTGTGTGTGATACTCCGATCGAGCGCATTACGAGTTGTGTGTCCTCATCAAGGATATAGGTCGGCGACTCCCCTTACAACTACAGTGTAGCTATCAGGGTCAACAGGGTGATTTTAGTCAGTCTGTGCGCGGAAACTATAAAACCCGTTTCTGAGGGGGACAAAATCTGACAGCTGTGGAGGGAAATGTATCCTTTTATCGAGTGAATCTTGTAAGTCGAATAACCGGTGAGGGGGAGGGGCGGAGTTTTGAAGGACGTGGGGGCCTGGTTTTGATCAAAAGCGAGCGGGTTTAGAGGGGGGGGGGAGGGGGGGAAGGGGGGGGGAATTTGTGCATGTAAGTTATAATCCTTTCAAGGGGATAAATCTGACGGTTTTGGCACCAGTTTATTATTGGGGGGGGGGGGGGTTGGGGCGGGGGGGGGGCGTGTGGGGCAGCTATATGTGCGTGGAAACTATACATTATTTTGAGGGGATAAATGTGACGGTTTTGGAAATGATGCATCAGTTTATCATGTATATTATCCTGGGGTAAGTCGTACAATCAGTGAGTAGAGAGAGGGTGGAGTGTTCGAGGGGGTGGGGTTGGGATGGGTTAAATATCTGGTATATTATCAAAATAAAAATACACTCCATCCAGCTGTGAGATCGAAGATTTTGTCGGAAAACTCGTCTTTGCAAGCTGTGTGTGATACTCTGATCGCGCGTATTACTGGGACAAACATAGAGATTATAAAAATTAAAATACACTCCAGCTGTGAGATCGAAGATTTTGTCGAAACTCATCTTTTTTGCAAGCTGTGTGTGATACTCCGATCGCGCGTATTGCGGGTTGTGTGTGTCCTCATTAAGTTAAGGATATAGGTCGGCGACTCCCCTTGAACATATAATCTATGTGCACGGAATTAAAAAGAGTTGTCACTATCCTCTTACTCTCGGTTTCCTAACGCCAACAACAACAAGGTAATAATGGTATGTATGATAATGGGTCACCCCGGAGCTCTAATCTGGTTGTTATACCCTCGAACACTACTACAACAATGGTATGCAGTTGGTCCTGGATGAAGTTCAAATCCCACGTGTTGCCTCGCGAGTAGTAGTAGGAATTTTGAGTTCATCTGCAACAATAGTAATAAACAAAAGGAATCAACGGCTGAGACGAGGCTGCAATCACCTACTACTGCTGCACACCGCACGCAGTTGTTAAGGAATTTAGTGGGGTATTAGTCCGTTTGACCACTTGCAAAAGGTTAACCAATAGCTTACCCAAACTACGCCTTATAACACTCTCCCCCCCTGAAACGGCGGGATAGCGGGTCGACCGGATATACGGCGGACCTGTCAATATCCAAGCCGTTTCATTTCCTGGGCATAACGGGGAGAGTATTTTTCAAGTTCGACATGGAGAAAATCTGAAAAGTTTATTTTTGTGGATGGTGGGGATCGAACCCACGACCCGAAAACCCATGGTCTGTCGACGACGCCATTTGTTAAGGTATTAGTGAGGTATTAGCCCGTTTTTGATTGACCACTTGCACAGGTTAACCAATAGCTTACCCAAACTAAGCCTTATAACACAGTACAGTAGTAGTGGGAGTGCACTACTAGCAGCGTGGGTAGGCGCAACTCGATGCGGGTCAACGAGGAGGAATGGGCTGAAGTCTTCTCCCGAAAAAAAATTAAGGCGCGTACCGTAGTGGGGAGGGGTGCTTAGTGATGCTTAGTGAGACCTTGAATCTGATTGACGCCTATTAACAGGGAGGGAAGAAGGAGAAAGAAAAATGCAATTATCGATCCTAAGTGTGCTGAGCTCACAGCTGATACGACGATGTTTGAAAAAAATATTTTATAAAATACCAGGTACCAGGACCTAGGGGTATAATATTATTAAAATATTAAAATAATATATGTAGAAGGGAGGAGAAAACAATATCGTGGAACCACGATCGTACTCGTAATCTGGACAGAAATCTGAGGGCCGTTGGATTTCATCCCAACGGTCGTTACATTTATGTTCCAAGTGGCTAGATTGTAAACCAGTGTGCTGCGCCTACCTGGATTGGTTTTCTCTTTATCATATACCAGGTACTTTCTTGTATTTAAAAGATGAAAAAAAACGCTTCAACTGTGATATCGACCAAAAAGGTTTCCGATCAAAATTGTGTTTATGTTAAGAATACATAGATAGTAAGAAAATATCGCACCATCGGGAAAAAGTGCGGGGCTAAATCTCCGCAGTCCCGGCAGACAATACACCAACCAACAAAAATAGCAAGGTACCTGGTATGATACTTTCTAGAAAATGTGCCGGCCGGATATCATACTGCTGTATGTACCAGGTATGATACTACAAACAACATTTTGTGGTGAAGTGGTGCTTGTGTGTTCGAGGTCGGTCTTGTCCAGGTGGTGTTGTTGCTGTTCTTTCGAGTGCCCTAATACATGCAGCTTCGTGCCCCGCCTGGTTCGCTCCGAAAAGCGTGTGTTGTGTCTCACATGTTGCGTCTCAACCAGCCCCCCTTCCGTCAACACCCCCAATGGCTAAGCTTTTCGCTTTCTTGCAAAATACTGAGTACTATGTATATCCGCCCAAGCACCCCTCTTCCGTCTCGGCACGAACTACAGCACGATGTTTTCATCAGTTGCGCGGGGAGCGGGTTCAACCGAGGCCTCTACACAGCAGCACAGTATAATATAGCGTTAGTGTAGCGTTGATGTAGAAGCAGTAGTAGTAATAGTAGTTAGTTTAGCAGTAGTACTGGTAGTGCTGCAGTATAGTGATGGTAATGCTACAGTAGTAACAGTGTAGTATAGACTATACTGGTAGCATTAGACTAATAGTATTGTAGTACATACAGTCGTGGTAGTAGGAATAATAGTAGTAGGAGTAGATAGAGCACAGTCTTCGCGCGTCATCGATGCTCGCCGCTTATTTACGTGGTGAGGCTCTAGATGGGGTCTAGCTATACTACTGTTGTTGTAGGAGGCAAAAGAGGTCCAGGAGCCGACTATGTTCAGGCGGACATGGTATCTTTGCGCGACGGTTTCTCCGTTGTATGTCGTTTGACCCTCAAGTCATTGGGTTCGATACTTGACGTCTTCTGTGTCTGTGCACCGTCATCAACTTAATGCAACTCCACAGCAAACAACCCAAAACATCTACGTACGAACTAACTTTCGTATTTCTGCCACGTTCGTCGGGAGAAAGCATGGTTTCAGGTGGTTGGTCTATGAATAGGTCTCGCTAATGATGGTCGTACTCGTAGGATCCTGTAGAATCATAAAAAATCAGGTGTCCGAAAAAAAACTGCAGTAGTTTATTGTGGGCTGTGAGCGCTCAAGAGGTTCAGGCCTGTTTGCTATATTTCATCAGCGAGTTCAAGGCGAGAGTTCGACCTTTATTTTCCATTATAATTATCATCTGTGCGAGGGTTTGACCCCCCGCCTGCAACCCTTCCGACTGGAGAGTCTTTACGTAGGGGGGGTTAAAGGGATACGACGTTTTTGGTGTTATAGGTGTTTTCGTTGATGTAAAGCTGGGCTCACCCGCAGGCTCAGGCTTCCCTGTTTTTCCAAGATGCTGTTTCGACATAGATCGTACGAGTACGACAATCATTCATTAGCGAGACCTACGAGTATTCATAGACCAACCACCTGAAACCATGTTTTCTCCTGACGAACGTGGAAGAACTACGAAAGTTAGTTCGTAGTTATACACCGGTTGTGTGGTGTATGTAGATGATGGGTAGAAAGACTGGTTGAATGTGAAGAACACGCACGCGAAACTCCACGGCATAGCACCGAACCGCACCGCTTCGCGCGGTTGTTTCTTCACCATAAAACTATCTTCTTTCCGCCTCTGCATGTTTTTTTAGTTTACTCTTTGGCATTACATACTCGTAACATTTCGGGGCTCATAGCCCAAAAGAATGGATGGTGCATGCCGAGGCTCAGTCCCGGTGGAAAAAGATGCGCAGGCGGCGTCCATGTTATTATCACATTCCCCCATGCCGTTGTGGCGTTGTGAACTGTAGCAAGTGTCCCCTCATTACAATTGTCAAGTGGGAGGCGTCATCGCTTGTCTTGGTGAGGGTGATAGGGACCCATCGTTTTAGAAAGCACCCAGCAAGCCATAATCTGATGCAAGAGACAGCACTCAAGCGACCCATCAATCGCCGTTAGGTGAGCGGCCAGAGCACCAGACATACGCAATACCTTTACTCCAAGAGACCGTGAAGGAACGCGTGTGATCACAGAGAAAATCGACGGGCTGAAAAGATGCTTATGTGGTAAAAAAAAATGCGGAAATAGACAGAGAGAGGGAAAAAGAGAGAGAGAGAGACGGGGGGGGTTGCCCGTTGAGATAGGGTCATCGGTGTCGGTATTCGCACTAATGTCGGAATTATCTATTTCAAACCCTCGTGTTCTATGATTTATAGCACAAAGAGAGAGCTTGTATGTCCTAGGGTGAAGAATTCGCGCGGATATTGTGTGTGGCACATACATGGGTGTCGATGATTGGAAACAACGGCTCCTGGCATGTGCTCGGCTGGTATGCCACGCCTTCCATCCTGTTTGTGTGTTGTGCGGTTTCTTCGAAACGGACTGGAATACGTGCAGATACCACAATCATTTCTGTAATAATCGTGTAAGACCACGGGAATAGAACAACGAGCGAATCTCGTATACTTACAGGAATACCTGGTATGCAACGCGAACAAGACGCAAAACACGAACACGCAAGTTTGCACCATCACCCCCCCTTCGGTCCACTCGCCCCGACATGCTTAAACATCCCCCTCTATTCCTTTGCGTGTATCCCTCTTGTTTTACCTTGATGCTGCACCCTAGCAGAAGCAATGTCAAACACGACCTGCAGCAACGGCCTGGTGGGCATCGAGAACAGCGGAGGCACTGTTTGCTGTGACTCCCGCTGTGGGGAGTGCGGCGGTTCAGGGTGTGGGGACATCATCGGATTGTCCGGGGATTTCTGTTGTACTTCCAATATCACGTTGAACGGCGAGCTCTGCTCTGTAACTGAAGCGGCCCCATGCGTGTTGGACACTCCAGGTTTGAGTCGGTAGCGCTTCATATTGAGACTGATTCGACGCTACAATGCTAGTATCCCAATAGTATCAGCATCTGCCGGTTAAAGAATCCGGTAGTATACGGGATGCCGACACTACTGGGTATTGTACCTATACAGTTACTGGTGCTACTGTAGCATAGCGTATTGCAGCCGTGCGAAGTGAGTTCACGGGCAATATACAGGCAATATGTAGGCGCAATAGGGAGGCCCCCACTATATAACGACCATCCTCTAGTGGTGGAGGCCACACTTCTATGCACGCTTTCTGTCAATAGCGCGTTCGGTCGAGACCGCAACTTGCTCGATTGTTGTGTCCTTCTATTATCAGCTGCCCAAAACGGCCTCGACCTACTAGGTACGGTTGTTGCCAACTGTACTGAAATAAAACATGCAGTCTATTACCTCATGCGCCCTCCTCACCTTCGCCTTCACCGCCGTCCCGTTTCGTTCCATCGATCTCGCTTTCTCTTTCTTTGCTGTTCTATCGATCTCGTTTTCTCCTGATTGCTGCTCGCCAGAGGTGGTCTCTTCCAACTGCTCCAACGGTCTCGCAGGTGTTGAGAGCTCGGACGGTACCGTCTGCTGTGCCGAGGCATGTAATGGCCAATGTGGAGGCGTCGGCTGCGGCTCTATCGACGGTACCGATGGAGCCACGGACTGCTGCTCCGGCACGATCCTAATGTCTGGCGTTAGCTGCGATGACAGCGCTGGAGCGCCCTGCATCATTGTCAATGGCACCTCCACTGACGCCCCCACAGCTTCTCCCACCGGCGCTTTCACCTTCGAACCGACCGTTACAGCCCGCGGAGGCGAGTTTTCTATGTCGCCGACGACATTGCTTGATCAGACGTCAGCTCCGACCGTTGAATCGCGCAATATCGATTTTACAGCGGGTCCGTCGGTGTTCGACCCGACGATATCCTCCTCGATGATCGGCGACAGCAGTACTACTCTGTTTCCAGGCGTGACCATGCGCCCGACAAGCGATGCATCAGCGGCATCTGCCGGGATCGTTGTAACGCTTGCGGCAATGGCGGGTGGCATGTTTGCGGTGTTCGCAGCGGCGCGTAAATAGGATTAACCCCGTGTGGTCGATCCTGCCTGTGTACGCGGCTTAGTTGGCCGTTCCCGGTGTGTTTCCGTCTTGTATTGAATTTTCTGTGTAGCGAGCTCGCGGGCGCCCTTGGAAAGTGGTGGGTTGATTGTTCTTTGTCTTTGTTTTTTTTTCCTGTGCTGTAGGGTGAATTGATACACATGTCTTTCGTGAGACGTGCAATGGTTAATGCTCGCGTTCCTTTTCTTTCTAGGCCGTTTAGGCCTATATTCATAATAAGCCCGCATCGGTTATATTTCGCTTGACCAAGAGACCGCACTTGCGTACTCGCAAATATTTTTGTAGGAGCGTATCATGGAATTAAGGCAGGGGGTGTATCTGGTAACTTGTACGATTTTTTCCGAAAACGAAGCAGGGCGCTGGGCTGGAGTATCTTGCAAAACTTTTAGTTGTGGCTGTCCTTCCGAAAAAAGAGCCATCCTACCGTAGTAGCCCCCAGGTTCTGGGAAGGTGCAAGCGCTCCCCAGTGCCAAGTGGTTCGCTTCGTGTCTTCGAGTCAACGGCGCCAAGGATGGTGGAGAGTTGTTGAGGTTTAATTGGGACCATCTTCCAGTAAAATACTTGATGACTGACCGTTTTCGCCGTAAATTTTTGGATGGCATGCAAAGGGAACCTCTATTGAGACGAACAGAGACTAGTACAGTCGCGAATAGATAACGTATTAACCTGCACCGCCAAAATCAGTCAGTTACTTGGTTGTATATTGTAGCTTCCCTTGAAGTAAATTAATTCTAGACGACGGGGTTGTGCGGTGCGGAATGGATGGTGCTTATCGGCGGAGAAAGCCGGTGCAAGCGTTCGCAGCGTGTATGAGCCTCGTCCATTCCTTTAGTTTGGCACCTGAAGATTTTCCGTCTTGATTTCAGATCTCCTTGCTGTTTGTGGTTGCAGCACGTTATCCGGCGTGTGGCATGTTGTCAATAAAGAATCTGGTAGTTAATATCTTGGGATTGAGAGTTCGAAGAGAACAGGGATACATCCACGCAGTTGAACTGCTGGACTGGGTGATTGCGAGGGGGAATCGTGGTATGCTTGTAGAGCGTGTGGTCCGATTGAGTGCCTCACACGCAGTGGTCATGGATGCGGTCATTTGTTTATACTTAGAAATGGGCCGTGCAAAAACGGTCAACGATAACGTGTGCAAGGAGTTCATGTTGAGCGTGGAGTACAGAATCAGGAGACACGTACCGTAGATATTTGGTACCAGGTAGCAGTTGCTTTGCTGTTGTTTTATCTCGTTGGTTCATCGTTAGAGTATAGTCCGTGGTCGCAAGATACGCCCGAAGAACTCTCGAGTGGAAGAACACAGTAGTACACTACAGTAGTACATCGTGCTAACAACGACTACGACTATACAATATATATCGTTAGTGTAATAGCATGCGCTGCAGATGCCGGCGTGGTCACTGGTGCGTCCCGACTCCCGCCACGGTTTATGACTTGTGATTTGCTTTTTTCGCCTCTTTGTGGTTTGTAGAGAGTTCAGACACTCGTCGACGCCAATAAAGAGGTGTCTTCCTCTTATGATCTCGGCCTGGTTTTGATGTTGGGCGGGTTCGACTATGAGTTGGACTTACTGTTTTTTAGAACGTGTGGCAAGGAGGTGTCCTCACAAACTGTCCTCGCTTCAAGCGACGGAAGATCGTGCAGTGAGAAGTGGAACTTGGGATCGATCTCGTAGCAGGTAGAAGACCCTTCCTCCTTCACTTCCAACGGGTACGTTCGGGATTGGTGTCCCGAACGTCAACCATTATAATAAAGATCCGTCACAACCATTATAAAGGTCCATCACAGCCATTGTGAATATTCATGACAACCATAATAATGAAATCCATCAGTATTGATGACAGATCTTATAGACCGGACATTGATTTACGCATCTTCATGAGGTTAGCATTGTGATCAGAGAATGATGGTATCTGCATATACCCGTCTTGCACATACAACATGTGTGTCTTGTTCACATTGAACTTGTTATTCCAGCCGTCGAGATCTCGAATAGTTGCACAACCAACGAGGTCGCCACCGGTTTGGAACAGGTTGCGGCATACCTCTATAATGTGGTCGTGTTCGATTCAAAGCCGTCGGTCCACGTCAAGACTATCCATGCCCTCTTCGAGCGTTTATACCCAAGCACAGTCTCAAGCTCTCTACCTCGAAAGATCGGCTCGGTGTGACGGACACTGGTTTCCTGGGTCACTCCGTCTCGCCTGCGGTAGTTCACCCGAACGCAGAGAAAATTTTGGCTGTGGCTTTCATGACCATGCCCTGTGATCTGAACCAACCGCGCTCTCTCCTGGGCGGCCTTTCGTACTACCGAAAGTTCCTGCGAGATACATCCAAACAGATTATATCAATCGCCGCCCTTCTCAAGGAGTCCGTCGAGTTATTGTGCACGCCGGCCATAGAGGCCATCTTGAGTGAGTTGCTCGCAGAGCTCGCCTCTCCACTGGTCGTTGTTTCCCCGGTTAGGACGCGGTGGAGAGAAGCTCTCGCCCTTTCCGAGTGTGCTGCGATGCCAGCATCGATAGCTTTGGTGCTACGCTTCAGCAGGATCAGCGCGACGGTTATATTTTATAAAACGTGTAAGGACGTCAGCCGTGAGTTCGACGGATTCCGGGTCAATAGTCTACTCATCTTTGCAAGCTGGGTAGTTGGTACTTAGCCGCGCCACCCTTGACTCGGAAAGAAATCGGACTCCGCTCGATTTGAGAGCAAGAAGGATTTTTTTGGGTGATCAAGCGTCATCAAGGCTACATTTGGGGGTCGAAGTTTCGCATTTTGTTTGACCACAAGGCTCTGAAAATATCGGAAACTTTCAAGACCACAACACGCGAGTCCAGCGGTGGCTCGAGTGTGTCACCGCGTTCGACTACAAGTTTGAGTCCCGAAAGGGCAGCGCCAACGGCAATGCCCATTTTCTCTCCCGTCTGCCACAGCCGGCAGCTAAGCACGACCGCAGTGGTTCTAGCCGCCTCACTCCTATAGACGATGAGCTCATATACGTCGGCAATGCCTGCGACCTACAACACACCCTCGTGTCACTGCTCCCCGGCATTGTTATGGGTGGGCTGGTGCCCCGGCCCAATGGCGCTGTTTTGGATGGGCTCCCCTTGACCCTCGCTGATCGTCGCGACTTTCGCACATACGGGCCACATATAAGGCTTGACGTCCTTTCTGCTCCTACTGGAGGATTTGTCGCTCGTGTCTCTGCTTTCGTCAATACCGGTGATACCCGCCTCGGCCATGTGCCGTTTGTAGCTGCCACCGATGCCACGTTTACTCCGGTTTTCACTTTTCCTTCAAGAGTGGTCCCGCTAGCTTTATTCTCACCGGCCCCTATGCCCCCTTTACAGGCTCCCATGGCACGGCCGCCTACGGAGCGCATCTCCACTCGGACACGCCGAAGAACAGCCGCCGCAGCCGGCGCCACGCAGCGTGCTGCTGATCGTGGTTCAGGGTCTCTCGATCGTCTTCTTCTCGGGTCGACTCTCCGCTGCGCGTTCCGTGCCCTCGACCACATATGACCGTTGCCTTGGGCCCACTCTGGTCCCCAACTCCTGTCCCGACGGTACTCATCCCATCCGACCTCGACCAAACAGAGTCCCTGGGCGCCGCGCCTTTGGGACTCTCGACCACTTGAGGCCTCCCGCCGCCCCTTCGGCCGATTTGGACGTCATCGACGCTGCTGCCAAATTGCACTTTGGCGATTCCGCTGCGCGTTATTGGCACTCCGACTGGGAACGAAGACAAGAGGCAGAGCCTACATCACGTGTCGTCATCCAATACTTTCTTCTCGGCCGGCCATTGGATGTTCCTGCCGAAGTTCGTAGCGCGTTTTCCCTAGCACTAGCCCCCCTCCTTCTCGAAGATCCAGGCTCTCGCTGGCATAGGTCTGCCTCCATACTACCAATGAAAGTATTATCCTCCTCGTCCGTAATTCAAGCCTAACGCCCTACTCCACGCCCCTACTCCACGCCCCTACTCGCCACGACGGGCGAGATGCACGGTTTGGCGTTTGGGTAAAAAGGTCTTCATAATTATGTGTCTCTCTACTCATCATGCCCCGTTGGATTATGTATGTATGTCGTTCGACTGATTCCTGCCATCGTTGTATGGCCCGTATCTTCGTATGGCCCGTACACTCCTCATGCTCGAATGTTTCTGTTGGTGGATCGGAATGAGCATTAGCACCCGTTGGTTGCTACGCCTCTGCCTGAACTACCATACGCGGAAGATATCACGATTTTCGCTCAATTATCCCGTCGTCTCGATCCCCTTCCCTCCGGGAACAGGAACCGCGCTCAGCGTGAATGTTTTCGGGCACTGCCGGTCACGCCCCGTATTAACACCTATATCTTGCTTTTCATCGACTATTTAAGCCGCCGCGCGAAAGTTTTTGCTGTCACTGCCGCTTAATTTACAGCTGAGGATGCGGCCAACGTCCATATCAACCGATTCATTCCTCTTTGCGAATTTCGACATAGTATCCTGTCGGTCAAAGGCTACAGTTATGTTCTAAGCTTTCGCGCGTCGTCTATAATCGTCTTGATATTCGTAATGTCGCCACCAGCGCCTATCACCCGAGTGGTAGCGGTTGTGTGAAGCGTGTCAACCATACAATAGCACAAAAGCTAGCTGTGGTCGCCAATGACCGCTACGATTACTGAGAAACGTAACCAACTCACGTGGAATTCGCCTACAACAAATACGGTCAGCGCTGCTACTGGTGTGGTCCCCAACAAGGATTACATAGGCAGGCTCCCACGCCTCCTCCTCACTATATTCGACCGCTCCAAGATGGCCGGTCATCAGAGTCTAGCCCGCGACTAGCCCGCGACCACCTCGCACATTGCGACCGGGCGTCGGAATATCAGCAGCGCGCCAACGACACTACTAGCGAAATGCATGCGTTCATAGCTTCTCGTGTGAAACGGCGAACCTCGCCCGTTCAGACGCTTTGCGTCAGGTTCCCAAACGTATGGTGGATAATTGGACTTGACTGTTAAATACCGTATCCACTATTCGCCAAGGCGAGAAGGCCGGCACGGATGCGAAGGTGTTCAAGCCCAATTTTTCGCTCAATTGGAGGAGTCTTTACGAAATGGTTGCGGTCGGCCCCTGTTCTTGTAGCGACACACCGGATGGTTTCCCTCTCCGAGACAACCTCCGCTATTTCGATCTTCCCGCGGACATGCCCGTCGCATTTGTGCACCGCCGCGTCGTCGTCGAGCACTGCAGACCACGTGCCAACCCCCTCGACCGCGGCCACATGTCCAAGTGTCTTCCGGATAGGTTGACGCAGTGCGGTCTCAACGGGTTTACAAAACCTCCCCCCCATATCACGCCACTCAGGACGCCGGGTCGTCGCCCCTACAGCGGCTCGAAGTGGAAAAGATCACCGGCCACCAATCGGTCCGTGGTCGGAGTGGGATCGTCGCGGTGATATACGAGACGCATTGGATTGGGCCCTTTGGCCCATGGCGGGAACGGTAGGTGGACCTCAAGCTCTCGCGACAACAAATCTTGCTTTACTGGGCTGGCACTCTGAATCAGCAGCGCCAAACCAACCGCGTCTACCGTCAGACACGCGTTGGGTACTGCACAACAGAACCAGTTGCTATGACGTCGCTCTGAGATCCTAGCAGGAGTAGGATCTACAAGGGCTTCTCTAAGACAAGTGAGTGAGCATCGTGGAAGCTGCTTAGTAGAGAGACCTGCAAAAAGGTGACCTGTGTTTGTTGTCAGGCCTGTTCTTGTAATGCTCGGTGTATCGGTGTCAGAACTTGAACCCGCTCCACAGTTTTCTTCGTTGTGTTTGTCTCGCTCCAACCAGCTCGCTTGTCCTCCCCTTTCCATCGATGAACCACCCCTGCACGGGCTCCCTGCGTCTCTCTGAAACATATTGAGCGATCCAGGAGGATCCCCTTGCGATGGACCGGCTCACCGTCGATGCCCGCGAATCGCCTCTTGTCGACTGCGACTTCCGCCAGTCTGACGATGTTCGCGGTTTCGCGGTTCATTCCCACCTCTCAAGCAGAGAGCGTTGGTCTTGGGATGGATTGCGAATTTTTCCCAAAGCGTACCCAGAACCAAGACAACAGACGACCCACACACGAGCACGAGTTTTGCCGATCCATACTCGCCGCCCACCACAGCTCCTAGTAGCGAGAAGACCAGCAAGAATGGAGGAGCTGGCCCTAAGAGGGAGGCTGGTGGGTCTGCTCTCAAGGGCTTTTCCCTCCTCGCGGCTGGAGTGCAACCTCGCGCAGCTACTGATACATACAACTCAGATAGCGCTGAGAGGCATTTGCCTCCGGCTGGCCGGACGCCACGGGATATTGGTGTGACATATGCTGATAATACTGTGATTCTTCCGATATCACTCGCAAATAGTGGTGGTGACTCTATTTTTGGCTCTCGAGACTAGCTCTCCGCTACGCGAGCCCGCGGCCCGGAGCGCTCGTCGCCTTAAGGGCCAACCCGCCGCAGACGCGGCTGTAACAGTTGCTGTTGTGGCGAGCGTAGCCACTGGTGTGATAGAGCCTACTGCCGCTGTTTTGAGCTAATGTGCTTTTGAGTCAGCACCCCACAGCGCCGTTGCTTTTGCTGTGGCGAGCGTAGCCACTGCTGCCTACCCGCTGTTGCGAGCTCAGATGCGAGTACGCCAGCGCCCAAATGCGCGGTTGCTTTTACTACAACGAGCGTAGTCACTGCTATAAAAGAGCCTGCTGCCGTTTTTGCGAGCCCGGATGATTTCGTGTCAGCACCTCACAACGTTGTTGCTTCTGCTTTAGCGAGTGTAGCCACTGATGTGGATGAGCTTGCTGCCTATATTGCGAGCTCAGATGTTTTGGCACCTGCACCCCACACCGCTATTGCTGCTAGCTACTGTAGGTGGTGTCGCCCTCGAGACTAAGTTCGTACTGTTGCTACGGCTAGGCGCCGTGCGAAGACACTGTGCCACTGCGGCTGCGAGTGAAAAGGCCCTCGAGACAACTAACCGCAGTACTACTGCAGTAGGGCTTACCACTATTTTACGGATGAGTCTCGCAATATTTCTACTCTTAAGTCTCGCCTATTGTCACACTCCCCCTTTCCTCTCCTTTTCTCGATGATTCCTGCTCTCTCACGCCCAGAATCCAACACGCCATTACATGCACGATGAAATCCGAGTCGGAGGATTTTTAGGGCAGGGGCGGGCACGGCAGGCGCCGCCCCTGCCGATACTGATAAACGGAGGATGAGGAGAGCGTCCCGTTTTCCTCACGCGAAGAGGTGGCTGACGACGCATCGGCCGGCGACGCGTCTTTGTCTCGGGACAAGGTGGACGGCGACGCGCCTCCCCTTCAACGGAGAGACAGGCACCTCCCTATAGGCGACTGGCTAATTGCGGCTCGAGGAGCAGAATTCTTTTGGTTCGGACCACGGCAACAATAACGGGGATTCGACCTAACCTACACAGTCTGGGCTCCCGACCCCCGCGGCCCTGCTACCCCTCCTTAGGAGTATCCGTAATGGGGACGCTTAAGCCTCGATTCCCGACGCAGCGCGAAACTGCCTCGGACCCCCCGACTCGTTGAGGGCCCTCAAAAACACGCTGCTTACGGTCGCTGCCCAGGAGGCCTCCATGAGGTAAAAGAAGAAGTCCTGTGCCAAGAAGGACGCGTTGATCACCGCCAAAGCCACCCCCAAGAAGGCCAAATCCTCCCGCATTTCAAAAGAGCGGCGTGGAAAAACTGCCGCCGAGGAGAAGATCCGATCCTTACGTGGCTAGGACAAAAGAGACACAATCGGGTAGCCAAAGTGGTTGCAGCCGAGGCGACGCAAACCGCGACCGCGGCCATTTTGCGTGCTGAGAAGGACCTCGCCAAAACCGGGCAAAAGAACCGCCTCGGCGTGAGTGTTTCTGTCGCTACGGCTGCGGGGGTGACATATTTTTTTGGGTCTTCTGCTGATGTTGCCACGAGAGCCTCATTTACGGCCGCCGGGACTTACCCTGCCGCTGTTGCGAGTACCCGCACGGGAGTCGCCTATCTTTCAGGAAATCCTACCGCTGTGGGCGCCCCTGCTAAGAGAGCCATCTCACGGTAGGGGTCCAGCAAAACGTTCCTGAGCGAGCCCTCTAACATGAGGAGCTCAATATCTCACCCGCAAAGTGACTCCGAAGGCATTATTTCGCGCAACCCGGCCAAGGGTCTATGCCCTAGTCCTAAAACAGATTATGCTCGTCAATTTATTAGACTAACCATTAGTTCCTCGCTTAAGGATTTCAACCGTGACATTTAACATTACCAGGAACGTTTGGGTTCGAAAAGTGCAACCCGTACCGTGGGATGACTCTAGAGTACTGGGGGGCACTCCGCCGCTGTGGCCGCGGAAGCCATGAAACGTCTGGGCGCTCTGCCCGCCGACGTCGCGGGAGTCCCCCCGGCGCGGCTGGGGCCCGCTCCGCAAATATGACCTGCAGAGACACGCCAAAAGCGACCACGGGGATACGTAGTCTCCAAAGACGGCGCGTTTATGGACTGAAGTTGTGCACTGCATAGCGGTGCCCCGGAAGACACTCTTTGGAGAGGATCTGGCGGCAACGGTTGTGGCCGAAGCGTCAGCCGTCCTACAACAGCTGCCGGAGCACCGGCTATCGGTCCGCCAGGCCAAACAGCAGACTGTATAGTTAATACTATTGTACCCTCACGGTTGCCGTGGACACTCTTTGCGACGCTCTCGGACGTATCCACGCGTCCACGTTTGAGCGCACGCTCTGGCCGGCACCCTCGGAGTATGCGGACCGTTTGGCAGTCCAAGCAGCTAACAACCCCACCCGTGACGGGAATGGCGGGGGCGGCGATGGGCGCGACCGTCGCGGAGACGGCGAGGACCGCGCCCGTTGCGGGAGTGGCTCCGGGAGGAACAATCACGTTGGATCCGGCCATTGTGGCGGTGGTGTTGGCAACGGGCGTCGCACGGCCACGACCCATCATGGCAAGAGAGGAGGGAACAGCAGGTATTCAGGGGCAATTTGGGTCGCCAGCATTCGGGGGACGTGCGGACAGCTACACCCTGGGCGCACCCTTCGACTCTTCAGGCGGGAGACATTGGTGCGCCTCCCCCTGCCGTCAAGGTGGTGCTAACTTCAAAGAGGCAAGTTCCGTTCTTGGTCAATGTCACCTCTTCCACGGACAGGTTACAACGAATGACGACATATTTTAACCGGGCCCAGCTGTTGCCTTCCGCTCTCGCCCGCGATCGCCACGCCTCTGTAGATATGGCCGCCGCCGCCAAATTCAAAAATCCATACTATTAGCCACTGTGAAGTCCGCTTACGAGCATGTGACTCCCGAACAACGAGGCTTCGCTCCTGCTCGTCCGGAACCGTCTGACGGCGCATTTTGTGGCGTAAGTTTCGGTTTACACAGACGGGAGTAAACCCCTACAGCCATCGAACAATTAAATGAAGCTCTTTGTGGATTAATGAGTGTTTGTTTCCAGATCCAAAACGAATTTTGGATCTTGCTCTTTGATTTTTTTTGGAATTTCGGTACCGGAGGACAGCGCACCCGTCATCTCCCGGCCCCATCGCATCGACCCGATTTTGCTCAAAGAGATGGACGCCACTCTCAATCAGCATTTCGCCGCCGGTCTTATCCGATATTCGACACCATCGTACGCAAGCCCTCTGATGGTCATCCCAAATTGTCTGGCGGTGTTCGGATCACTCTTAAGGACAAAAAGCTCAACGACACCTGCACACTCAGGCAGCTACCCATCTCGCGCGTGGATCAGGGCCTGTATTATTTGGAAAAAGGACGCGTTTTCTCCCTCTTCGACCTCGTGTCGTCGTACTATCGGATAACCGCACATAGGGACGCGGTTTTATTCAAGGCGTTATGCGCCGCAACGGGTCTTAACGAGTGATCAGTTAAGCGTCAGGACAGGAGCGCATCGCCTATTTGGTCCGTCAAGGTCATTAACGAGGTTATCAATGGATTAACGAGGTTACCAATGGCTTGAAACAGGTTGCAGGATACCTCTACGATTTAATCGTGTTCGATCCAGACCTGTCGGCCCACGTCAAGACCGTCCATGCCCTCTTCGAGCGACTATACGCAGGCACAACCTCCAGTTCTCTACCTCGAAAGCCCGGTTCGAGGCGACGGACGCGGATTTTCCGAGTCACTCCATCTCGCCCGCGGGCTTGCCCTCAAGCGTAAATAAGTGCCGACTTCAACGCTCATGCCCATGCCCCGTGATCTGAGCAGCTGCACAATCTCCTGGGCGGCCTTTCGTACTACTGAAAGTTCCTGGGATATATACCCAAATATTTTCGACCAATCACCGCCCTCCTCAAGAAGGGCGTTTTAGTTCACGCCGACCATAAAAGCCATCGTGCGTGACTTGCTCGCAGACCTCCCCGTTCCACCGGTCGTGTCTTCCTTGTCTTCCCCGATAGGGGCGCCGTGGAGGACGGGCGCCGTCCTTTCCGTGTGTACCACGACGCCAGCATGGATGTGCTTGGCGCTACGCTTAAGCAAGGAACGGCCCGACGACTCCGTGATGCCCATTGCCATATTAGCCGCGCTACCCTCGACTCGGAAAGATATTGGACTCTGCTCAATTTGCAAGCATATGGCAATAATTGGGCGGTCGAGCATCTTGGAGGATACCTTTGGGACACGAAGTTTCGCGTTTGTTCGGACTACAAAGCTCTGGAAAATATCGGACAAGTTGGGGACCACAACGCGCGAGTCCAGAAGTGGCGCGAGTATCTCACCGCATTCCACTACACTCTCGAGTACCGAAAGGGCAGG
The DNA here is from genome assembly GCA_012845835.1 of Undaria pinnatifida. Classification (NCBI taxonomy): domain Eukaryota; class Phaeophyceae; order Laminariales; family Alariaceae; genus Undaria; species Undaria pinnatifida. The sequence continues at coordinate 9,982,769 of JABAKD010000028.1, forward strand.
GCCAACGATAATGCACATTTCCTCTCTCATCTGCCTCGGCCAGCAACTGAGCACGACCGCAGTGGTTCCAGCCGCCTCGCTCCTGAAGACCATGAGGCCATGTACCTCGTCAGGGCTCGCAGCCCAAACCTTCACACTGGTGCCCCAGCCCGATAGCGCCGTTTTGGATGGTCTCCCCTGGACCCCCACTGATTTTCACGGTTTTCATGAACATGGGCCAGATATGAGGCTTGACAACATTTCTGCTCCTACCGAGAGGTTCGTCACCCGTGTTTCTGCTTTCGTCGATACCAGTGGTGACCGCCTCGGCCATGCACTGTTTTGGCCTGCCACCGACGCCACGTTTTCGCGTTGAACTTCGGGGCTACTCCGCCAGAACTACCCCCGCAGGCCCTACGCCTCCTTCGGAGGCTTCGGCGGCACTGGCGCCCTCGGGCCGCATCTCCACTCGGACACGTCGAAGAGCAGACGCTGCCGCCAGCGCCGCGCAGCTTGCTGTTGGTTATGGTTTCGGACACGTACGGGTCTCTCGGCCGTCCTCTTCCGGGTCAATCCTCCACTGCATGTTCCGCACCCTCAATCTACTTTGCCCCGGGTCCACCTTGGGCTCCAACGCCAGTCCCGACGGTACCCATCCCGTCTGACCGCGACCTTTGAGTGCTCCGCCTTTGGGACGATCGACCCCTTCCGGGCCTCCCTCTGCCCCTACGGCCGATTTGGACACGCTCGGCGCTGCTGCCGCATTACTCTTGGCGATTCCACGGCGCGTTATTCGCGCACCAGCTGGGGGAGGGAGCACTACGCAGAGCGTGCGTGTTATGCCATTGTCCAACACTTTCTTCTCGGCCGGCCAATGGCCCTGCCGACAGAAGCTTTGGCAAGTTTTCCTTCGCATCAGTGCCCCCCCTTCAAGGAGATTCAGGACCTCGCTGGTAAATACCGTCTCAATGCTACCAACGAGGGCTTTGTCCTCCTCATCCGTCAACCAAACCGACCCCCTACTCCCTACGGTCGGCGAGACGCCCGGCTTGTCTTTTTGGGTGACGATCCAGTTCGCATTTACGTGTCGACACTCATGCATGGATCATGCAAGCCTGTCGCTAGTCTGCTTCCTGCCAGAGCAAATACATTTCGCATGCTCAAACGTTTCTATTGGTGAATAGGAGTGAGCATTTGCACCCGCTGATGGTTGTGCTACTGCCTGAAGTGCTAAGCGCGGAAGACAACGCGATTGACGGTTTGTTGGCACGTCATATCGATTGTCATCCCTCCAGAACCGGGCATTGCAATCAGCATGGATTATTTATGTCGCTGTAACTGCGCTGAATTACCAGCTGAGGGTACGGCCAACGTCCGTATCAACCGGCATGTCCCTCTTTGTTGGTGCCCGCGTAGTATCCTGTCGGACAACGGCCTCCAGTTCTGCTCTGACATTTCGCGCGTCGTCCCTCCTTGGTCGTCGTGATATAGCCACCAGCTCCCGGTAACGGTGGTGTGGAGAGTTTCAACCTCACAATAGCACAGAAGCTGGCTATGGTCATCAACGAGCGATAATATGTTGAGATGCGACGCTAACTCAGGTGGAGTTCGCCTACAAGAATTCGGTCAGTACCGCCAGTAGTCTGGCCCCCAAAGAGGTTCACATGGGCAGGCTCCCACGCCTGCCTCTTGCTGTTTTCGGCCGCTCCGGGGCCGCCGACCATCAGAGCCTAGCCCGCGACCACCTTCATATTGCGACCTGGCGTCGGAACACCAACAGCGCACCAACTGCACAGCTCGCAAAATGCATGTGCTTTGACAGGTTCTCGTGTGGAACGGCAAATCTCAGCCCATTCGAACGATTTGCGTCAGGTTCTCAAACGTGTGGTGGGTAATAGGGCTTGAATGTATAATGCGGTGTCCACTATTCGCCAAGGCGCGAAGGCCGGTACGGCTGCGAAGGTGTTCAATCCCATTTTTTTTCTCAATTGGACGGGCCCTTGCAAGATCCTTGCGGTAGACCCCTGTCCCTGTAGCGACACACCAGGCGGTTCTCCCTTCGGAGATAAAGTCTTCTATTGGGATCTCCGTACGGATATACCCGTCGCCTTTGTGCACCGCCGCGTCACCGTCGAGCACTGCCAGCCATGTACCAACACCCACGACCGCGACGATGTGCCTAAGTATCTTCTGGGTGGGTTGGCGCAATACGGGATCAACCATTTCACGAAAACAAGTATATCACGTCACTCAGAAAAACGTGCCGGCGCCCTTCCAGCGGCTCGAGGAGGAAAAGATCACCGGCCATCAATCGGTCCGTGGGCGGAGTGGGATCGTCCTGGTGATGTACGAGACGCATTGGACGTGGTTCTCTCGCTCATGATGAGAACGCGAGATGGACCTTCAGCTCTCACGATAAAATACCTTGCTCTATTGGGCTGGCACTCCGAACCAGCACCGCCAAACCAACCGCCTATACCGTCAGATGCGCAATAGGGCTGCAGACCGCGAACTTCTAACAGCGAGCGATGATTTGTGCCTGGCTACGGCTGCGTGCGCTGACTGGTTACGCCACTACAGCACTACGGTGGTTCCGAACGGGGCCCATTTTGGGTTAAAAGCCTAAATATATTTAGATGGTTAGGGAATACCAACCCTCGTACAACCACCGACGGGGAATATGTAGTGCGTTTTCTGAACGACCGGGGACCGGTCAAGCTTCCGCTCGATCCGGTTCGCTACACAACTTCGACAGGAGGGGTTTAAGGCTCCTGTCGCCATCAGTTCGTCCGGGTAGATCAGTTGCACGCGGAATTCAAAATAACTTCGATGAATCTCGAGGCGCTGACGTGACTAGCTGACAGTGATGCCACCACCGCGCCCAAGTGTTTGAATCCTGCTTTCCGGGTTTTGGGTTCTGATTCTTCGGAGAAAATTAGTTTTTCTGGATTTTGGCTTGGTTTTATCTTGGGAGTGTCTCGTTATTTTGTCCGCGCGGTTTCGATGTCGTCCCCACAGGGTTAAGTACAATATCCATTCCCCGCGTGATCAGTGTTTCGTACGTGGCGTTCTGGTAGTCTTTTTCTACTGCTCGGAGGTTTGCTGGCGAGATTTTTTACTATCTCGCCTTCGACCTCAGCGTGTATTTATTTCTTTTTATTTCTCGGCGCGTTACCCCGTTTTCTTTTTAATGTTTCCTTTGTTCCCATTCCCCGCGTTAATCTGAGGAAAGCGATACGAGCTCTCGCGTCTGTCGATTCCGCCATTACTCCTGGGATTTCTGTAGTTCGTTTCCTTTCTTCCGTTCTCCGTTTTCAGTTTTTTGTCATAGCATTTTCCGTGAGACCTCTTAGCCTTGCAGTGTAGAGGCGTGAAGGTAGGTTTTGAAGAGTCGCATCTACGAGTCATGTTATAAACCGTGGAACCGGTATTTCCTCGAATCTTCCATATTTCTGCATGTACGACTCATCAGGGTGGGCTAGTGTTATGGTATTTCCCAGGGAGCCTAGCAAGACGTAGGGACTAGTATGCCGATATGGGGTAAAAAGGGTGTTTCGTATGCCTATGAAGGCGTGTGCGTATAGGCATAAGGGGATGGTGATAATGTGCCATCCGTACTTAGCTCATCCGCTAGCGGGAGTAGTACACGAGCTTATCTAAGACAGGCGAGTGAAAGTTGTGGAACCTGCTTAGTAAAGACCTGCAAGAAGGTGACCTGTACCTGTTGTCAGGCCCTGTCTTATAATACGGTGGCCCTCGCCAAAAGCGAACGAGGTTTGGCACCCTTCTACGGCTGCACTCCGGGCACTGACTGGTTACGCCATCACAGCGCTACGGTATTCTCGAACGGGGCCTATTTTTGGTGCAAAGTCGCCCACGGCTTTTGGTGGTTAGGGAATATCAGCGCTCGTATCACTGGGGATATTTGGTGCGGTTTCTGAGCAACCCGTGACCGATCAAGCTTTGTTCTCACCGGCTAGCTTCGTACACGGCTTCGACGTGAGAGGCTCAAGCTTTTGGTATTTCGAATCCGTCGCGTTAGATCAGTTGCACGCGGAAAGCAAGGTAATAATGAATCTCGAAGCGCGGACGTGATTAATTGACGTTTACGCCACCACCAAGCTCAAATATTTAAATTCTGTTTTTGCTGGATTTTGGTTCTGGTTCTTCGGGGAATAATCGTTTTCCTGGGTTGACTTTGTGTTCATGTGAGGATTGTTCCGCTAGACAGTGGCTATGGTAAGAGATCACTGCAGGCACCTTTTTTGCAGCGCTCGTGATCACTCGCGCGAGTGATCCCCCTGTTGCTTTGTGGTCTTACGTTTTCGTGTCGGTTTAATTTTGGCATTTGAATCCGTAACGTAGTGGGTCGCTACGATACGCGAAGCAAATTGCGCAATTTCGTGTTGTCAGTGAGGTACAGAGCCACTCGTGCGAGTGGCTCAAACCCTTCAGCGAAAAAGGGCGTATCCCTCCCCTACCGTAGCCCTGTTGGTTAATTCTCCGCTCGGTTTCGACATCGTCTCCGCAAGGTTACGACCGATGTCCATTCCGCGCATGATGAGAAGATTTCGTACATTGTGTTCTGGTTTGTTTTGGCGACCGCTCAGTGGTTTGTAGAGAGGCTTACTAACTCTCTCATCTTAGACCCCGGCATTTTGTGCAAACTTTCAGTTACTCACCCGCGTCTTTCGGACGCAGGCGATCGCTATTGCCGCCACCGCCTCTCTGGGGTTCCCGTTTTCTTTTTTCTGTTTCCTTTGTTTTCATTCCCCGTGTTAATCTGAGGAAGTCGATAGCTCTCGCGTCTGCCGATTCCGCCCTTGCCGCTTTGTCCGCATTCCGTTTCTCGTCTTCCGTTCCCCATGCTTCGGTTATCTGCTTTCGCAGTTTTCCTTGGATTTCGTAGCCCCACAGAGTAGAGGTGCGGGAGTGGGGTTTGAACATGCCCACTTGTTCGAGTCTTTTTCTAGGCCGTGGAACCGGTGCTCCCCCGAACCTTCCAAATTTCTGCGTTTACGGCTCATCAGGGTGGGCTAGTTTCATGGTATTGCTCCGAGAGCCTACCAAAGGCCTTGGATTGAGGACGTCGGAGGTAAATACGGGATAAAAAGGTTTTCATATGCCTTTGGATACGTGTGTATAGATAGGGAAAAATGATGCAATTGGGTTTACTAATTTTCATCCACCTCGTACATTCAATTCTCCCCGTGGCATAACGGATATTATCATTGCAAAGTGTTTCTGTAAGAAATACACAAGTGAGTAAACACCGTCGTGGGGCCTGCTTAGTAGAGAGGCCTGCAAGGAGTTGCATGTGTTTGCATCAGCAGGGGTTGTTACGAAAATATGGCCTCGCGGTACAAACAAATCACAAGAAACGCTGAAAATCCTTGTAAAACAAATGAGAAACAAAAAACGCTGGGAAAACAAAATGTTTGAATTCAAGGTAGGAGAAAGAAGAAAACGCAATGAAAGGAATTACTTGATGCGGGCACTCGAAATAGGAATTTGAGCCTGGACTCCAAACGGACGATTCTTAACACCGGCCCCCTACTGAATAGGAAAATGTACCTGCACTAGCACCTGCTTACTGTCTCTGATGACAGCGGTGCCAATACCGCTACCATCGCATCCGCAGCACGCGTCGTACATAATGCACCATTGAGGCGCATGGCGGCCTACCACCAGTCGGAGTGGACATCGATTAACTGTGTTGTTGCAGATTACTACCCGCCAGGCACCGAGAGGAGCTCCTCATCAGATGAGCTGAATAGTAGAATCCCATCTTACGGCTCTCGTTTTAAAAACCAGGATCTCGTGGCGGCCACCGCACTAATTTCGGTAGACCCGTTGGATCTTCACTTTAAATGTTGTCATTAGAGTGACTATTAATACAACAAAATAACGAAAACAAAGAAATACATACATACGTACACATGAAAAATACACTCCAACTGTGAGATCGAAGACTTCGTCGAAACTCATTTTTGCAAGTTGTGCGTGATACTCCCATCGCTCGTATTACTGGGTGTGTGTCCCCATTTAGGATATAGGTCGGCGACTCCCCTTGGAACTACAAGTGTAGCTTGTACCAGGGTCAACAATGTGATGTTGGTCAGTCTGTGCACGGAAATTATAAAACCCGTTTTTGAGGGGAGTAAATCTGACGGCTGTGGAAGGAATGCATCTGTTTATCAAATATATCCTGTAATTCAACCGGTGAGAGGAGGGCGGAGTTTGGAGGGGGTGAGGGCGGGGGCGGGAGCGCGGGGGGTTTTGAAGAGGAGGGGGAGGGGGAGCCGGGGGTACTCAGTTTGTGCATGGCCGTGGTCGTATGACCATAGTGTGAAGGAACTAGGAAATCAGGAATTATTGGAGTATTAGTCCGTTTGACCACTTGCAAGTGTTAACAAATAGCTTACCCAAACAAAGCCTTCAAACACTCTTCCCCCCTGAAACGGCGGTATAGCAGATCGGCCGGATATACGGGCGGACGTGCCACTATCCAAGCGGTTTCGTTTGCTGGGGATACCGGGGAGAGTAATTTTTGACATGGGGAAAGCCTGAAAAGGTTTAATATTATTGTGGATGGTGAAATTCGAACCCACGACCCGAAAAACGTGATCTGTCGACGACGCCATTTGTAAAGGAATTAGTGGGGTGCTAGTCCGTTTGACCACTTGCAAAAGGTTAACCAATAGCTTGCCCAAACTAAGCCTTATAACAATGGACCCTTGCATCCTTACTATGCCGAGACAGAGAACTTCGGGTTTTCACCAAGCAGCCAGACCTTGCTTGCACCAAGCGCAAAGCGCCGTGAGGTGTTTGGCGAGTCGCATGAAGAGTGAACTGCATCCCTTCAAGAACCGGTCGTAAGACCGACTTCGGCACCTTGTGGCTACCTTCTTGCTTATGGATGACAGGGCCAATGAGTTATACTTTATTTTCTGGTGTGGCCACTCCAGAGACAACAATGATGGGTATTATTATTAAATATGTAACTACCTCGTGGGTGCCTTACATATTCACACTACAAGAAGCGATAATTCCCATTGTGCGGAGTTACGGTTCTCCACCCCGCACAATATGATCTAGCTCGATAAATATCCCGGTGACCGGGGGGGGGGGTAAAACGATATGTCCGCGGTAACTATAAAACCCGTTTGTGACGGGGACAATATGTGACGGCTGTGGAAGGAAGGCGCATCAGTTTATCATGTATATCCTGTGAGTCGTATAACCGGTGAGGGGAGAGCGGAGTTCTTTTAGGGGGCCAGGAGGGGGTGTTTCCAACAAGTTTTTATGCCTCTTAAATATGTATAGGAGCTTACTGTACGTGTGGTGCTAGGTCTAGGCGATGGTGGGGGTGGTGAGGAAGGAGTGATCGGGGGGGGGGGGGGGGGGGGGGATTTGAACTTGAGTACCAGATACTGAATGACAACGAATTGCAGCTACCACCGCAGGGATGGCTCGAAAGTTAAAGAGGTGACATTACTTGTCGGGTAGTGTATATTGTTATGGCATGTTTTTATTTTTTATGAAGCGGCGAGGAAGGGGGGGGGTGAAGGGGGGGGTCAATCTGTCCGCGGAAACTATAAGAACCTTTTTCAAGGCGGAGAAAACCTGACGAGTGTGAAAGGAATGCATCAATTCGTCATGCATACCCTGTAAGTCGTATACCCGGTAAGGGGAGGGCGGAGTGTTTAGGAGGGGGGGGGGGGTTCAACAGTTTTAGTTCGCATAAATGTATAATAGGAGGAGCTTACTGTAAGAGTGGTGTTAGAGGTCTATCTACACGATGGTTGGGTTGTCGGGAAAGGGGGGGGCGGAAGGGGTGTACTGAGTTTGTGCATGGCCGTAATCGTATGACCATAGACCCTTCTTATTAAGTTATTGGGCGGGGGTACAGAGTGTCCCCTGCAAGTCTGCCTATTGAACAAGCCCTCGACGCGTACTCACTCTCTTGGCCGTACTAGAGACGCAGTTTTATTATTTCCAGCAAGCCCCGAACAGCATGTGACAACGTGAGGCGCGTGCCTCGATTATATTTCCTGGCTATCCCAAATAGAAAATGCCAACCCCTCATACAAAAACGGCCAATCATCTATCAAATGATATAATTCCAGGCCTTTCAGGGGGGAACCTTAACACTAGCCCACCCTGATGAGCCGCAAATGCAGAAATATGGGAGATTCGGGGAAACTTCGGTTCTACGAACTAGACCATGAGTCGAAGATGAGGCTCCTCAAAACCCACTCCCACACCTCTAACGACCTGACTATGAAGCCAGGAAAACGCGGAGAAAAGCAATTGAAGGAAACGCAGACCCTACAATAAGGCAAACCACCAGTCGAAAACCTGCCGCGTACCGCCGGTGTGGCGGGGGAGGGAGGACGGAAAAAGCTCTTCGGCAAACAAACCACAGAAAAGGCACTACGTCAAGGCAAACCCTCGTCAAAATGAACGGGAACACAGGCGCTAATACATGGAAGAAGTCATGTAAAAACCAAACTTCCCGCGGACCATTGGCATGGGGGGGGGTAGATGAGGAAACTCTATATATCCGGATTGGAAGGTGGCACCACCTACAGCCCCGCGAGGGGTAAAAGTGTTTAGCCGAAAAAAGGTAGAACAAATACAACACGAAAAAAAATATAAGATAATCCACAGTCCCTATATAGCCCTGCACTACCTTATGCGCGAACAGGGTACCCTGGTCGCCCCCCGGCTATGGGCTGAGGCAGGGCGAATTTGACCAAACACGAAAAAGCGACAGTCCTGCGCCTAAGATAACGGCGTGATTGCCCGAACCTTGGCCCGACACTGAGCACGGGAGTCGGCAGGAATAAAAAACATGGTAAGAACCATCCCAAAACCAGACCAAGACTCTCGAAGCACAACGAATAACCCGAAGACAAAAACTCAAAAGACAAAAACTCCAAACCTCATATCCCAGAAAAACAGAATGGAGAACTATCGAGGAGCGGTGGCGGCTTGAAAGTCAACTAGCCACGGCCGCGCCTCGAGATGCATCTACGTTGTGTTGGATCCCCCAAGGAAACGCGCTGGCTATGTGAACTTGCAGGCATCAAAAGCCTCGTACGGCTCCCGTCGAAGTCGTGTAGCGCGCCGGGGGGAGCGGAAGTTTGATGGGCACCAAAAGCCTCGTATGACTCCCGTCGAAGTCGTGTAGCGCACCGGCGGAAGAGGAAGTTTGATCGGCCCCGGGTCGTCCAGAAATCCGACCAGATATACCTTGTACTCGGTTGTACTCGCGCTGATTTTCCAAGCCACTATATCCCATCGTCTCCCTAGTATTAAAAGTGGGCTCTTAGGAAGCATAGTGTCGTGGATCGGCAGAGCCAATCGGCGCGGGTAACACAAGCGAAGCCCGGCGGTAGGAAACACTCCCCGTTGTTGCGGGAGAGCTCGCGCTGTGCCGCCCCAATCCGCATTCGGCGGACCAGGGGTTCTGTAGGGGGGGTACCCCCGTTTTACCTGGTGTGTTTGAGCCACTCGCACGAGTGACTCTGTGCCTCACGGATGAAAGTGATTTAGGCATTTATTTTGGAGCAGCTTAGAATACCTTTGGATTGCGGATTGATTTCGTCAAAAGAACAAAGGGGTTACTCGCGCGAGTGACCCCTAGCCACTGAAATTTCAAGGCCGAAAAAGGGACCCCCCTACCGTAGCCTGGGTCGGCGGTAGAGGCGGTTGGTTTAGCGGCGCTGGTCCGGAGTGCCGGCCCAATAGCGCAAAATGTGGGGGGTGGAGAGGTGGAGGTCAATCTCCCGCTCCCAGGAAGATTCAGAGAGTCCCGCCCAATGTGTCTTGTATAGCACCGCGATGATGCCACCTCGCCCCTGGATCGGCTGATGGCCGGTGATGTGCTCCACCTCCAGTCGCTGGAGGGGAGTCGAAACATCGTCTTGGGTGACGTGGTTCGTAGGGGGGTTCTTGCAAAAAACATTGAGCACATACTGCGTCAGCCCCGCCGGTAGGTATTTGGGCATGTCCCCGCTGTCGTGGGGGTTGGCGCAGGGTTTGCAACGTTTAATCGCCACACGCCGACGAGCATCCGAACCGGGCAGGTCGGAAGGGAGGTCCAAAAAGAGGAGGTTGCTCCCGAGCGGCGAGCCATCCGGGGTCTCGGCGGCGGAGCAGGGACCGACTGCCAAGATCTTGTAACGGTCCGGCCAGTTAAGCGCAAGTTTGGCCTTGAGCACCTTGGCGTCCGTATTCGCCTTCACACCCTGACGGATGGTGGAGGCAGAGTTGTGCCCCCAGGCCCAACCACCCACAGCAAAGGAAGGTGCCGGCCGCACTGCGTCCGTGGGGGCCGCGATTCTGCGGTTAACACGAGAAACGGTGAGGCCGTGGTGTGCGCGGACAATGTCGTTCGCGCATTTTTGCCGATCGGTGGCAAAGTCGCAATAGGTCAGGTGGTCGCGGGCCAGACTCTGGTGCCCCACGACGCCGGTGCGGTCGAAAACGAATAGGGAGAGACGTGGGAGTCTGTCCATGTAGACCTCGTTGGTCGCCGGGCCCGTCGCCGCGCTGACGGAATTGTTGTAAGCGAATTCGACGTGATGCAGATGCAATTCAAATCGTGTTGTCGCTCGTTGACGACCATAGCCAGAATCGGGTCATAGTGTGGTTCACCCGCTCAACGCCTCCGTTACAGCTGAGATTATTGGAGCTTGTAGCAAACTTGCGCACGCCCAACAGCTGATGTACAGCTTGTGAAAGCTTAGAGCAGAACTTCAGGCCGTTGTCCGAGGGTATGGTGCGCGGGTACCCCCACGAGGGAATGTGTTGGGTCACCAGGACATTGGCTGTACCCTTCACGGTAAACTCAGCGGCAATGGCGGGGAACATGTCGGCCCGACGACGTAAGCGATCGGTGAACATCAAGATGTAGGCGTCGCCTCGTGGCGTAACTGGAAGGGGGCCGAAGTAGTCAACACTCATGGCGACACCTGGACCTTTCGGTAGAGGCATGGAGATTATTGGTCAGCGGACAGTCAGCCGTAGGGTTTTCCGTGCTTGAGATTTAAGGCTGTGGCGAAGCCACCACCGGGTGCACGCATTCATGCCAATCGACCGATAAAACCGCTCCAGCACGTGCAACGTGCGCGTGGGGCCAACGTGGCAAGAGGCCGTCGACTGACAAGCTTGCATGATCCAAGGGCGCATGAGCACGGGCACGTAGATGCGAACCGGCTCGTGGTTTAGTAAGCAAGCGGTTCGCCCCACAGAGTTGGGTTTGTAAGACCTTGACGGCGGCGGTGTCGGGTTACGGACGAGCAGGACGATGTCGTCGTCGGTTGTATGTAATCGGCCTTTACCCGCAGCTCCTGGATGTCTGAGAGGGAGGGACGCTTGTGCGAGGGGTAGCACGCCAAAACGTCGGGCGGCAGGACCGACGGCCGGCCGGTAGATATATAAAGCATCACGGCGTAGTACGTCGGCCCAGCGTGCTGCTCTCGATTCCAATCGGTATGTGGATAACGGGCGACGGAATCAGCGAGCCGCAATTCAGCAGCGTCGCCGAGGGCATCCGACCCTGTCGGTGCAGTCGGCATGTCACCAGAAGAAGGTGTGAGCCGTAAGAGAGGAATTCCCATAGGTTCTGCGTGGTCGCGGTCAGGCGGAAGTGGCACCGTGCGGACCGGCGAGTCGGCAAGAGCAGGGATCACGGCGGCGGGCTGAGCTTGCCGCGACCGTGAGGCTCGCGGCGGGGTGGTAACTCGCCTGAAAGATGGTCGAGGGGCCCCGCCGGGCCCGAAACCGTAGTCGACAGCAGGGGATGCAATACCAGCTGCTGTTGTTGAACGCCGGCGCATCCAAGTGTAGACGCGGTCTGAATACTGCGTCATCGTCTGGGACGCCGGAAAGCCAGGCGAGTTCGAGACGGAGGCGGTCGGGTCCGCGGGCTCGACCGAGTCAATCTCCTGTACCGAGCTCCGGGAAGGAGTCGGTTGGACGACGGACGTCGTGGTAGCCGAGGCTCCTGCGGAGGCCTCGCTGACCGCGGTGGGTGCAGCAAAACCCGAAGCAAAATCGTTGTCGGCTGTACGCGAGGCCCACCCGCGGCCGGGAGAGCCATCGACGGTGGCGACGGATGCAGAAACACGAGCGAGGAATCTCCTGGAAGGACCCGAAACGTCGTCAAGCCTCATACGGGCCCGTGTGCGCGAAAGACGCAAACGTTAGCAGGGGTGAAAGGGAGCCCACCCAAGGCATTACCTTCGGTGCGGGGCATAATCCCGTCCAAGCCGACACCCGGAATCGGAGAGGAAGAATTGTGCAGCCCGCAAGCCCTTATGGAGTATATGCCACCATCCTTAACAGGGGTTAGACTCGTCGAACCATTTCGATCATGTTCCGTGGCAGGCTCGGGCATGCGAGACAGGAAGTCGGCGTTGCCGTTCGGGCTTCCTTGGCGGTACTCGAGTGTGTAGTTAAACGCCGTGAGGAACTTGAGCCATCTCTGGACTCGGGCGGTGTGGTCCCCCAATTTTCCTATGCTTTCCAGTGCCTTGTGGTCAGAGAATATACGGAACTTGGTGCCACAAGCGTAGCCGCGGAAGCGTTTGAGAGCCCAAACCATGCTGCCAGCCTCCAAATCAAGAGGAGTCCAATGTCTTTCCGAGTCGAGCGTGGCTCGGCTAATGTACGCGATGGATTTTATGGGGCCGTCCGCCTGCTCCTGTTCGAGAGCGGCGCCGAACCCGTCAATGAAAGCGTCGCAATACACGTAGAACGGGCGTGAGCCGTCGGCGACGGCGTCCCAATCGGGCAAAAGCAGGGCCGGCGGGGTCGCGAGCTCCACCGAGATATCTCAAACCAACTTCTCCATGGCAAGCGCGAATGCGAACATAACCCCCTTCCGGAGAAGCGCGTTAATCGGGCGAAGCTTCCTCGATAAGTCGGGGGGAAAATTGCAGTAATAGTTGACACCACCCATGAGTGCGCGCAACTGCTTAACGTCTGAGGGCATCGGTGTATTGGTCAATGCCGACAAGTCTTCTTCGCTTGGGCGTAGACCTGCCGGGGAAATGGAGTGGCCAAGAAAGTGCGCATCGGTGGTACCCAATCGCGCCTTCGAAGGGGAAGGCTTGAGATTATGCTTTCGAAGGCGCTCAAAGGGGGAGCGAATCGTCCGAACATGCGCTACCGAGTCGGAATCGAACACGATATATCGTCGAGGTTTGTTGCCACCTGTTTCAAGTCCTTCGTCACCTCATCGATTGCCTTGACGCACCACCCAGGCGAGGCGCTGCTGCCCTGAGGTATAACGAGCCACTCGTAGAGGCCTGTGGGTGTGCAGAACGCTGTAAAGGGAACTGTGTCCTTGTGTGCCGTTATCTGGTGGAACGAGGAAAAACAAGTCGAAAATGGAAAACACCCGTGATGAGCCTAAGGAGTCCAGGAATTGGTCCACGCGGGTAATCGGCAGTTGGCTAAGCTTGCTAATTTGGTTGAGCTTCTTGTAGAGTCGAACAAGGAAACACCCGACCTGAGTCTAAGGAGTCCAGGACCTGGTCCACGCGGGGGATCGGTAGTTGGCTAAGCTTGCTAATTTGATTGAGCTTCTTGTAGTTCACCGTGATCCTCACGCTGCCAGATTTCTTAGGGATGACCACCAGCGGGCTCGAATACGGTGAAATCGAGTGCTGGATCAGCCCAGCCGCGAGGTACTGGTTAAGGGTCGCGTCCACTTCTTTGGCCAGTATAGGGTATATGCGATGGGGCCGTGAAGCGACCGGAGCGCTGCTTTCCGGGACCGAGATTTCGAAGGGCATCAAGGAACAAGACCCAAAGTCCGTCTTCGAGGTGGAGAACACGTCAGGAACGTCGCAAAGCACATCACCCGATTGCTCGATGGCTGGGGGGTCCCAGCCAGGGTCATGTATATCGAACGCGATATCCCGTAGGTGTGGCGGGAGTTGGGCCCAGACACGTAAAAACGCAGAACGCTGGGCTGGGGATCAATCGGTCCATTAGCGCCGGCGAGGGCGACGGCATGGCGGGAGCTGCCACCTCCGTGTCAGGTGAGCGTGCGACCGCAGACCTGACTGTCCAAAGTCTGGCCAAGGTGGGGCCCAGCGTGGGGGGGGTGTTGCAAGGCACCTAGCGGGACACGCAACAGTGGGGCCCCGGCGACCCCGACAAGGTCGCCTAGATCGAGGTCTGCGCCACCTGTTAGGAGAAGCACCTGTCGCCCTAAAAAAACGAAGTGCTTCTGTCCCGAAAGAACGTCCGGCTGCAGCAGTATGTTGACAAAGTAGTGTCTTGTTAGCGCAGATGAGCCGTTAGTGCGCACCAAGTTGGCCCCGAGCAGCTGGGGCTCGTCCGAGAAGGCGACACCTGTGTAGTGCCATCATAGAGGAGGCGGAAACCACTGTTCGTAGCTGCGGGGTCGACGGCATAAACCGCTACGACTGTTGTGCCGTGTTCGGCAGGTCGCATGAAGGGTGAACTGCATCCTTCCAAGAACCGCTCGTAAGACGGACTTCGGCACCTTGCGCCTACTTTCTTGCGTATGGATGACAGCGCCGGTGAGTTATACTTTGTTTTCTGGTGTGGCAACTCCAGAGACAACAATGATGGGTATTATTATTAAATATGTAACTACCTCGTGGGTGCCTTACCATATTCACACAACGTGGAGCGATCATTCCCCTTGTGCGGAGTTAGGGTTCTCTACCCCGCACAATACGATCTAATCGACAACCATCATGGTGACCGCCCAAACAAAAACACGGTACCCTGGTTGTTCAGCTCACGCAGTGATTGGCATGTTTTACAGCGTCGCTGCCAACCAACGCCAACCCCAATAATATACATATAATGTTTTACTGCGTCTCGGTGCCAACCGAGGCCAACTATTATATGTGTAATTTAAGGGCGGGGGAGGAGGGGGCGGGGGAGGGGTCAATTTGAACTTGAAGACCATGTCGTAAAGAAATGAAACGAAAATATTATGATGAATTCATCCTCCGTTTCTGTGGCGTCCCGCATGACCCCTCATCGCGCGCCCTTTCTTTGAAGGAACCTGCACGACCTGTGGTGTTGCTTCGCCGGGACCTTACTGATACAGACAGTCTGATACGCTTCTTCCTACAGTTTTCCTGCCGTCATAGCCCATAGATTGGGTCCGTCCACTAAACCACCGTTTTTCCACTTACTACTTGACCCGCACTTCACGGACAAGTGGAGACTTCCGCAAGAAAAATGGTTTTATATAGTGCGATTTCCCTTTGAATTATAAGAATACGTAGCGGCGTACTTGTGACATGCATGTGTACTGAAGTATCCAGTCGACAATTGGCCACCAACAACTCCATATTAATCCGGATGCCCGTGGTTCATTTTGGTCCATTCTTTGCGGCACAGCAAGTATTTAATGACGATTTTGGTATTGTGCGTGGTGAGATGTTGGTGCAGAAGCTCTATTATTGCGCTCTTCTATAATAATAATACCTGGGTGGTTGATAATATGTTATAGACGTTGACTGCCTGGCGCACTACGCCCACAGCAGGAAAGCACGACACATTTATTTGACCTTCTTTGCTTACAAGCAGAGGTATCGTACCACTTCGAATATGTCGGACCGGTACAGTACATCACAAGACGCCTACTAAAATGATCAGAAACGAGAAACGGATCGCTGATATTGGTACAAGGATAAAATTCGGCAGCCGTTGTTATGCTGAAATAAGAAGAGGTGTAGGACGCACCCCTCTCCGATAGATACCAGAAACGAGCGTGGGCCAGTGTTTCCTTTTCTTTTTAGAACATACAGATTATAATCTGTGCTAAGAGACATAATATACCCAAAACCGTCAGATTTATCCCCTTGAAGGATTTATAGTTTTCACGCACAAATTGAGCTGCCCCGCCCTCCCCCCCCCCCCCCCCCCCCCGCCTTCCCTCCTCCCTTCCAACCCCGCCCCCTTTTGATCAAAACCAGGCCCCCACGTCCTTCAAAACGCCGCCCTCCCCTCACGGTTATTCGGCTTACAGGATTTACTTGATAAACAGATGCATTTCCTTCCACAGCTAGCTGTCAGATTTTGTCCCCCTCAGAAACGTTTTTTTTTATAGTTTCCGCGCACAGACTGACTAGCATCACCCTGCTGACCCTGACAGCTACACTTGTAGTTGCAAGGGGAGTCGCCAAGCTATATCCTTAATAATGAGGACACACAACAACCCGTAATACGCGCGATCGGAGTATCACACACAGCTTGCAAAGATGAGTTTCGACAAAATATTCGATCTCACAGCTGGAGTGTATCTTCATTTTTTATAATATACTCCGGTAATAGTCTATACCTGGCCATGGGAGCACAAGAAAAAAACTTATCCCCACACTTACTTACTTTTTTTTAAAGCAGCGGGGGGGGTGCTAAAACCGCGTAAAATAAAGTTAGGAAAAAATGTAATTTTCTCGATTCGCACAGAAATCACAACGCTCCGCCGGTCGTTTTCTCTTTTTGTGTGCTCTGCTCCCCTGGCCTGCTGTAAACATATCATCAGCCTGCATCAGCTATTAAAATGAAAGGAAGGGTTGCGTGCGCGGGTGCGTGGTTTTCAGATAGAAACGGAACACAAGTCCCTTGCCGATCCCAGATCGGTTGTTATTTTTCTTTTCGTGTCTCAATCGATGTAATAAATAAAAAGTCAGCTGTGATGATGATGAGGTATCGAGACTTTCATCGCTCAGTTTTATCATTGATTGGTCTCTAAATCTTCTGTACGGCAGGCTATATACTCCGGAGTATTGATTATATACACGTCGGTGGTGCCACACGGTCAAGCAGGTACATAGATAGTTCTATTTAATAATATAATAATAGAAGAGTAAATACTCAAGACAACAAGAAAAAAAAGCAGAAGGATCGCGTGTTCCGAATACTACAACCCATATATATGGCATGTAGTATATCTAGTATCACAAGATACAACAACAGAGCAGCAGCAACGTGTGATAAGACGCGTAGTTTAACGAAATGAAAACAACATCTAAATGAAGCAGCGCGACAGACGGCCGACGGACCCCATGTCGGGCAAGAAGAGAGGCTACGATATAGAAACAACAGGCGTCGTCACAAGCACCACATAGACTAAACAAATAACCCAGGATACCGGGAAAACCCTTCGTAGTTACCAGGTAGGAACTAAGCAGAAGATACGAAGAAATCCCGCGATAATTCTCGTGCTCGCGCTGTGCTCATGTATGCGTGGTACCATTATTAGACTATATACCATGTAGTATACAACAGCAGAAGCAACGACAGTGTGACAACCTCTGGGCTGTACGTATACTGCTGTAGTGTGACTGGTAACACTGGAGGAAGCGTGACAGACAGTGCACGAAATACGAGTGTGACAGATACCTGGCAGGCGACAAAGAAGTCTAGGATTCCCCGTTACCCAACGAGTTTTTTTGGCACAAGGTACACAGCAGTGGGTGGGCTTGGACAAAGATACGCTGCAACCCCGACGAACGTTTGTATGAACCCAGACCTGTCTGTTTCCTGGTAGAAGAGAGACACCTTGAGAGTTGTGCTTATTATCCGAGCGTTGTACCGTTCCGACTTGCCGCGTGAAACGTGGTGTCGGACAGACAGGTACAGACGTCGGGGACAAACACAACGGGTGGTGCTACATACAACACCCGAGTT
The DNA here is from genome assembly GCA_012845835.1 of Undaria pinnatifida. Classification (NCBI taxonomy): domain Eukaryota; class Phaeophyceae; order Laminariales; family Alariaceae; genus Undaria; species Undaria pinnatifida. Next base: position 10,000,448 of record JABAKD010000028.1, read on the forward strand.
GTAGGTGCTTTTCGCAAGTGTGGGAGAAAAAAAACAGATACGTACCTGGTGCCCATAAAATATCAGAAAAGTGGGCATGCGACTCGGACAAAGATACGCAGGAACTACGATGATTGTTCGAACGAATACAGGCGAGTGTTGCGAGATGTGCCATATCGAAAGGGGCGCCTTCAATTTTCCGTGCTAATCCGAGTATTGTATTGGGCCAATTTGGGACGTGAAACATGGCGTCGGACGCGCAGCAGACGGACGTGAGCTTTTCGAATGAGTGTGTGTGTGCGATTTTTGTTCTAGCACCAAAATTATACTTCAATCTGCTATATCATGAACGGGTGGGCATCATCTGATCTGTGATACCTCGTACATAATAGTCTAGATATACTAATAATATAGACTAATCTAGTACATATAGATAGATGCATGTATGTGTGGTATGCCATAGATCCGCCGGCCTCGCACAGACCTGTAGCTAGCAGATGTAGTGCTGTAGACTCTGGGAGGTGCTCTAACAATTCGAAGTTGAGGTGGCTTGGTAACGTTTCCGCACAGGGACCCTAGGAGTGCCGCTCGGTACGAGTTGCTACATCGTACTGCGCGGAAGTGCTGCACTGGTACGAAAATCGTAATACGTTTAGTCTAGCGCATTAGAAGTAGTCTAGACAATACGTATTAAGAATAGTTGATATTGCCGAATTGTATCTCGCCATGCTGCCTGCTACTGGCGGGGGGATGGCGCTCTAACGTCCCCTCCTTCGCTAGGAAGGTTGCAAGTTTTCAATTGCAAAGCGCTTTCGAAGTTTTTATCACGACCCCCGCGAAGACCTTGAGGGCGAGGTGTGACGTGTAGGCAACACCTCATTCGACTGGAGCGACCCGCGCAGTTGTCCAGACTAAACACGAGAAGAACGAAAAAAAAGTGAGTGGCCAACAAAACAAGTGGCATGGAGGAAAGATATGATCACTCGTTCGTGTATACGAAGGTCGTGGCTCTTTATGGGTCCAAGAGATAGCACCACCACGTACGGCTGTGATGCGGTATGTATATTATTATGGCGTGGAGGAGGAGGGTGGAGCTACTCCACTAAAACATTATATCCTTACTTAGTCTAATGATTGATAGACTACGAAACTAGGGTTAGAGTTAGGCATAGGTATTGTTTTTAGTAGGTGAAACTGGGCTTCGACCCCCGCGGTTAACGACACGTTACAACAACTACTGTAGCAGTAAGTAGTCACAAGAAGGGGGGGCAGTGGCCACCGGTTGGGGCTGCCTCTCACAAACACACCACAACCAAGAACCGAACAAAGTAAATGGAAACGTTTCGTGAACCCATCTATTTGCAAAATCGACAGGTAATGACGCTAATCCCCATTCCTTTTCTGCTTGATGTCATCTCTCGTATACACAATCCTCCTCCCCTGCCGGTCGGGACTTGATGGTTAATCTCGGGCAGTGACAACATCAAACACCACCTGCAGCAACGGCCTTGTCGGCCTCGAGAACGGCGACGGCACCGTCTGCTGCGTCTCCGGCTGCGAACCGTGCGGCGGGAGCAAGTGTGCAGGCACCCCCGGGTTGTCGTCCGATGACTGCTGCGCTGGTACGATCGAGGCAAACGGACAACTTTGCTCCGACACCAACGCCGCTCCGTGCGTGTTGGACACTGCACGTGAGTTATTTCGAGCGTTTCTCTTACTGAGGTATATTTGTCGCGGGGCGTATGTATGCGTGTAGTTCACATGTGGATCGAATCTGTTATTTCGTGAGATGCAATCCACAAAAATAACGGGTCCTTCGTTTGTTGCACGGCCTCAAAGCAATACACGTTGCGCCTGGTTGCGCGGGCGGAAGTTCCCACCCAAGACATCTTCCGCTACATAGTCGCCGATTGACGTCCACTTTACCCCCTCCCGTCATGATTCCACTATTGTAATTAAACGTCTATCCCAACCAAGACGGCACCAACTGCCCAGGTGTCCATCTTACGGTCGATGGTGTTGATGTGCTTTTCCAGACACACCACACTCAACCGAAATACCCCAGGAACTCCCAACGCCAGATGTACCAAGTCCGTGAGGATATGCATTATTGCAAGTAATTTGCATCAAGCTCCTGTGCGCCTGAGACACCGCCAGTGACTGAATAAGTCCACACAACAAAACTAGACTAAGCATTTATTTTTTGTAGGTGAGGCCAGCGATAAGCAGGATTGCTCTTGGTCCTCCATGTCTTAAATCAACGGAAAATGCTTCCCCCTGTGTACTTGGCGAGCTCGGGAGCACCTGATGTAACTATAGAAGCCGACACTCGACCGCAATACTGATCAAAAACCGAACATACATGTGTAACGAAGGCCTAAATTAGACAGCCCCGCCTCACAGAAGAAGCATCTACATCTACAGGGGGAAAATACGGGAAAGCCCCTGGCAGGGTGGAGATCGAGTAACTATTAATGATAGTCGCAACAGAGCGTATGAAGCTCGGGACGGAGATGACACACTACTAGCAGGATACTATTTTTCCTCAAGGTTCGAGGGCGCCCAGGACGACAGCAGCAGCAGCAGCTAGCAGTAGTATGAAGCTAGTGGGTGAGACCAACCTGAGCAGCGGCCCATGCACGGCAGAAGCTCGTCATCCGTCCTTTTATTACAACGAAACTTCGAGTGACTATCAAAAACACTTTCATAGCTGGAGTGTATTTTCATTTTTTATAATATATATGGTAATAATCTGGCCCTTTAATTTCAGGTTGTTTCATTTATTTGCAGTTGGTTGATCCTGATCTGCTGAGGTATCCTTGCGATTTCTCTACAACAGATATGTTATAAAAATAAGAAATCGTCGAACTCACGGCTGGCGTCCTTGAAAAAAAAATAATAAAATACACTCCAGCTGTGAGATCGAATATTTCGTCGACCTAATATTGGCAAGCTTTGTGACGTACAGTAGTACTCCGATCGCTTGTATTACTGGAAGTAGAAGTGTGTCCTCATTGAGGATATACACAGCAGCAGCAGGTCGGCGACTCCCCTTAGAGCTTGTACCAGGGTGTAGCTGGTACCAGGGTCAACATGGTGATGTTAATCAATGTGTGCACGGAAACTATGAAACCCGTTTTTGAGAGGGACAAAATCTGACGGCTAGCGGCTGTGGAATGCACCATTTCATTGTTGTGTGTATCCTGTAGTAGTAGTAGTCGCATGACCGATGAGGGGAGGGGGACGGGTATAGGGGGGATGGGTCGCATAAATGAATAGGGGCTTACTGCGCGCGTATTATAATAGTTAGTGCTAGAAGGTGATGGTGGGGGCGGGGGGGAAAGGAGGGGGGGGGTAATTGACCTTGAAGACCATATAAATGAATTGGAGCTACTGCATGGGTGGAAAAGTAAAGAGAATATATCAGTGTTTATTAACTCTGGCGGATTTAACTCTGGTGGATTTAACTTTGGCGGATTTTGATTTTTGGTTGGGCGAAGGGGGAGGAAGGGGGGAGGGGGGGGGGGGGGGGGGGGTGTTAGGAGGGGGGGGTGACGGGGGTGGAGGGGGGTAAAATATGCTGTCTGCATGCCTGCATGCTAAATTCAGATGCCCCATACTTCAAAGAAAATCTATGAGGTGGGTGGGAGCAAACTATACGTCGAGATACACACATACACATAACACATAGAAATTATATATGACAAAAGATTGTCGTGGTTGCCCCAAGATCGCTCGACGAGTGGAAGTCATGGCAGGCCTTGCTGGCTTTAGTTGTGGCCGTCTAACTTCAAATTTCTATCTGTTCATCATGTCGAATAGTTGTAGTTTTAGACTCCAAGTGCTTGAAAAGGTTATGTCAGCCGACAGCAAGATGGGCTGTGTCGTCGCTTACTTAATAGGCTACCAGGTATTGTCCAGGGCGTTCAATTATATCGTCGTAGCTCGTAAAGGGGCCTGCTCATTGCTTACTATCAGCCGTGTGATCGGTAATTGATGTCGCCTTTGCTTGGTACACCGTGCACCTAAAGCTTGCTACGATAGCGGTATCGCACCAGTAGTAGAATTTCTGGGCCATTTGTTTTTCGAGCGACGGAGTTCCTTACTATACTAGAAATAAGGGATGTTTCAGGCACAGGGCACCCTTTACAGGTCTCTCTACTAGGCAGGCTCCACGTTGGTCACTCACTCGTACTAGATCAGATCTTGTATGTGTTCCACACACGCCACGGACGAGCTGAACGCGTGCAATTCCTCGAATCAAAGGCACCATCCCCTTTTTCCTATGCATACGCACATACACTTCAAAGGCACGTGAAACCCCTTTTTATCATTTCAGTATTTAGACCTCACGCCTTCTTACGCTTCCAGGGCATTACCATATCACTAGCCCACCCTGATGAGCTGTATATATATGCAGAAACATGAAAGATTTGGGGAAGCACCGGTGCCACGGTCTAGAACATGACTCCAAGATGCGGCTCTTCAAAACCTTCTCCCACACCTCTACACCCTTCGAGGCCACGAAGCCTCAGGATAAATGGTACAGCAGGAAACCACTAGCGAATAACCGAAAACGAGAAAAGGGGTACAGAACACTCCAGCGAAAGGCGGGATCAACAGGTGCGAGAGCTATCACTTCCGCAGATTAGCGAGGGGAATGGGGCTAGAGAAAAGTAAAAACGGCAACTATACGGAAAAACTGCGGTCGCAACAGCGACGACAGGCTCAAGTGCAGCGGTGGCTACGCTCGCCACCGCAGCAGCGCCCGCAGCCACTTCTGCAGCTGCTTGGCGCCTGAAGCGACGAACGCTCCGCGCCGAGGGCTCGCGTAGAGGGGGGGCAGTCTCGAGAACTAAAAACGTACTATTAATAGAGCCTTCAATACTATTTGTATGTGGTACTGAATGGCAAGTGGTCGCAGCAGCACCCTCAAAATAATTCAAAGCAAGTCCCGTACTATTCTGTCCGAGCGGAGAAAAAATTATCTCATCATTGTAATCTAAGCTGTATGCAACAGAGGTTGTGCGGGTATTCGCTGCAGCCATGGGGGGGGGGGGGACTCCCCGAGAGCAGGCCCTCGAGCCTCCCTGCAAGGGCCAGCCCCGACCATACCTCTACCAGGAGCGGCACTGTGGTGGGTGGGGGTATGCCTCGGCAGAATCTGTGCTCGTGTGGCTCGTATGGCTTGGTTACGCATCGACTTGTGTACAAAATTCGCATCCGAACCAGGGCCGAGGCCAAGGCCATCTGCCAAGCAAAAGGGTGTGCATGAGGGGCAACGCTACCTCAGCGGTGCTGGGTAGTGCCAGGGACAGAGGCATGGCTGGTGGCTGGAGCGGCAACGGTACACCAGCAGGCCTGGGTAGGGCTCGGGATAGAGGTGTGGCTGGCGGCTTCGATGCAGAGAAGGTGGCCGTTGGTGTTGTCTGTTGGGCATGTGCGCATGTTGCCCAAAATATTTAGCCTCGTCAGAGAAGCGGCCCTCGCGAAAGTGGTCGATGAGGGGGGGCTCGCTTGCACCGGCTGTGAGCTGGTCTAGGGCAAAGGGTTTTATCCTGGGTCGCTCTGCTCATCTCAGAGGGGCGTGGGGAGCTCGCGCCAGGGTGGTTCATCAGTGGGGGTGAAAGAAACACGAGAGCTAATCGCGCACTCTACTCATAAGTCGGAGCAATGAGTAACGCAAACGAAAGAAAAAACTGCCAAGAGAGCACATCCAGATTTCGACGACGTCATGTATAATAAGATTGCGGGCTGTTACAGACACAGGCCACTCTTTGCAGGTCTCTGTACTAGGCAGGCTCCACGTTGGTCACTCACTTGTACTAGATCAGCTCTTGTACTAGTTGCGCACACTCCACGGACGAACTGAACGCGTGCGATTCTGCGAAGCAAAGTCATGTGAAACCCCTTTTAAATATTTGAAGTACCTAGATATTCCGCCTTCTTAGGCTTCCAGAGCAATACCATAACATTCTCAACTCAGGAACTACTACATTACAGAGGTACTCAAAGCCAGAGTCACTGATTTTTTTTAAACTACGTTTCGGTGCATACCTAGGCCATGGAATTGCTCATCGGTTGTACTTTTTTCATTTGATCACAGGCAGTTTTGGGAGTCGGTATGGACATCCCCAAATATAAATGAGGATATCAGAAAATTATCAAGTTGGGGTGTGCCCTTTTCCCAGCACGCGTGAAGTGCCGAATGTTTGCGGGGTCGTGTTTTTCGGGCGGCGGTCGACGCTTCTTTTATTGGTCGTGACTACATGTTTACGGTGTCAAACGAAAACAAGATGTGTTTTCGTCGGTACCGGCCCCCCGATGAGACACCGAGATGTAAGGGGTGCTGGTTTTAGGCTAGATTTCTTTTTTGAGAGAGCACGTGTCCTACACTAGTGCCTGTAATAATTCGAATCTAACAGCTATCGAAAGTAAAGTTTGCCGTAATTTGTAGGCTAAGTTGGTTATGGGGCTCTTTCTTATGAGATGGCCGGTAATGTACAGCTACTAGGAGAGCGTCGTGGGCCCGAGAGCGTGGGAGAGGAAAACTAAGGGAAGGTAATTGACTGTTAACAGTTTCGGGAATGGCGGTAAACCCCAAGTAAGGAAAACGAGGGGGGGCGGCGAGTGGACACCTGGATCACACGACAACATGTTCAGAGTATAGAACGTTGCTGGGCATGAGGATCCCTCAAGCTGGGCTGGGGCAGACAGTGTTCGCCACCACCATATGCTATACCGGTGTGGTATAATGTAATCCGTTAAACAATGGTAGTGCTGTCAATGGAAACAAATGGTCCGCCTGCCCGCACCCTAGTGGCATCTATTATCAGGAGCGCTTCCTAATTTCGTATTCGCCACGTGACACAGACAGTAATACGCGCGATTGAAGTATCACACACGGCTTGCGAAGATGAGTTTCGACGAAATCCTCGATCTCACAGCTGGAGTGTACTTCTAGTATATTTTATAATAATACGAGAGAACACCCGCTTTGCATAACTATTGCCAGATCTCGTCTGCGCCGATTGCTCCCTCGCCTTGGTGTTCACTCAACAAGGGACCACGGGATGAATTTGGTTGTGTGTCTCGTCGATTTCGTATAATAACAGAAGAAAACAGGGTTGTTCTTGTTTGAAACAATTATGCGTGTCGAGGCTATTGTCTCTGTTCAATGAGAGCTGCGGGCGCGGCCTTCTACATTATTTGCTTTTTTCTCGTGGAAGTTGATGGAAACGGAAGCTTCCACGATTCCATGAAAGCTTCTAGTGGAAACTTCAAGTTTCCACTACGTCCATAGAAGTTTCCATTACTTCCACATAACAAGCAGCTTCCATGGGAACTTCCGTCGTCTCCCGTGGAAGCTTTCGTTGAAAAGTGATGGAAACTTCCGTAGAAGGAAGCTTCCGTTGAAAAGTGGTGGAAACTCCCGTAAAAGCTTCCACGGAATTTCCATGGAAAATCCCAATACTCCAATGTAAGCTGTTTGCATGGAACCTTCCACTACGTCCTTCCATGGAAGTGTAATACTTCCATATATTTCTCTCAGAGCATCCATTGCAGTAACCGAAGCACCCATAGAAAAACATCCCTCTGAGGGAAAGGAAGCTTCCATAGGACTGTCATCGAAGTTTTCAAGGAAGTGCTGGAATCTTCCATGAAACCGGCTTCCTTGCACATGGTGAAAAAAACTTCCACGGGAGTGGAAGCTGGTGCAAGTGTAATCGGCGATAGAGGCACCTGATGACGCTGAAAGTCGTTCGACTTTCATGAAAGTACTGGAAACTTCCATTGAAGCTGTTGAGGATGATAGGTGTTTTAGACTACCACCTACCTAGGCAATGTTCAGTAGCATTGACTGGTTCATTGCTGTACTCGTAGTCGTAGCAGAACTAGAAAGTAACATATGAGCGTTACAGCTGAAACGGAACTTTCTTGAAGGAAATGGAAGATATTCTAGAAAAGTGGCGGGATTGCCACCTGTTCGACTAATAATGCTGTAGACTATAGTTCGAGGTCATATCGTACCAGGTAGTCGAGTTCTCGAAATCAGAGGCTTCTGGAAGGAGTAGTGCTCTTGACGCTGAGACGGATGACGCGGGTGGCCCCACCCCATTCACTCCTCTCTCTCCTCTCATCCTCCTACTCGTCCTCGTCAGTTTTCAGTGTCCCCTGAACTCTGGACACAGCAGTCCGTTGTTCTCAGGTGTTTATTTTCTTGGCAAAAATCGCCCTATAAAGCATCAACATATTTCTGCCTCATGCATCTATCTTGCACGCTCCTTCGGTAAGCTTAATTGCTGCCAGCGCCAGCCTCTGCGACCACGCCAGGTCGCATCGTCACGTACTCCAATGGATGCATTTAGGGTTCGGGATAGGGTCAAGTGTACGCCAGCTTCTAGTTAGTGGAATTTTCCACTACTGCAACCTTTCTTTACTTCCACAAAACCAGCTTCCATGGGAGCTTACATCGTCTTCCGTGGAAGCTTCCGTTGAATTAGTGGAAACTTCCGTGGAATTTCCGTAGAAGCTTCCAAGGGAATTTCCATAGAAATTTTACTACTTCCATGTATTATGATGTTTCCATGAAAACTTGCAACTGCTCCCTTTCATGGAAGTGTAATACTTCCATGTACTTCTCTCCAGACTTCCAAGAAAGTAGAGAGCGTCGGTGTAGAGAGCGCACAGGAGAGCTCGTACAGACCCACCCCACCTAGTTTTTGCTTCCGCTTGTAGTGCATGTTGTCATCGTGGCCGTTGACCACGTCTACGTCTGCCCCACTTGGTTCTTTCGGGGGAGATAAACTACTTGCCGCCACTCGGGTCTGGCGGCGTATCTAACGGTGATCCATTCTGGAGGTTACTAAATGCATCTGGCGGTAATCATTACGAAGATCTGTATCTCCTATGTTCACTCTCCACAGAGACTGCACCGGTGTGTTTGCATGTGTGAGCGAGCGTGGTGCTGTCGACACAGAACGGGTGTGTGAGTGAGTACGTGTGTTTGTGTCGTGTCTGTGTGTGACGCGGCGGGACGTGGGACGTCAGTTCATAATGTAGGACATACCCGACATCGCCCTCTCGGGTGAAACACGTATACATATAATACCCGTACGTAGCTGTACCCCGGGTATATCTACAAAAGTATACCCCGTACCCCGGGGATTGAGTCATCCCACGGTATGGGTTGCACGTTTTGAGCCAAACCGTTTGTGGTAACGTCAATGTTAATGTTAATGTCAGTGTTAGTGGTAATGTTAATGTTAATGTCAGTGTTAGTGTTAATGTTAATGTTAATGTTAATGTTAATGTTAATGTTAATGTTAATGTTAATGTTAATGTTAATGTTAATGTTACGGTTGAGCTCCAGTGAGGAACTAACGGTTAGTCCAATAATATTCAAGAGTATAATTCGTGTCAGGGCTAGGGAATAGATGTTTGGTCGGTTTGCGCGAACGAATGTTTTCAAAGTCCTATTTCGGGTGATGATGATATCGAGCTCCTCATGTTAGGAGCTCGGAAACCTTTCTGCTGCCCCCTGCGATGGGATGGCCCTATTCTTCAACGGAATCTCACGACGGGTATGATTATAGGGGCGTACAAACCTCACAGGAGTTACGAATACGGCATTGTTTTCTTACAGAACCCACAGAACCCACAGAATGAATGAACCTGGGGTAGACCAGTGCCACGCTGGGGGGCGGTAACCCCCGTTTTCATTGCTGAAGTTTTGCCACTCGCACGAGTGACTGTTTATCTCACGGGAAAAAAAGGGTCTTTGCGATTTTGTTGGTGCAGCGCAGATTGCCATTCCATTGCCGGTTCATACCTAAAAGCTAAAAAACACACGTAAAGCTTATGGCCACAAAGGGAACGGAGCGTCACTTGCGCGAGTGACCCCGAGCCACGGCAAATAAATCTCACAAAAGCGATTCCCCTACCAAAGCCTTGGTAGGTATGACATTGTTTTCTTACAAGCCCCACGACGTACCCGACGTCGCCCTCCCGCGTGAAACACCTATACATATCGTACCCGTAGCTGAACCCCGGGTATTCCTTCAAACGTATACGCGTACCCCGGGCATTCTACAAAGGAATCTCACGCCGGGTATGATTATACGGGCGTACAGAACTTGCAGAAGTTTCGAATACGGCATTATCTTCTTACATAACCCACAGAACTTCGGGTATGGCATTATGTTGTTACAGAACCAACAGAGATTCGGGTACGTTATTATTTTCTTCCGTAACCCAGAGAAGTTCCGGTTACCGGTATGAATCTCATACAGAACCTGTCGGGTACGAGAAATACCATGGTAAATGCCCCAGGTACGCTTCTGTACGTACCCTATAGAATACAATCTTGCGCTTACATCACTCCATGGAACTGTGCATGTATTCATGGAAGTTGTCAGTACCAGCCGTACTTGCATGGAAGTTGTCAGTACCAGCCGTACTTGCATGGAAGCTTCCAGTACTTGCATGAACACGTTTTCCAGGACTTCCTTCCATGGAAGCTGTCGGAGCTTCCATGGAAGTGTGGAAGCTCCTACCGCATTCACGGAAGCTTCGGCGGAACTGGTTCAACGTTCCATGGACGTACATTGAAGCGATTCAAGCTGCCACGGAAGGTTCTATGAGGGTACACTAAATAGTATAATCTGCTTCAATGAGAGCTTCAATTACTTCCGTGGGAAGTTCCACTACTTCAGCGGCAGCTTCCCCAAAATTCCATGGAAAAACACGAACGGAACCTTTCGCTAAAGCTTTCCTGACTTTCATGGAAGCTTCCATGGAAGCTTCCTCGGACGCTCCCACCCACGCTTCTGTCAAAGCTTCCATTACGTCTGTGGAAGCTCCCACAGAAGTTTCCACTAAGTACATTGTTCGGTATTCGATTGGGATCCGGTGGCAAATGGCAGCACAGGCTTGCGTTGGTAGTGGTCAAACTACCTTGCTGGCGCTTGGGACTCAAATACGATGTTTCATGTTGATAGTGAGCGCTTGTGGGCAAGAAAGGTAGAAGGAGAAGGGAAAAACAAGAGGAAGAAAACAGGAAGAGTGAAAGGGGAGTGCGCTCTTGCCTTACCGTCTTCGACCAACTAAGCTCTACGGCCACATAAAATGTTACCCTACGGGTTGCTGCCTGATCTACAAACAGCAACGTTCCCTGAGGCTTGCTCGTGGTCTACAGTACCTACAGCAATGTTCCTTGAGGTATGTTCTTTAAAGCTTAGCTAATTCAACGTCCCAATAGTCGACCGACATCTTATTCCCAGATCATTGCTTGTACTTACGTTGTTGCCCCCCATTGCTACCCATATATAATCACACCGCATTGCTCGTACATACTACCAGGTACTACAGGTAGGCCGACCGCATATCGCTGGCTACGATGCTTCTGCTTATTTAGGAGTAGTATCTTCCGCTGAGCATTGACCAGGTATACCGCTGTACTGTTGTAATCGCTACTGAACATTTGTCACGAGAATAGGCTGCTGCTGTCTACTTCTTAACACTCCCCCTGAATGGACGTCGCGTCTGCGAAAAATGCTAATGTCGCAAACAAGCACTTCGTTGCATCCTTCCCTTGGCTTACCCCTTAAAGCTTGTGGCGGGAAATGTTGTCGCAACTGGCGTCCTCCTTCACTGTTGAGCTTGCCAACTCAACGCATGCTAATGCATGTATACGCGCTATCACTGTCGAAACTGATACTCTGAAAATCAACATGCCAAAGAACAACACATTCAGGCCCGTGCGTTGACGTCGGCAATGTGGATGAGGCAAGAGTCCTAATGTGTTTGAAAAAATACTTGTTGAGTTTGAATACCAGCAAGAGTCTGAATCACGAAATGTCAGTCAAGCGGCAGCTATGACCCATTTAACCATACCAAGTACGTCGCAAGGAATTTCTTTTGAAGAAAAACGTAACGGTTCAAAGTCTACCGTGTGCTACAATGAACTCGAAAACTAGATAAACAATTTCCATAATAATGCCACACAAAATGTATGCCTTGCAGCGTTTCGTGTGTTGATGACCGCCCCCCGCAAATACGCTCTGTGTTCTAACTATTTTGGCCTAAGAAGCCACTGGTGAAGCTGATGAAGCTGATGAAGCTGAAATGACGAAGCAGGCGCAGCCGATGAAAAAGCCGATGAAAAATACTTGTCCGCCACTAGCTCTTCTGCAGTCCCTGATGTAGAAGCCTCTGCTGTATCCATCTCGGAATATATCCGTGCTGTTGTCAGATAGTCCCATTGAAATTGTGGATGTTTGTTCATGCCCTAAACTCCTTGATTAGCCTGATGAGGTAACGGTGACGATGCCTGTTTAGGAATTATGTCCCTAAACTGGGATGTTGTCTTCGGTCGGCTCGTAGTGAAAGCTAACCTTGCGTCCCTGCACGATTTCGCGGATGTATAAACGCAGTAGAGCCACGCACTCAGCACGCGAGCTGGATGTGTGGTTCCCGGCCTTGTGCATGGCTGAAGTGTTCTCGATATGAAAAGGGAACGCACTTCAACGCCTTTCCGAACCGGGGCTAATCCATCATGCTAGCGACGACTATCTCTGTTATCGTTCGTGCTGCTGCGACAAGTTCTGCTTCCATGGACCGTGATTCCTTGAAGACTTGCCTTACAGCTCACTGGGTTGTTGCCTCATCTAGCATCCAAAAACGCGATTAGGGTAAAATGAGCTTAATTAAGGACGAGAGAACTCTTACCTAACACCGACATTCCTACGTCCCCAATGAGGGCTCCCTCTTTACTAAGCCAAAGAGCAAGAAGAGTGCGATGACGAGGGCTATTGGGCTAGGTACCTGCCCTCTGAAATTGTCTCCAAACATGATCGCCTATGAGGATGGGGATAAGGATCACATGAGCGTGCAATTCGTGACTATCGAGCGTGCGTCAGTTTTTTTTGCACTAGCCGAAACTATGATCGTGTTCAAGGTCAGTTGCACCGATGGGTCCAGATCCCTTGGAAAGCAAGGTACCCTGGATGTCAGCGTCCGCATGCGGCAAAGCCGATCAGCAGATCAACCGCAGTGGGTCCAGTCGTTGACATCCAGGTAAAACGATGTGCCGTCGGCGCGAGTGCTGGGGGACGCACGCATCTCCGGCAGTAGCTTTGGCCCACAGAGCCCATAATTTGCGAGGAATCCTCTCAAACATTAATTGTGCGAAAAATTGTCCAACAACTACTCTCGGTGGTAGCGGCCAGCTTCTGTGCTGTCCCCGGTCACTCGCAGTTTCGCGCAATGACCCTTTGAGCGTCAATAGTTCAATCGAACAAAGTCCCATGTCCTTAGAAATTCAGTTCTTGGGTCGGAAACCTGCTGCGACCGTCATTTCAGCGTGCATTCCCCCGAGGGGAGGTTAAGGATATCCTTGCCCTTCAGGACTTTCGTGTTAATGAACGCTGAGTCAGGGTCGCGATCTTCGTCATCTTCTCGTCTGAGCTCACATTAAAAAAATCCGAGTTGTTATCGTTTTTCGTGTAGTTACCGCTATTGTCAAGCTTGCGGCGCTTTCTCGTGTAAGCAAGGGCGGAACGCAGAAGATGTGTGCTTGATCCTGGCTGTGACTAGTGATCGATAAGCACCTCGCTTTCGTGTATGCCGTTGCAAGAAGGCTTCAGCAACGGCGGAACGAACGAAGAAGCGTGCTTGATCCTGTATATGGATAAGGATCGACTATTTTTCGTTTATGCATAAAGAACGTCTGTATTCGTACGCAATTCCCCGGCATTGCCAGCTTCCAACGCCCGTACCCGTACCGTGGTCTAACTGTGAAAAGCGGTGAAAACCTATTGCGCCTCTCACAATAGTAGTAGATATTCCGAATTAAACTCCTCAATGCGATTATTATATCGCAAATGTATCGCGATTGTGCCGGAGATGTACCTCTCGCGTTCGCACGAAACATTACAAATGGTGCCCTATGACCCTGAGAGGACGAAGCCAATCATAATCGACCGCAGTTACAGAAGCGAGATCAGGGAGATATATCCTTGTTGCGGGATTTCTTTACGCCATACACATGGTTGAATGTTGCCTTCCTTATTAGTGACAGACGGTGTGGGAGTGAGTGTTGAAACTGCCGCGCCCTTGATCCGCGCTCTGACTTCTCGCTCCTGATTTTTTCATGCCGCTGTACGATGCACACAACACGCACGTTCGTAATATGGTGTCCAGTCCGAGAATTGAGCTCGTTTTGTTTCATTTTATAATGGATAATAAACTGCTGTGTAATTAAATTGTTGATATGGAGCAAGGAGATCTCGTCCATGAGAAGGGGCCTGTGTTTTGGGTTCCTTGATGTACAGGAAGTTTCATGCGATATTCATCGATTTTTCCAAAATAACTCTTTTTGGCGCGTGTGGAGTAGTAGTCCTTGTTTTTCCCGAGCTCGGCATCGAATCGTCTTGTATTAGCGCAATCACGATTATAGTTGTTTCGACGTCCATGTGCTAATTTAGTTATTACGATAAGCGTGATTGGAACTGTTGTCTTCGATGAAGTAGGTGAAGGCTCGGTACTGCAACACGATAGAGTGCTAGAGTCAGTACGTATTACAGGTTTGAACTGACTGAGTTCATCGGTGGCACAAAGATATGGTTTTATATGTAGTGCATGCCATTAACACGTGCGTCACCAACCCTCGTCGTCCTTATTCGATGTGCTCCTGCCGAAACACAACACCAGGCGATGGATAGATGAAGACGAAGAAAATATCTGTGAAGGTGTTAACAAATTGATAGGATGAAGGAAGTGCCTGCCCGACTGCCCTTTAGAGCCAACTTGGCTCGGAACCGTACTGCAATACACTACGTTGTTGATGGTATAGCCACACTACAGCAGTAGTTCAAGACATGAGTGAATGTGATACGCCAGGTGCCAGTTATCTGTTGGTATGCACGTTTCGTTTGTGGACATGCGGAAACGGTTGTGGCTTGCAAGAGAACAACACAGCTTGTGGCAGGTGTGAATTACATCGACGATAGTTTTTTTGTTTAGCGTGACGTAAATAAAGACCTACATAAATACCCAGCCTACGGTAGGGGGGGATCACTTTTGGGGGCGTTTTCAGCAGGGGCTCGGGGTCGTTCACGCGAGTGACTCCCCTGTTCCTTTGCCTTTGCGGTTGTAAGATTTGATCCGTGCTATTTTAATGGTGCGATATGAATCTGCAATGGAATGGTGGACTACGCCGCGCCAAAAAATCGCCTGAATGAAACCTTTTTTTTTTCTTCAGGTACAGAGTCGCTCGTGCGAGTGGTGAAACTCGGTCGTGAAAATGGGGGGTATGATAGAGTATGACACAGTATGATAGAGTATAATACTACAATACCGTACTCTTGGTCAGAAACTCATAGCACAGCCTCGATTCTTCTGTCAATTCATGTTCCGTCCCGTCGCCCCAACGTTCGCGGTATAACACGAAGGTGATTGTGTCACGCAACGCCCTCGCCGCCACCAAGCCACGCCCACATTTTCTCAGGGGACAAATAAATCGAGAAGGTCTATTTCTATTCGTTGTCGAGTCGCCTTGCCTCCACCAACCTACGGGGGGGGTGGCGGGGGGCGGGGGCTACCGACTCCGCCAAAGCCATAGCAAAACGTCACAACTCAAGCATACTGGCTGCTCTCACGCAGTCTCGAAGGCTGGCGGTGTACGTATCACCAAAACATATAGTACTACCAGTACTACCCGATGAGCAAAGAACTATAGTCTAAGGATGAAGAAACGCGGACAGGCAGGCCCCACACGACCACAAATCTCCTACTGACTGCCTGCCCCCGGCATGCGTTTAAGACTTTTCCTCCTCCCTTGGACGTGCTCCCACCCGTTTGATGTTCGTCGATTACCCCAGCAGAGACCACGTCAAACACAACGTGCAGCAGCGATCTAGTTGGCCTCCAGAACAACGGCAACACCGTATGCTGCGACTCTGGCTGTGGTCAGTGCGGCGGGTCAGGATGCGGGAACATCTCCGGATTGTCTGCCGATGACTGCTGCGTTGACGAGATCTTCGAAAACGGCGAGCTTTGTTCCGTGGCTTTGTCGGCTCCATGCGTGTTGGATGCCCCGGGTGAGCTTGTGTCGTTTCATTTCGAGATTGCATCAGCGCTAAAATGGTAGTCCTCTTGTTGTATAGCCCCGTCGCCGCGCAATTCGATCGTGCCCACGATCATCATTGCTTGGGCAGGCTGTTGAGATGACCTCACATCCTTAACATGCTCAGTGTTGTGTTTGCCTTATATATCATCTCACGTATGACTCCGCCCTATCTTATCACCTCTACATTCGGGCCGTTCCGGCATACATCGATCTCGTGACTTTTGGTTTTCTCTCCAGAGGTAGAGCCATCCACCTGCTCCAACGGTCTCGCAGGCGTCGAGAACAAGGACGGCACCATCTGCTGTGCCGAGGCGTGCAATGGCCAGTGTGCGGGCGTCGGCTGCGGCTCTATCACCGGCACCAACGGAGGCTCCGATTGCTGTGGGGACAACATCCTTGAGTCTGGTGTCAGCTGTGAGGACGGAGTCGAGGCGCCCTGTATCATTGTCAACGGCGCCTACACGGACGCCCCAACCGCTTCTCCCATAGACAGTTTCACCTTCGGGCCGACCGCATCCCCGACCGCCGGATCCCGCGAGTTTTTGGGGGGCTCCTTGTCTCCGACTTCAACTCCAACCGCTGAGTCTCGCAGTTTTTTCGGGGTTTCCTTGTCTCCGACTCCAGCTCCGAGCGCTAGATCTCGCACAGGCCAGCTTTCCGCTGCCCCGACGGCGTTTGGCCAGACTCCAGCCCCGGCCACCGTCGATGGCATTTCTTCCTCCGCCACGTTGTTTCCGGGCGTCACGTTGGGACCGGCAAACGGCGCATCCACTGCGTCTGCTGAGATCGCTGTAACGCTAGCGGCAATGGCAGGTGGTTTGTTCGCGGTGTTCTCGTGTGTGCGCAAGTAGTCCCAATCCGCGTGAGTGCGGTTTAGGTGTACCTGTGTGTATCTCTGTGTGCTGTATTTAGCGGGTATCAGGTATGTTGTGTGCGTGACTTGGGTTCGGCTGTGTGTGTTGTTCTGATGTATTTATCGGGTGTTCAGCTTGCTCTGGGCACCCATGCAAGCTGGACGATTGGTCGTGCATCACAGGGTTGCTCTCTATGCTTCCGCCGTAGGAAAGGGGTAGAGTTAGCAGCTGGACCCCAAGCGGGGGGGTTGGTGAATATCTCTCGGGTTTCAATATTTTTGCACAATTTTTCTGGCTGCATCCGGTTCGAACATACCCGTTCCGATAGATGAACTTTTCGACGACCGAGTAGATACTAGCGTTTGAAAGGCAAGGTTCTAGAATGCGTGCCAGGTTCGGTCGTGATTGGTATTCCGGCGATGGGACATCCCAGTTGCCAGTTGCTCGCCAAGTTCCGTGTGAGAGGACAGGTTCCACTCAGGTCTACCTTTCTTGTCGTAAGGCGATCTTGGATAAGCACCACTACGAGAAAATAGCTATATTCTGCCAGCGCGTCGTCTCAGCGCTTTCTTGGGCAATCAGAGTTGCTAAGCATCAATTCTTGTAAACAGTTTATTCTTGGTACACAAGAGACGTACAACATTTAGATTAGGTTAGGTGCTCTTAACCGGTCGAAATCAAGGGGCTTGCATCGTTCATCGAAGTTGTTCTCTCGTCTCGTTTTTTTCCTTGCTTTCATGGCTATATGGCCGAGGGTAGCTTCTGTTTTATGTACCTGGTAGATATTTTGGCACGGAATATAGTCTAAGTTCGTTGGTTTTTTGTCGAGAATACCGGTGCAGTCGCGCCGAGAGCGGCTGAGCCCTGTCAATTCCCAATATCTAGTGTATGAAGGTTTGGCATGAAGGCCGCTGGTTTAAAATGCCTGAACCGTGCTACGGTAGGGGGCTTATTTTTTAGCCCAAACATCTCTCGCTCACGGCGGAGCTCCTCAGCTGAGGAGCTAGCTCGTACATTTTGGTTCCTACTCATGATTTTTACGTTTTTATCCATGAGTCTAGACTAGACATCTAGCCCATCGGCGGGGGTACCGGGGTTAGCTTACAAAGTTTCCCAAAAGTCGGCTGTTGGGTGACATGCAGACCTCCTCGGATGAGAAGTTACAGAAAAACTAAGTGCTGCCCCTACCGTAGCACCCGTCGCTTTCACCATTCATGCTGATACTGTAATGTTTGAAGCAGATTATCGTTTAGCGCAGTGACAGTAGTGAACGTCCCGGAGGATCCATGAGAAAGGGACGTGCGCGCGTTGAAACCGATCAAAAGTGAGGAGGTGCAGTCTGATTTGCTTTTTGCATGTACGGTACATGTTTGAGTGTCTCACGCATGTCGGCCGCGTGTATGGCCGTTTTTTAGCAGCCCAGAATCGAGCACACTGCTCTATTCACTAAAGATAGGAGGGTATAGGAGGGTAGCCGGTGTTTTGTTTATAAATGATGACTGCTGAGGTAAAGAAACTAACGACCTCTCCTCTCCCCCTGGTATCTGTAGGTCAATGCATCTGTAATACGAATACTCGATATTGCCAAATATTCTCTCCTGACACAAAACAGCGATAATGGTTTGCCCTTCGCGAGACGCAGGGATGTGTCCACTGCTTTGCTGCTCTGTTCTTGGGAGTTGATGATTTCTCTTGTTCTCGGCGGTATTGCCTAAAGGCATGCAGGAGTGACAGGGCCACCTTGGTATGATGGCCCCTGTTTCCAATGAAATTCCGTTCTTGGGTAGCACTAAAAGCTGTACGTACTTTGCTAGTGACAAAACGAACCGAGGCTAATAACCTGTTATGCGTTTGAAGATTGCGCACACCCGTGCGAGGCCGCATTTGCAGGTGCTGGCAGCTAGACTGGTGCTGATTTGTCCGTGACGCAGTCGTGCAACAGCGATGGCGTGTAGTATGTACGTTATGTTCATAATTGTGCCCAAAGCCCACGATGCACAACTTTGACACTTTCACAGCCTGTACTCGCGCTGTTATCGCACTGCCGCCTGCCATGGCATCCTACAGAGTTATATACTACCATGAGCTGGCGTGGCTGTTAGCCTAGAGCCGACTCTGTCGAGCAGAAGCTGAAAACTTGTCCGACTCCCAGGCATCCCAGCCAGACAACAAGCCATTGCCGTGGAGAGCCATGGGCTTTCTTGGGCCGTTTAAGCATTGCTGTTCGTCTTGGGGACAATCTCATGGCACTTCTATTTGTGGGCTTCGGGAAGGGGGCCCTGGAACTGCCTTAAGATGCAATGATCCTCCATCAACTGCCGTGGGACTGTCACGACAAGCCATGGCACCGCCATGAACTTTACTGGGCCTCCATGAACGACCATGGCATTGCCAATGGCTTTCTGTGGTAGCCTTTGTGGGTTGTCACGGGCCTCAACGGCACTGTCAGTGCCATTGACAGAGGAGGGGCCAAGCAATGCCATGGCGAAGTAATTTCCATGGTTGTTCAATCAAGATCATGGACGGCCATGGCAGTGCCTTGGGACACCCATGCATGGGAGGGCCATAACACCGCAAAAGAGCAGTGTCATGGAACCTTCGATGACGGTGATATGGGAACAACCACGGTAGTGCGGTGGTGATGCGACTGGAGGCATGACATTTAACGAGAGCTGTTGGATATATAGAACTACCTACTGAAGTACGTAGTCACGTGACTACGTAGTTCAGTACGTATTAACAGTTCTATATAACCTACAAAAGATATGTTTGGAGGTCCGCCAATTGACTCTCACCGTCTTCGTGACAGGGATCTCCGGGGCTCTCTCCCCTCGCCACGCACTACCGTAGTACTCGGGGGCAAACTATCATGACCATTCACGTCTCCAGCGCGCACGCTCGCAAAGACATTATTTCCTTTTTGCTTTTCCCGGAAAAAAGCGGGAATACGAAGTCGGTGGGACTCGAACCCACGACATTCTTTTGTTGGTCACATAGAACTACCCACTGGCCCACGTAGTGACGTCAAACCCACCGCCTCAATGTCGGTGGGACTCGAACCCACGACATTCTTTTGTTGGTCACATAGAACTACCCACTGGCCCACGTAGTGACGTCAAACCCACCGCCTTCGTATTCCCGCTTTTTTCCGGGAAAAGCAAAAAGGAAATAATGTATTTGCGAGCGTGCGCGCTGGAGACGTGAATGCTTATGATAGTTTGCCCCTGAGTACTACGGTAGTGCGTGGCGAGGGGCGAGAGCCCCGGAGATCTCTGTCACGAAGTCGGTGAGAGTCAATTGGTGGACTCCCAAACAAACATTTAGTTCTATACTATACCCAACAAGAGCCCATGGCATTGCCATAAAAATGTCACTCGACAATGCCTTGGGATTGCCTTCGCCGTTTTATTGCACTACGAACCCTAAACCAATACGAAGTATATTGTTAAATCCCCAACCTAAACCTCAATCCTAAACACATTGCGGTGTCTCCTTTGGGCGTGCCGTGACACTGCCATGGAGGTCCGTGGCACTGCCATGCCGATTTTCGTCCCGCACGACAGCATGCAGCTGCACACCCCGATGCGTCAAGAAAGGATCGACGCCTCCAAAGAATGCTCGCGAAATGCGACACAGTACCTTACACCAGTACGTATAGCACACCCGGTATCTAGTTCCAGTCATGGTCTCGGATCCAGCGTAATCAATCGATCAAAATACCCAAGCCACCAACCGGTGCTGAGCCTATTAATATTCTCTACGTGAAGCTTTCCACGCACGAAAGAATATGCGCGAAGACACGTGCCTGAAGGAGTTAGCTTGTTTGCGTTGTGTCCCCGAGGAGCTCGCTCTCTTATGTGCCCTGCGCTAATGGTACGCTAGAACGAGGCGCAAAACCTGATACTGGTGTAAATATTGGCGCACCTATTTTGAAAAAAAATATAGCCGCAGAATCCTGTGCTGGAAGAGGCTAGTCTGTCGACCTCACCGTGGTCCAGCCTGGCAGAAAAAAGGCAACTATCCAGCATCCACTCTATGTATAAGCCTTAGGCAGTGATGCGTATCGCTTGAGCCCGTGTGGAGCTTCCCGTGGACATATTTACGGTGCATGTGATTATGTATGCACAGTATACGCGAGTGTAAGAGCAAACGAATGAGTACGCCATGGCGAAACAACCACCACATTGTACAAGGCGATTACCGTTGGGGGGGGACTGATGAGACCCTCTGGATGTTCATTACGACGAAAACCAATGGTAGATGATTATAGTGAAGGGCGACCAAGGGGTGGGAGATCGACAGATGAGAGCAGTTAAGAAAAGGATCGTCGGGACTCCATGACTAGCCAGTACCAAGTCATTTTTGATGACCCAGTCCACAGGATACCTGGGGGCTGGAATGACCGAATCCCGCTAGTTCCGACGGTATCTGGCGGCTGAAACGGCTGAGTCCCGCCAGTTCCTAGGATACCTAGCGACTAAAATGCTAAGGGACCTGGCGGTTCGAATGACCGAATCCCACTATTAATATGTCTGGCGGCTGAAATGGCTGAATCCTGCCAGTCCCACGGGTACCTAGGGATTCAAATGACTAGGTTCCGCCACTCCCAAGGGCACCTGTGGACTGAAATGTATGCGCCTTACCAGGCGCAAGGGTATCTGGGGCCTGAAACGACAGAGTCCCGCCAGTCCCAAAGGTACGGGAAGCTGAAGTGACTTTTATCCGGAGGGCATGTAATTTGACAAGCCTTCAATTTATTATGTTTACTATTAATATTACCTGGCAGTCCATTCTAAAATGGTTATAGAGCAAGCCTCTATGCTCGTAGTACAGACGCTCACGCATCGGTGTCACGGGAGGCTGCATGAAAATATGTAAAAACGAGTTGTGCAACACAAAACGTTACTAAAACCGTGCCGGTGACTGATTCTTACCACGATAGCTCCCCCCCAAGCCAGCTACTTTCTTCAACAAGCGTTTCATGGCTGCTCAACACCGGAAAGGATGCGCGATGAAATAATATATTTCATGTACGTTCTTTCTTTGCAAAAGGGCTACCGAACGACGGCGTCGGGGTGGCAAGGGGCACCGTATTTTAGGAGATACGGCCGGGAGCTGGTTTCAAAACCGCGCGATTTCGTTGAAGAAAAGTTGGGGCTACCGTAGAACCGCTCCGGTCTCGATTTCAGGGCGAGAGAATGCAGCCCAGACAGAGCCAGGCACTACACGGCATTCGTCTCTATACGCCGGTACAAGCGTGCTGCACGCATGTATCATACGTCGTGTTTAGCGAGACTTGCAGTTGTCGCATAGGGTGTATTTTACCACGAAATTGAATGAGGGGCAACTAGGTGGGATGCCCGCCGACCTGTTCGGTGTCTATTCGCTTGCGATGCGAAAGCGGGAAAAATAAATATAACGAAAAACTGCACTTTAATATTTAAAACAACTGCAACGCGAATCCACACAACATATAGGTAACATCTGCTCATGAGTAGATCGTCCTCAACAGGTCATACGCCCCGATCGATCCCAACACCCAAGAACCTTTGACCCCACCCAATCCCACCCCCACTCCCTAATAATATAACAAGATTCGTCGAGCAGAAATGCTCGGCAACCATCACAATCTACGCGGGCAACTGGGAAGGCAGTTCAGTCCTAAGACTCGTCGAGCAGAAATGCTCGGCAACCATCACAATCTACGCGGGCAACTGGGAAGGCAGTTCAGTCCTAAGACTAACACGCCTTCGACGGAGACAACCCAACAAACACTGAAAATATATTTCCAACCCTATCGTGCGGGCGAAGTTCTGGAAACGCCAGGAATACATGTACTCCCCAGTGCACGCAACAATGCTGAGCGAAGCCTTCCATGGCTGGCGTGAACCGCGTGAGACGAAAACCATGCACGCTTTCCGTCGCCCGATCCCTACTCCATGTCCAACATACGACCCAACCACGCACTACATTAATTGAACAATCAGCTCGTAGACTGATGTCCGTTCTACGTCAGACAACCCGCCCCCCCTGGTCCCTCCCACCGGTACTATGCCGGACATCCAAACAAACGTTAAGGTTGACACATCGTTATACGAAAAAAGGTGAGCGCCTCCGCTGTACTATTAATAGGCTTAACCAGCAGGAATCGTCCGCCGACTTCAAACAACGGCTCGCCCGAGAACCATACCCATACAAAAAAAAGCCCGTGACCCCCTCTTAAATAAGCAGGCTGGTCAAGAGCGCGAACAAAAACGAATGTCGGCGAGACATGGGGAAAAGAACAACTACTACACTAAACGTGAACCGTGAGACCGGCCTTGTTAGGCGACTCGACAAACAAAGCTGAAGACAGGAACACGTGAGAACAGGCGACAAGAAATAACAATGGAAACGGCCCCTGTCACCCACAACAGGACCAACAAAACGCCGTCAGCACGTCAGATCGCCGCAGTGAATTGACTTGACCTCCGCGAGTTGGCTGGACTGCGGCAAGTTGGCACGGCGAGATCAGCCAAAAGCTCAACGATCCCTTCCCCGCGCGCTTCGCATACAGCCAGGGCGCTAATCGCAACGATCGCGCATCGAACGAACAAACAGAACAGGTGACCACAGGCGAGGGCACCGAGCTCGAAACCAAGCTGCGGTGGAAGGTCGTGGGAGAGCGACACCAACAAACCACCCACCAAGCGAAGGGTGTCACATGCGAACCCGTAGCGGGGGGGGAGGAGGTCGACCGACTTACGCCCTAGGCGGCCCCCCGGGCGGCCTCCTATCGCGACGGCTCCGACCACAACTCCTCCTTTTCCTTCCACAACGGGTTCCTTACTTGTCAAGCCACAAGGCAAAGTATCGCCAGCGCTTACTGAAGGTGCTGGCCTCCCCCCCCCCCCCTCCCCTCCCCTTAGACCCCCGTCGCTAAAAGGGTAGCTATATGTATACACCCTTGTAATTATCATGATTCCATCGTTTAATTCCACCCGTCTGGGACAGGTCTCCCTAAAAGGTCCTCGAGGGCGCGGTTGTGGGGCTCGAAGAACGTGTGAAGCTCTTCTCTCACACCGTCGGTTACCTGCCGTTTTCATGGTGCGAGCACGGTTGTGGTGTCGGTTCGCGGTCAATTTTGGCGTATCGCATTCGTGTCTGGCTCACGTCTGTCAACACGTGTCAACACACCCACACATATAAACAAACACAGACAGGCAAACACAGGCACGCAGACACAGACAGGCAAGCAGAGAAAGGCAAACACACGAGAACACAAGAGAGGATACATACTTGTACACACAGCGCATACACAGCAAACACTAGACATACAACCAACACAACACATACGAACCAGAAAACGCACGAAACACACACGCACGCACACACCAACACAAGAAACGAATCCTAACACGAAGACAGACAGACAGACAGACAGACAGACAGACAGACAGACAGACAGACAGACAGACAGACAGACAGACAGACAGACAGACAGACAGACAGACAGACAGACAGACAGACAGACAGACAGACAGACAGACAGACACAGACAGACAGACAGACAGACAGACAGACAGACAGACAGACAGACAGACAGACAGACAGATAGACAGACAGATAAACAGACAGGCAGACAGACAGACAGACAGACAGACAGACAAACGGACGGTCACACAAACAGACAGACAGACAAACCGAAGAGCACCAACAAGGCGAACATATGCGGGATCTCGCCTGGTTCCCGAGTTCGTCCTTCTTCTTGGACTTGGTCTTGTTGTACGCCATTCCGGTGATTTTTTTCCATCTCGCCAGATCGGGCAGCCCCTGTTCGCCACCGTGGTCAGTGTTCCGCCAGGCAAAGAAATACCACCGACAGGAGTGGCAAGGCACGGCGGGAAGGGATGGACGGGGGTAGGGTTAGGGTGTTCTGGGGAGGGGGGCGGAGTGAGGTTGGTCGCGTCGGTGACACAAAAAACCAGGGCATTAAACAAAAAAACAGTGACGGTAGTGGTCCCGGTCTCCGCACACCCGGCTTTGCCCATCTCGGGTTTCGACGTATGCTACATGACAGCAGCAGCGCATAACACACACGAAGTTTCGAAAGTCATTTTCCCGGCGACGGGCGACGGGTAGCCTACTAAAGTGCAAACGCCAAGCCACGCGTCTACGGAAAGACCTGGGGAAAGATCTGGACGAGATGATCTCCCGAAAGCCGCTATTTTCGTTTTGTTTGTTCCCCCCCCCCCCCCTCAAATTGGAGCAATCCGGCTCTGAAAATCATATATATATAGCCTTTGTGGCCTTCTCAACCCACAAAACGTACCAGATAAAAGTGCCAATTCATGTATACGTCGATTTTCTATGTGGTCCGGAACATTTTTATCGGACTTTCGAAACATGCGCGAGTCGAGGCCTTAGCCTGGGACAGAGTCGGAGTTGGGGATAGGGCTATAGGGGTGGGTCGAAGCTCTTTGTGATTCGAAACAAAACACACACACAAAACACTCACAAGAAAAAAAAAACAGTCTGAAAAACCCTGTAAAGCAAAACATTGGGTATAATCCATCTGGTACGATTTGCGGATTGAGAGGGGAAAAGGCGCCTCGAAACTCATATCCCAATATCCCACCATCCGACGGCGTGGATTATGCCAGGGGCGGGTTGGCTTACCCCAGGGCGGGTTTATACACTCTCATATACCGCAGGTGAGCCGGCGACGCACCTTGGACTCGTCCTCGCTCGTGAGATCGAGCCCCAGAAAGTTGAGGACATCTTCTAGCACTTCTACGGGCTTGACAGCCATATCGTCTGTGAATACCACCTAAAAGCAACAGTTCGCGGCGCAAGGGGGGGAAGGGTGACCGAGGCGGTGGACGTTCGTGTTTGTTTGCAACATACAGCAAGGGATACACCGCACGACAACCACGACAACATGCATCGAAGACCTACCTGGATGCCTTATCGGACTTATCGGCCTTTGTTACCAGCTACTTGTTACAAAAAATATTCCAGTTACAAGCTTTCCAATGGGGTTGTGGTTGGTTTGAAATCCCGGGGGTGTTTTGAGTTGAAAAGGGGGACAAAACTCTAGAAAAAACTAAAGAAAAAACAACTAGCCACCGCACAAGTAACCCGGCAAGCCCAAACGAGTTTGTAGCTTAGTTTATAATTAATGAAGAAGTCGCATAAGTAATTCACGCCGTGCGGTGGGGTATGCTGATCACGTTTATGCGGGTTGGAGCCGTTGGTCTGCGCGACGTGGAACGTGGTCTGTTCATTGTGCCACTACAACCAGAGCGAGAAACGCTATCCGCCGGCCATCTTTCTGAGCCAGCCGGGCGGACGTACAACCTACAGCAACGAGACAAAAAGGGGTAAAATGATGCCAAAAGGGGGCACTCCGAAGACTAACTGAAAAAGACGGGGTATGTCGTCGTGCAAGGAAGTCAACAAGGGATAGTACATGCACACGCCCTGCTCTTGACCACTCGTGTTGAACTCGTGTTGACCGGCGATACACTCACAAAAAAAAAAAACTCTGGGTTCGTCCAAAAGCCCCCAGATTAATATTTTGATCGGGAGTCAATTTGACAAAGCATGCGGACGTCCCCGTCCGAGAACGGCAGAATCCCCCCCCAAAAAAATGGAAGAGGGTGTACCCCTTTTGGGCCTTTTCCCAAACAATAGAGAAAAACACCCCCGGTTTGTGTCACCTTGAAATTATCGCGCCCGAAAATGTCGAACCAGCGCTCGAGTTGTATGGCAAACATGCTCTTCCCCACGTGTGACACGAACAGAGGCATTTCTAAGAACTTTCGAGGGTTGCATCTGACAAGGGGGCGGAAAGAGATGGGGGCGCGGGATGCGGGAGGGGGGTGGCATCAGGGGAGGGTCGGTTGTCGTGTCCACCTGTCCGCCTGGACCAATCCACTGCAAACGCGCTGGGCAAACATACCAGGTACCAGGTACAAGGTGCTACAGCAATGGTAAGATTCTAGCAACGTGGCCATCTAGACATTGTTGGGCCTGTACAAGGCACAAGGGAGGGAGGGGCGGAGACGGGGGGGGGGGACCCGGGGCAGGAAACTACTCCTACGGCGCTCTGGGCGTCTAGACGTATTCCAGCCTACCCACATATCTACTCTTGCCCACCACCAACTGCGGCGGACCGGGGACAAGAGTCTTGCGGGAAATACTGCCGTGTACATACCTCAACAGCCCTTCCCTCGCTCCCTCCCTCCCTCCCTCCCTCTCCACCGCGATCGGTATACGACCTGCTGGCCCTGATCTCGAAGTCAGTTCTGTTTCAACACCTTCGCAACTCTACGAAAACCCTTTCATAGATGACACTTTCGAAAATCTAAAGGCGTGTTACGACGTCACGCGTACCCGGGTTGCATGCCACTGGGTTATCTCATCTCTCATGAGTCACTCGTACGGGGGAATCTAGTAATCAGGACCAACTTTGGTTAGTAAAAACAGTGTAATATATATACATATATATATATTTATGAAAATATTTCAAGGACGTCAGCTGTGACTTCGACGAATTTAGGGTCAATACTCATCTGTGCAAGCTGCGCTGTTGGTATTTTTGTGCGTATCGTGGATCGTAATTATTGTCCTTCGATATGTCGTGTGCAGAGTGAGTGCCATCACTAGTGTTATTGCTCCAGATCCACGTACAGGGAGGGGGAACGGCGGGAAGGGGTGGATATCTCACAGGTGTAAGTCCCGATCTCGAGGGGAAAGTCCTTTGGACTTGGCAAGGTCGAGGCAGGCGCTCAGCTTGCTCGCACGTTTCTGTCCATCTCGAACGGTCTTGACCAGTGTTCGGCTCTCCTCTTGACCTGGTACCGTACATGAAACATGTAAATACAAAACATAACATGACACGCAGAGACCGCAACGAAAAAAAACGCAACAAAAAATTAAGCAGAAGAAAAAAAAGAGCGCATAAGTCCACATACACAGGAACAAACAAACACAGCGCGGGTCGCATGGAATATAAGCCCACAAGCAACTTTTGTCAGTCAAGTACGAGAGAAAATGGGTTTCTGGGTACAACACGAGGGCAGGTTAGACGAGGGTACACTACTCGAGAAAATGGACATACTCTGTAACTTTATTACCCCGACCCTAACCCTAACCCTAACGGAATGAAACGCAACAACCAACCAATGCAGGGAGAAACCCCCTGCGTCTCGTACACAGTGCGCGTCAACCATTTCCTCGAGTAAGTAGTAAGCTCTACTGGGTTAGACAGAGGGCCACGGCAGCGCACACAACAACACACCGGTGCTACACTGCTCTGCACTACACTGCACCCCACCCCAGCCGGCCTCACCCCCATCCTCAACCCCCGTGATATAGCAAGTGCCTTACAACCTTACAACATAGGGAGAGCGGTCCACGGCAGCAGAAAGACACGAGAGTGGCACCCCCCACACCATCAAACGAACGACCAAAATGCCCCACCGTGTCACACGACAGCTTACACAAAAAAAAGACAAACATGCACCAACCAACCCACCAAAAAACCAACCAAACAACTAACCAACCAACCAATCAACCGACCAACCAACCAACCAACCAACCAAACTAACTAGGAAAAGGGGGTATACCCCCTTGCTTTTGGGTCATTTGGAGGTACAGAGAGAAAACGGTCGCGGAACGCGCCCGCGCTGGCCCCAAACGGCCTAAAATTCAATTCTGACGCGCTGCCGTGACGCCCGCAGCCCATGTCGAGCACGCAGACATATTTTTTCTTTTTTCGGGCACGGTATTTGGGGCTAACGGGACCGCGGCGAAGGAGGGGGCAACCTAATCCCCCTTTTTGACTGAAACGTGGGGGGGGTATACCCCAAAAAGCTACGGAATTTATCACGTACCCCCCTTTGACTGCGCTTGTTCCCCCTTTGTCCGAGATCAGTATCCCCGCATGACCGATTATGACGCCTTCAAAAGCCAGTGTAGCGAGCCCGACCGCACTTCACCGCCCAACGGCCCGAATAGACCACGCGCGGAACACCAAGTAGTAGCGAGTAGCTGCGATCGTTTGTCTCCGAAATAGCGAAATCAATGTGAACCGGAAAAAACAGGACAGCGGGCAGGGCAGCACCCGCCCACGAATGTGCCTACTCTTTTTGAGAGTAGGATTCAGTGTTCTGGT
Organism: Undaria pinnatifida; assembly: GCA_012845835.1. NCBI lineage: Eukaryota > Phaeophyceae > Laminariales > Alariaceae > Undaria > Undaria pinnatifida. The sequence continues at coordinate 10,029,570 of JABAKD010000028.1, forward strand.
TCTCCGAAAAATAAAATCGCATTTCGCAAGAAGCATAAATTCGCCGGTTGTGTTCGTGGTTACCCTCAAAGACGAACGAACGAACTATTGACATACCTAACAAAATCAAAAATCAAAAAAAAAAAATGACATCACCTCCTGCCCACGCATGCAGCTCCCACCACATCGCACCATATCCATCAAGTTCCACAACACCTGCACTCCTCCCTATTCCACGACACTATGCAGCGCCCCATCCAACCCAAACCCACACCGAAAAAAAAACTCAGCACCGGCCTCCTTCAGCTCAGCATCGACAGAGCCGCACAGCCCAGGAAGCCGTTGGTCGCGGCATCCTACACTGCCATTGCCTACGGCCGGGGGAAGTCGCGACCGCCCGCGCCATCGCAGCACTGTTGTTTCGTCAAACCTTGTTAAATTGACAAACGAAACACGACACATTCGTGAAGCGTGGTGTCATCCTGTGCCCATCCGCCGGACATTTAAAATACAAAAACGATAAAAGAATCGCCACTGCCCCGCACTACACCCCGCACTACACCCCGTACTCCAGTGCAGTACTCACGTCCTTTCTTCGGATTGAACTCGTTTTTGAACTCCCAAGAGCTGATAGCGCGGCTCATCGGCTCCCTAAGGGTGACGATGAACTTCAGGCCGGATTCTTGACCCCCATACATGTCGGCGATGCGGTGCGGCGTCTCTGCCACCGCCAGGTAATGAGGCGTGTCTGCCAAACCGATTTGGTTCGGCGGAGGCGTGCATGGACGGGCCGGGGAGGGAGGGTCGTTCAGTGTCTCATCGAATTCAAGTTGAACCCGAACGATCCCAAACCGCAATGTCTCATCGAATTCAAGTTGAACCCGAACGATCCCAAACCGCAACACAGGGGGTTATAAATCCTGCGAGGGGGGCTCTTTGGTTGAAGTTGATCCTCAATCCTGTAAGCAGCAAGCCAGTTTTCATTGCCTCACACATCCCACCCGCCCCACACAGCGATATATCACCTCCCCCTCCAAACGCTCTACATCAATCACCACCCAGCCCTGTCGGGCACGGACACGAGATAAATGCGGCTGTGCCACCACAGCCAGGCCGGGAGGACCCTCTCTCGGCTGTGCTGTGGCAGGCTACTACTACTACTACTGCTGCTACTGCTGTGTCTTCTTCGCGTTTGTCGCCATACATCCGTGCTCTCGTCTTCGGTTGTGTGTGTCGCCACACGCCCGCCCTTGTCTTACTCATCATGCATGTGTCTCGCGTTTTCCGTTACAGTCGTGCGCAGCCGCGTCCTAGCAGCAGATGGCAACCACATGTGAAAGGCTGCCGGACAGCAGCACGGGTGATGTTCTGTGATGGGGCGCGCACGTTCGTGCTGTGCGCACACGGTAGTACTACTCCAATGCATCTCGAGGGTTGCCCACACAAAATGAATGCCGTCTGTCCCAGTTTTTAGAACACATCCCGATCTACCAAGAAGGCGCATTGATTTCTGCTGTGTTATGCAAGAATGTTGCCTGAACTTTCCGCATACTTTTAGAGTAATGTCGAAAAAAAGTTTTCAAAATACATCGCAGGCAATATTCCTATCGGACCTGGAAGACGTTATACACTCTCGATTTACTACAACCACCCCAACACTTGAAATTCAAAAAAAAACAGCAGTATTGATCTGGACTATACTGTCGTCTCAAATTCATGTGATCCCCCGTCCCCGCCGCCGGCCCATTCGCACAAACACGCTAAATAGTAGGGTTCCCCCACTAAGGCGTTCATGTGCCAGGGTAACGTGTCTGCCAAACCGATTTGGTTCGGCGGAGGCGTGCATGGGCGGGTCGCGAGGGAGGGAGGGTCGTTCAGTGTCTCGTCGATATACTCTCGTCTCAAATTCACGTGATCCCCCGCCTCCGCCGCCGGCCCGTCCGCACAAACACGCTTGAGAGTAGGGGTCCCCCTCTAAGGCGGTGTGTGGTTTGCCACGGTAATATGGCCGCCTTATTGGGGGAAGCCGCCTATTGAAAATCCACCTACTTCATTCCTGGTTTTGACTGCGATTCCCTAGTCGCGCCAAGCGGTTTCGACCGCCTTGCATCGGGATACCGCCTTGCTCAGATCGCCTCATTGGGTGGGCCCTGCTGCAGGTCGAAAGCCCGTTTGGTAGAGCGGTGAGCCGGCACGACTCAAGTCACCGACTACCAGGTAGTTATTAGTCGAACTAGTAGTCAGTCGTTTTCTGGAGGTGCCGACTGTCCGACTTGCTGGGTTTCCTTACTTGTAGGAAGGCTTGATGAGTGCGGGATACAGGTTTTCTCCGCTTACCGCCGTGGACATTGACAAGTGGTTCCCAAACGGTCGCGGTCTTCTGTTTGTGCATTGGATGGCGTACAGCTAACTCCCGCACTAAAGAACTGGTATGTTATAAAAAATCGAGGTTCGAATGTTCGCCAAAAATAAGAATTTCGATTAAAGAAATGCGGCTCAAACTATCCAACCGACCTGTCGACCAAAGTCAGCTGGTCGGTCTTGCCACCAAGCTAATGAATGTTAGCCGTCAAAAATCCTGCCGACTAACAGCCCTCCCGTTTGGCCTGCGACAGCATTTGTTGACTGAGGCGTTCCAAACCTTTTGAGGCACTTTCAAAAAAAAAGGAAAGGGAGAAAACGACCACATCACCAAACACCACAAAAACAGCTCCCGTGGAGTGTAGATATTACAGTATCGTTCCCCAAAACAAACAAAAACTACCAATAAAATCGCCCCTTGATAGCCCTACCACCCAACCCACCTACCCACAAACCTATAAATAGCATAGTACAAGTTCGTGAAAAAGTCACCCCAGAACTCATATGGAGTCGGAGGAATGGGGAGGAGGGCGGGGGGGGGGGGGGGGGGGGGCGCCCACCCACCCCCCTCCTTTCAACACCGCCTGCCACAATAGGAAGCGCAGTATTACTAGCACTCACAGTCGATGACCACACTGTCGGCGTGCACCTTGGGCGTGGTGATTTTCAACTTTTCGTGAAGAGATTCCTGCAAAACATAAGTGAGGTCAAAAGGGACGAAAAACGGGCCGGTAAAAGCTAACGCCGTCAAAAACACAACAAACCCCGCGGGGTCGTCGTCGTTTGAGACCGATCCAGATTCAGAAGAAAAAAGAAGAAAAAAACAGGTGCAATTGCTCAGTAGGATTATTGTACGTGTTGTGAATAAAAGGAAGGGTGTCCTACTGTAGGCCGGATTTATTAATTGGGAAGAAGCGCATTCTTAAAGCTAGCAATAGCTTCAGCAGCACGGTCACCGAAATTACTGTTCTTAAAACCCCGGTGAAACTACGACGGAAGGTGGATGTTATTAACCCTTTTACAACTGGAAACCCATTTGTGGGGACAAAATTACTTGGATTAAGTATAGGGAGGGGTTCGGGGGCTCTTAAGGGGTCAAGTACGCAAATAAAACCTTCCGTTGAGTTTTGTTTTTTTTCGGGAACATAAAACTCCACTACTGTACTACTGTTTGTACAAAATAAAGTACGCTTACGGTACAACTATTCAAGAGCATACCGACACTCATACGTACGCGTGAGTCAAGTCTCAAGTTTGTCTTGCTTTTCAACACAGCAGTCCGGTACTGTTTTCCTGTGCACCAGTGTGCCCAATAAAGCCATCAATAACTGATGTGATGACAGCAGTGCAACGTACAGACGAAGGGCAACGCAAAAGCACCCAAACCATCCAAAAGCAGTGGCATACCTGCTCCAACAGTAGGGGGCCCTTGGGAGGGTCGTCGAACACGTGCGCTTCCTTGACCCCGGTCTGCTCTATCTGGTGCGGTCTGCGCGGGTTCGCCACCCAATGCGTCGCCGGGTGGGCGTCCAGCCAGCGCGCGAGCGAAGTCGTTCCTGGCCAAGGGAAATAGGCAAAGAAATTGAACGTGGGAAAGCACAGCAGCAGGCAGGGCAGGCAGGGCAGGGCAGGCAGGCAGGCAGGCAGGCAGGTAAACAACCGTGAGAGAGATGGAGAGGGAGTTAGAGGCCGGCACGGAACCAGGAACAAAGATACCCGCATCGCATTATCACCGATCGCAGTTCACCGCGTCCCATGGTATCGTCTTGCATCATACCGCATCCATCACGGAAGGTCTACCAGTTGCGTTCCAACCGTACCTTCAACCATGGACCTTACTCCAGGATGGCTCGTACGCAAGCCAAACTAAGCTACCGGGAGGGAACAACAAAAGGGAAGAGCGGGCTGGCTGGTTGGGGAGTGGGGAAGGTTTACGCTTCCGCCAAACAGCGCTCATACACACAGCTACGGCATGCAAGCGGCAGCAGGCACCATCAACCCACCATGCGCAGAACAACCACACAAGCACCAAAACACAAAACAAGCCTTCGACCACCCGGGAAGACGGCAGTGTGTAGAGAACGCATCACGGGACAACCAAACGTAATGCTCTTTGCCCGCTACCTCCCCCCCTCCTCCCCCGGAGGTAATCAAACACTTCTCAGACGAAAGTCGTACCCCACCCCGCGCCCTTTTGACCCCACCCCCCACCACCCCCCTCCCCCCTAGAGGCGACAAAAATGCCTCCAACGAAAACCTTACCCAACCCTACCCCGCCCTGCCCCGTTCCCTCGCTCGAGTTGAGAAAGTCGCCTAAATCGACCGATCCGAGCGAGTCGCGATCCTCACCGCACTTCGAAGTCCCAAAAAAGAACACTGTCGGGTAGCACCGGTGGAAGCCATCGGGGTCAATGAAGCATCGGTTCCTTCCGTCGGGAAGCTCGCCCCCCTCCCCCTCGCGACGAACCGCCAAAGACCTCCCTTTCCCCTGCGGTGTGCCCTTCTCCCCCCCCCCGGCTTCAGCCATGCCTCCCGAAATGGTCCCCGTCTCCGGCACTCTTCCCTCCCCCCTGTCCTCAGAAACGCCTCCCAAAGGCCGTTCCGCCTTCTTCAACTCACGTACACCGACCCCGCCCCCCGCCCCTCCCACCCCCTGCTCCCCCATCCCTACCGTTACACCTCCCCCCTCCCCCGCTCCTTTCCCCATCCCCACTGGCCGATGCTTTCCCACGCTCGGTCGCCCTTTCAACGGCGCCCCCCCGCTCGGCTTCCCTTTCTTATCTACCCCTGACGCTCGTGCTGCTGGTTCCGGTGCTTGTACTGCTGCCGGGGTAGGTGCTGGTACTGGCCGGTCGGGCTTTGTGGGGGATACCAGCTGTACCGTCAGAGCGGGAAGCAAGGAGAGGGCCCCGATGGCCGCGAGGACGATGGCCACCGCGCGGAATCCCAGCCGCCTGCGGCTGCTCTCGCGGGGGCGATTGCTTTAGAGGTAGGGAGACGGCGTGGCAGGGGAGGGACGGGGGGAAGGAGGGAGGAAGGAGCGGATGAGGAGCCGAGCACGCCGAGGGGTCGATATTTGCGCTCAAGAGTTGTGCGGCAGTATATACGTCAACAGCAAGCAATAGTAATCGTCGTACGGTAGACGTGTACAGCAGCTTGAGCAATAGTGCGTGGCACTAGTGCAAGGAGTAGCAGTACCAGTAGTGTACAGTACCAGCAGCTTACAGCAGTAGCAGTACTTACAACTTACAGCAGAAGCAAACGTCTACGTCAGCCGTAGCACATACGCAGTTGTATGGCAGCAGCAGCCCACAAAGCAGATGATAATTGCTTCGTGCTCTTCCACAGATATCCTATGGCCGTTCGTTGTTGGGTCGTCAAAACAAACAACCAAGCAAGGATGCAGTATACGAAAATACCAGGCATCAGGTACACAGCCATGTATACCCGGTACCTGGTACCAGGTATCACATAAGATCGATACAACAAGAATGAACACCAAGTTAGTTTTGTTTTCAGCAGCTGCAGTCACACGGTTAGTCAACAGTCGTTAGCCAACAAACGTTGGTCATCAGTCGTTGGTCAACAGTCTTTCGTCAAGAGTCGTTAGTCAACAGTCTAGTTCCGCCCGCGGGAGGTTGTCATAATTTCGTACTTTCTATCATAGCTCAGCCCGCGGAATCCAACTTTTCCGTAAAAAACGGATTTCTGGGGGCGATCTTGGGCAACATTGGATCAGAAGCGGCGTGATTTTTGTGCGCTGCACACACTTCGTTCGACGAAATCAACGGCAGCGTCCTGAAATCCGAACGAGGCGGGCTCGTTAGGGGCTCCGACTAACCCTTGGTGTACAGTGCTCACACTACGGCCGGCGATGTGTGGCCGGCGCCGACCAGGCTTCTGTCAACTCTCGATCATCTCCCAACGGGCAAAAGCGAACAATTTTTCGGGGCCTTGACGGAAGATCACCAGACAGCGCGGGTAACCTCTCACGCCCTAGAGCATGGGTCAACATGAACTCTTCGGCACTGCCACCCATTTTCGTGTGACCTTGTCCGGAATGAAGAGGGGCGGTCGTGGGTTGTCTCTCAAGATCGAAGGTCAATCGTGGTTGGTGCACAGCAGTGTTGACCGAGACTTTATGAAAATTGGCCAATTGGGCCGCTTGACAAAAAAAGAGCCAGAAAGAAATATTTTCAACTTTTTGCTCCATTTTGGCCCACACCGACGGCGCGAAAACCCCTTCAGCAAAATACTCGGAGAAAATTCGTTCAACTATCGCCTTGCCATTAGCAACGGTCTCAGTGGCCGCGGATCTGAGCCACGGCTAGGAAAAGAGAAGGAGAAAATAAAATTGCGAAGACGATAGATGGGAAGAGAAAACGGCATACGAGTAGCTCGTGTCAGAAGTAGGCCCTGGCTATAAGGCGCACTTAAGGTTCACTTTTGGTATACAGTCAAGGCAAATGGCTCAAGGCTCGCCGAAGGCAAAACAACGTTTCAAGGCAAAAGCCTTAACGGCCTAAGCGAGCCTTACTAGCCTTGACCAGATAGGCACGAGCCTTCAAAAAAGCCTCAAGCGCGCATCTCGCTTTCGCATATGTCCATAATAGAGGGGGACGTGCCGGGCTTGTGACGTACATCATGCTACATGGCGGGACATGTACACATGGCGGTAGTGTTGATTGGTGTTTTTACCGCACAACTCAATAGGTGCACCGTTGAACAGGACATTACGTGTATTTGGGCACGTTGGGAGAACAAGAAACAAGCCTAGGGAAATATGACGTGGTCGCCACTCAGACCGGTGCGATGCCACGGTAGATCTCGCCGTGGGCGCGCGCGCGCACTTTCAGGGGGGGGGAAAGTGCTGCAGCGGAAGACTATTGAAAGAAACGTAATAATAGTGTTACCATCGCTGATTCAACACAATTTTCAAGTTGGCCCTGCCTTTTCAGCATCCGCCGCAACAACACCATTGCATGCCCATCCAAATAGCAAACAGGCAAGAGAGTACGGGATGCCTGCCAAGTGGTGCACTGCTGTGTAACTGTGCGCCATGTTCTTGCTCAGAAAAGCTGCGACGCTCATTAGACTGCAGAGCAACGGGTAGCGGTTCACAACACACCGCCGTGGATGGTGGTGTGCATCCATCAACTGCCAGCTGCACAACACGACTATCCCTAGAGATACGTTTACGAGTGCAGGGAAAGAACTTGGATTCACGCATTCCGCTTGGATTCACGCATTCCCGCGGGGGCTGAGGAACTATGATACATCTCAACGCCTTCCTCCCCCTCTCTCTCCGCGTCATCTTCGCTGTCGTGCTCGCTGCCAACCACCTGATACGTCTCAACGCCTTCCTCCCCCTCTCTCTCCGCGTAATTTTCGCTGTCGCGCCCGCTGCCAACCACCTTCACCGGACACGCACGGACACCCTGCCTTGCTGAGACACGACCGTTCGCTGAGTCACCATCGCTCGCTGAAGCATCCCTGGTCGCTTAGGCACCACCGGTCGCTAAAGCACCACCAGTCGCTGAGGCCCCTGGTACCTCGTGAGCTAGCGCGCTGACGTCTGGCGTATCTCTCCGCGTATCGTAAAACATACGCAAATGTGTGAGCCCATGTCCCCCAATTTAGGGAGTTCCAGTCTAACGGGGTTATTGTTTTACGCGATGATCGCCATAAACGTCCATGAAACGCCTCTTGCGTCGTCAGGTAACGAGCCTTACCACAGTAAGGCTGATGAGACTCAAAACAGCTCTTGAGGCACGCCCTTCTCAGACAGCGACGTCAAGGCAATTTTTAAGGCAAGCCTTAAAAGCCAGGGCCTAGTCATCGGAAGGCACACCGGAAAGTGTATGGCGCGACTGCCACTAAATTTCTTTCTTTAATTGTTTGTTATCCTTCGGGAGATGGGGAAAAACTAATCTTGAGCTCACCACACTTCCACGTATTTCCATACACGTCGTGCGTCAATTCAACTCAATAGCATTCGCCATCAATCCAGCGTTAGCTGGCGTGTCCGCGAATGTATTTTCATACATACACGTCGTGCATCAATATAACTCAATAGCATTCGCAATCCACGTTAGCCAGTGTATTTTCATACACACACGTCGTGCATAAATCTAACTCAACAGCATTCGCAATCCAGCGTTGGCTGGCGTGTCCGCCAGTTCCCGTGACAGCGATAGCGCGAGCTGTCCCCACGGGCGGTCCCCGCTACTACTCCGGCAGCGCAAGCTATTCTACTAGTATACGGATGCGCAAGTATGTGGACCCGACCCATGGCCACTACCACCACCCGAGCATTGATGAGACATCCCCGCCTTTCACGCTTGTACAAAATAAACAAGTTTCCGTGCTAATACTCGTATGTAGGAGTTACTTGTGCGGTGATTTGAGACATGTCGATGTCGTCTAGAAACTCATGCTTCCTCGAGCTCTACAAATCTCGGGAAGACGTCAGAGCACTACTACAACCCCGGGAAATACACATATTTGGGATGTTTCGACATTACCCCCCTCTGAAGCCCCAACTGCCACGTCCTTGGAGATAAAACACTTGGCATTGCTGTTTTTTATTCCCCCAGGAAAGAGGGTTAACCCCTTAGAGCCCCCGAACCCCTCCCTATCGTAAATCCAAGTAATTTTGTCCCCATTAAGGGGTTTCCAGATGTAAAAGGGTTAAGGGGAACCCTTGTGCACTCAATTCAACATCACCACAACAGCAAAACTCAAAACGGTTCAAACCCGAACACTTACCCCAAATTCCAAGAACTATTACAGCAGATGTACCGGCCGTCTATATATAGGATGCCCCCACGCCGTAAAAAATCTCCGCCCTCCCCTCACCGGTTGTACGACTTACAGGATATACTCGACAAACTGATGCTTTTCCTTCCACAGCTGTCAGATTTTGCCCCCCTCAAGAAACGGGGGTAATAGTTTCCGTGCACAGACTGATTAACATCACCATGTTGACCCTGGTACAAGCTACATTGTAGTTCCAAGGGGAGTCGCCGACCTACATCCTTAATGAGGACACACACCCAGTAATACGCGCGATCGGAGTATCACACACAGCTTGCAAAGATGAGTTTCGACGAAATCTTAGTCTTCGATCTCACAGCTGGGATGTATCGTCATTTATTACATATTTATATAATACTGGCCCAGACTAAATTTCATATTTGAAGAAGGGTGTGGTCCTTTGTCCACACCATCATTACCATACCGGTGATTGCTTCCGAATTTCTTATTTCCCCGCAATTTTCAGTTTGGTGGATTTCTTAAGGGGCGCCTTCTTATGAAAGGGCGGACATGTACAGTTAGCAGTGTACAATAGAGGTATTAATGCATTAATAGTGTACAAATGGCAGGGTAGGCTACGTATAGAGTGCAGCAGAAGTGGTTTGTACCTGGTAGTTTTATTTCTACAACTAATCCAGAATAAATATCAGCGCCCATGGTCTGGATTTCACCACTGTACTAACAGCAATATAACGTACCGGTCGCCCCGGTGGTCTTAGTGGTTACCCTCGAACACTATTAATACGAGAGTTGGTCTTTGAGGTCGAGTCCCACCGTGGTGAGATTTTGAAAAAAAATATATACTGTTGAGAGCCCCTACTAGCCACGTGGGTAGGCGTGATTCGATGCGAGTCGACGAGGCAAAAAAGTGCTGAATAATCCTCGCGATAAAAATGAAGGCACGTAGTGGGGAGGGGGAAGAACGGCCCGCTACGTGACCCCGGATCTGAATTACTACTATTAATACGAGTGCCGGGAGGGAGTGCGAGAGCAGTGCTGGGATAATAAATGGGATGTGCAAAAAAAAAAAAAAAGCATGGCAACTCATTCCATTCAATCTGCAGGGGGAGGGCAAGGCGGAGAGGGCAGAGAGCAGGGACAGAAGGCAGTACGTAATAATGCAAGATGAATAGTCGGTCTCCCAACAGTGACTAGCCCATCTACAGAGCAAAAAAGGTTCGAACGCACGACCTTCTGATGCGAACACGAAGGAATAAGAATAATACACGCTCGGTATACGGGGCGCAGCTCCTTGCAATCCTAAAACTGCAGCACTCTCTAGTATTAATAATAGGTGCAAGCCAGAGAGGTACCTTACCGCTTTTTCGACAACGTTTTTTTTTTTTCAGATCCCCCTGGAGATCTGCGTAAAAAAAGGTAAAACTCCATACACTTTCGTTTGTGTACCAGTTTTTGTCCATCAAAATCTTTGACATACTCTGTAAATCATATATACCCTAACCCTAATCCGGTCGCCCCGGTGGCGTATCAGGTTATCCTCGAGCCTGGTATAGGTCAGTTTCGTGAGTTCGAGCCCCGCCGAGTGCATACTCGTATAAATTCGTTGGGACTTTTTCTTGTGCACAAATTGACTTGCGGAAAGCGCGAGAGCGTGAGTCAGCAACATTCGATGAACAATCGACGAGCAGTGGGATTGCTGAACCCTATGCGCGATAAAAATTGAAGGCAAGAACCGGGGAGGAGAAGGGATGACACCTGTGACCACGGCTTGTCCAGAAGCTGGAAAGTGAAAGTGTGCTAAAAAAAAAAAAAAAAAAAAAAAAAAAAAAAAAAACTTACCCAATGAAACGTAACAACCAATGTACGGTGAAACCCCCTTCGTTTAGTACACAGTGTACGTCAACCTGTAGCACTCTCTATTATGAATAATAGTTGCAAGCCAGAGAGCTACCAAACTCTCTATTATTAATACTAGTCGCAAGCAAGACAGCTACCTAACCGCTTTTTCGACACATTTTTTTTTTTCGTTCTTTTTAGATCCCCCTGTGTGTGTGTGTTCTTCACATTACACCGTTCTTCTACTCGTCGACATCCAGCACACCCAGTGTCCGTACTGATTCTTCACCCTAGAAAGATCAGCTCTGTGGTCACAAGCTACGACACAGAGATAATGCATCGTAATGCATTCGACAACGCAATGTCATGCCCTAGTACTGGGTACGACAGGCACAACATACATACGTCAGCAACATAAATACATTGGAAGAGAGAAATACGAAATAAACAAAAACAAAAACAAAAACAAAAACAAAAACAAAAACAAAAACAAAAACAAAAACAAAAACAAAAACAAAAACAAGAACAAAATAATAATAAGAAAACAAATAAAAACAAAGATAAAAATAAAACAAAAAATGAAACAAACAAAATGAAGGGGAAATCGAAGAAACAACCCAACCGGAAAGGAGAGTGTGTGTGTGTGTTCTTCACATTAAACCGTTCTTCTACTCGTCGACATCCAGCACACCCAGTGTCCGTACTGATTCTTCACCCTAGAAAGATCAGCTCTGTGGTCACAAGCTACGACACAGAGATAATGCATCGTAATGCATTCGACAACGCAATGCCATGCCCTAGTACTGGGTACGACAGGCACAACATACATACGTCAGCAACAGAAATACATTGGAAGAGAGAAATACGAAATAAACAAAAACAAAAACAAGAACAAAAAACAAAAACAAAATAAGAAAACAAATAAAAACAAAGATAAAAATAAAACAAAAAATGAAACAAACAAAATGAAGGGGAAATCGAAGAAACAACCCAACCGGAAAGGAGAGCCAAAGCTCGGAAAAGAAACATAATAAAATGAAATAAAATAAAATAATGAAAAACCAGAATAAGATACTCCGAACACGAGCCAAAAACCTGGACACGGAAGGAGGGAACAAAGGGGAAAAAAATACCCCAGAAAAAGACGAAAAGTGCTATGTACCTACTAGTCGGCCTGGTACCTTGCTACCCTGTCTGCCATCTCCTTCCTGCCTTCGTCCACCGCGGTCTCCCTTCTATTCCTCCTGTTGCCCCCCCTGCCCCCATTCCCTTGGACGGCTTTCCTTCTACTCCTCCTGTTTCCCCCCCTCCCCCTTTGTGTTCTTCTCATTAAGCCAAAATACCTGAGCAAAAAACTTGGTATCCAGCTGCACTGAACCTCGTGTTGCCGGGCCGTCGAGTTTCCTGCAGGCCAATGAAGTCACAGCCGAGTTGCTGGCCTTTCGCCAGTACACGCTCGTCATGCCCATACCCGTTCTTCCCCTTTACGGCCAGGGTACGCACGTTGTAGGTCGCTACCGCCACAAGTGCCGCCTTCCGTCTCTTACGAGTCTCGCGTGCTGCTTTCTCAGCCAGTCGACGAGAGGCTCGTCCCCTCCTCCGTTTCTGTTTCTGTTGTTTCTTTTTTGTCTCTATTAATGTGATGATTGTGGCTCTCCGTTTCGTAGCCCGGTTCGCGCCTTGGTTTCCGCTGGCTGGGTGCAGCCGTCCCAGCCAACGCCGACACTCCCATCCTTCCTGTCGTGCATGCGTACCCACGCGGTGGCCAGCCTCTCCACTCCCCAAGCTGCCCACGCTGCGCTCTCTGCTGTGGTGATGTACCCGTCCTGCCCCGGGGATGAACTCCTCGGCGTCGGGGTTAAAAAGAAAACCCATCACCACCACCCCACGCGGTCCTTAGAGTGAGCAGTTCACTAGCCAGACCGCGCAAGGTTCCCTCTCTACCCAGCCCGAGGCTCGATGCCCGTGTGACTGCCGCTAGACCGCTGCAGGTCCTCGCGGGCTTCCTCGGCCCACCCCAAGGACGGGGCAGGCCGAAGGAGAACGGTACGAAAGTAGAGTAGATCCGGGCAAAAAAAAGCTCAAGCTCCATACACTTCCGTTTTCGCACCAGTTTAAGTCCATCAACATCTTTGACATAGTCTATAATTCATACATACCCTAACCCTAACCCTACAGCAATGAAACGCAACTAACCAATGTACGGTAAAACCTCCTTCGTCTCGTACACAGTGTGCGTCAACCATGTTGTCGACAAAGTGGTAAGCTCTACTGGCAAGCCACACGAGTACGGTTCGCGCTTGCGCGCTCACGGCCCCCGGGGTTGGATCAGGTCCCGGCCCCACCAGAAGCCTACGGGCCCGTACAACGGAGAAAACAACACCCACCATCTCGGACAATAGTGCATCCGAATCCGAAAATGAGATGGGCTTCGGGCCGCAAAACCAGACGGGCAGAATCGGATCGACAACCAACCACCAAAATGAAAAACAATTTTACAAATACACAGTTTTATTTTTCGACAAAGTGCTCGCGAACTGATCAACAACCGTCGCTCGACTACGTGTACTCGTATACACAAGTTCACCGCACCAGAGCATGTCAGCGTACGCAGACGAAGCTTGATAGGTGGGGCGAGGGAAAGCACGCCGGGTGCGCTTCACGTGAGGAGAGTTGTCTTCCCCCTCGCTCCCGTCAATCTCGTGCATAAACAACGACTTGTCGGGGACGGTGGCTGTTCTCGTCCTCGGTACGAGTGGTGTGTGTTTCGTGTTTGGCGAATGCTGCAATCTCGACCGCAAGGAGAGTGGCAACGCTCTCGTAGCCGTCACCATCTCTATGATATCCGATCCCATCGGCTCGTGGTGAGGCTCAAGGTGTGTGCCAGAGGGTAGCGGGACACAGCCGCCGCAGCAGCACTGACACGCCTATGATACGTGTTGCTTGCTCAACAGTTAGATATGTCTTTGGCGTTTCTTGTGTTCCCAGTGCCTTTAGTCCTGGGATCTGCCGTGCAAATTTCCAACGATGCCACAACCCCCTGCTTTTCAACTCCGATCTCAGGCATGAAATGATTCCATCATTTTGTAGCCATCTCCTCCCCAACTCAATCCAATTTCATGAGCAAGCTGGCTCTGTTGCCAGTCACCAATGAACTCGATACTTGATCTGACTTACACAAATTGGCTCTACGCGTCCAACCGGCATGTTTGAAAATCTGCCCCCTGTCGCTCACCAACTCGGTACTTTGTGTGCCTTCTTTCATCTGTCTGTCGCTAACGGCCAGTTTAATAGACCGGCCTGGTCGGGCGCCTTGTGCCGTTACATGTTGCAACATATCACCGCCCGTCTTTTTTTGCTTTGGTCCTGTCACGACGAAAGCCGCTAGCTGTCGTAGCTATCCAGCTACTTTCGTCTAGGTACACAGCAAGCTAGAGATCGACACACAGAGATACACAGCAGGCCGAGATCAAGCTGCATCGCGGGGCGTGATACTTTGGTCGGTTCCGACGATTTCTTGTTTCTAGAACGGGAGCTGTCCCAACCTTGAGCATTCTCTCTCGGATAGCATGGATACAACAGTTGCATCGGCCGAAAGGCCAAGATTTGTGTGCCTTCATGTGTGGGGCTGTCGCGCCAACCGTGACCGGTCTGGTCGGGAAAACCGTGCCGTCACAGGCGCTAGCTAGCTGTCGTACACAGTTGTCCAGGTGACTCTCTCCATCTATCGCGACCGAGATCAGGGGCTACGTTCTCCTATCTTTATCTGCTGCTGCGGCCATGTGGCTGTCTAGCTACAGCTACAGTATCTCTCTTTCCATCGATCACGACCGATCTCAGTGACTACGGGGCCCGACCGTGTGTGTGTGCTTGTCCTGGTTATGTGGCGAGGTACACAGCAGCAGTGCGGGGTTCGAGCGCACGCATTGGTTTGGACGAGGAAGGGTGTGCATCAGGGTTATACTTGGGGCGTGCGGCGGTGCGCTGGCGCACCTTTTCGCGAGAACTCCGCTTACTGAACCTTGAGCCGGAGTCAATGTGCCGCTTGCCGCACCCCCGTTTTTTTGTGCCGCACCTTTTTTCGCCTGCACCTTGGTTCGCCTGGAGCGAAAAATAATGTGCCACCTCCCTTTCGCCGTAGGCGAGAGAAAAAAATGGGTCCGGTTTCGACGTAGGCCTTTCATCTTCCGGTCATTTCGCCGTAGGGGGGTTGGTTTGGGCCCGTTTCGCCGTAGTCGAACTCTGTGTTGGGTCCGTTTCGCCATCGACTAAAAAACACAGGCTGTTTTCCAACGCAGGCGCTGTCTAAAACTTCGAATCGCGTAATGTGAAGCTTTTTCGCAGGAGGCGCAATTTTTGAGGCCCCTCTTTTCCCATGTACATGCTCGACACTCGACGCCCCGACTCTCGAGACTCCCTGCTGTGGAGCATCGCACACAGCCTGTCAGGCTTGCTCTTGGTCTGACTCTGACGGCGGAACTCTGTCCCAACGCGCTCTAATACAAGTGTGTTCTCTCGTGAGCGTGTCAAGTGGATAAGGAAGCTTGTGTTTGAGCGATGCTCGCCCTGAGCCAAGGCCATTTCTTACACCATCGGATTCCTACAGTCGAAAACGGCCCTTTTTAACTGGACTTTTTTCGACTGGATTCTTCTGGTCCTTCCTAGAAGCGGTTGGTGTGAGGGAATACTGCTGTATGGCAGTCGAAAATTGGTTGGCAGCGCTGTGCTTCGCGCGTTCTCCGCGAGCAACGCGTGCTTCGCGCACGACTAACCCTCGTCCAAGCAGGTTGGTGGCGTTGGGCTTAGCCGAATGCTGCCAAAGCTACGTTCGTGGCGTTGCACACAGCCTAGAGCCGCCAAAGCTACAGTAGGCGTAGCCGTTGTTGACAAAAATGCATCGATACCACGCGCTGCTGCCGTCGTGTTATACACGCTGCTGGCGAGCGGAGCTAGGAATGCGTCACGCTGACTTGCGGCGAGAAGCACCAGCAGTGATAGCCAAGCCAGCTTCGGCGCTATTGCATTATACTGCCGTGTGGTACCTGGTATGGATGTGTGGGCGGGCGGGTGTGTGTTTGGTGGTGGGACGAGCGATGCGATGGGATAAAAAAACATGCGTAAAACTTTTTCGACTAGATCCGAAAGTCGGCAAATTCAGTCGAAAAAAGTTCAGTCGAAAAGGCTATTTTTCGACTGTGTAAGAAAGCCCGATTTGGGCTTTTCATTGAATCGAAAAAGGCCGTTTTCGACAGACAAATCCGACTGACTGTGTGAAAAATGGCCCCGAGCATTCGCCGACGACCATTTGACCAAACGTGATGTTTTTGTTTTTGTTTCTGTTTTTCTTTCTTGTTTTTGCCTTCGCACTTCTTTCTCCCTTCGTGCGAAGTATGTTATCATACCGTTTCTGTACGCTAAAAGGACCCCTGCTGCCCGCCTGCTACAAGAGGGGGAAAAGAGCGTGGAAGACGCACATTGTGAACAGATATGCGCAATATCTACGCATTTAATGTTCAAATTTTGGCCTCCGCCGGCCCTCCGGGGAGAGGGTCTGGCGGGGGGGCGCACCGAGCCTTCGGCTCGTGGTGCGGGGCCGCACCACGGCCTCCGGCAAATGCGAAGCGCACCCGGAACTCCAAGTCTACCAAGTATAACCCTGGTGCGCATGACCATGGTAACTGGACCCCGGTGCGCATGACCATGGTAACTTGGACTCCGTATTTCATATTTTTATCATGTTTTCATACCGCCACGTATTACTATATACAGCCGTACGACCGAGGGCGCCCGGACAGTCTTTTTTCGATACCCAACACCAAAAATGGTCAGAATGGACAACTAACCGGAGCGCTGTGATCGGAGGGACGATTCAGCAGAAAAGAGGTTTTTCGTTCTTTTTTTTTTCCATTTTTTCCATCACAACCGGAGCGCTGTGATCGCAGGACGATTTAGAATAAAACAACTTTTTCTTTCACTTATGCCAATTACGTGGTTTTAGAGACCCTCCCTGCGCTGAACAATTATTTTCCATTTTTACATCACTTGGTTCTCAGCGCTGGGGGGGGGGGGGCGTCTCTAAAACCAAGTGATCTAGAAATAGAAAAAAATTGAAAAAAAAACTGGGGTCTTCTAAATCGTCCTGCTATCACAGCGCTCCGGTTATAGTTTTCCGTTCTGACCATATTTGATATGAGGTGTATGCCATCCCACTCCCTGGGCACCCTCGGTACGACTGCAATTTTCCAGTTCTTCAGCGCAGTCACGTAAGGTCACAACTGTCATGTTTTCAGCTGAGACGCAACGAGGCCGAGGTCGACCCATAATACGAGTTCGACCAAATCAGAAAAAATATAAAACACCAGGGACGAGTATCCGTCGTATTTACAAACAGCACAGGCCGAGCGCGGCGGTGGGGAG
The DNA here is from genome assembly GCA_012845835.1 of Undaria pinnatifida. Lineage (NCBI taxonomy): Eukaryota > Phaeophyceae > Laminariales > Alariaceae > Undaria > Undaria pinnatifida. Next base: position 10,046,940 of record JABAKD010000028.1, read on the forward strand.
CAATCATTGATCTGGACGGTAATTGTGCAAGGCCATGGGTCCGTGGTTTTTTTTCACGTTTTCGTACCGGTACATACACCATTTTGAAATTTGAAATCGAACGCCGCAGCAGCCTAAGCCGGTCATATTTTTCAGGCAACAGTTTTAAAGTTTTGGAGACGCGGCAAGGCCGAGATCGCTAGAGTATCCGTCATACTAGCAAACAGCACAGGGCCATGAGGGGCGGCGGGAACACGGTGGGGCGGCACCGTTCCGCAGTCTTCGTGACATCTTACATTCGATTTTACGTCACAGCAGTTGCAAACAGCGCAGCACGGGGGCGGGCTTGGCGGCGGGGCGCGGGGTGGGAGCGGGGTGGGGCCTCTCACCCCGCGCCCCGCCCAGCCACCAAGCCAAGCCCTCGTGTGCGTTCCTACGATGGCCTCGCCAACTCCTTACATATATATTAATAGTAGACTGGCGGAATGCATTCAAGTTCGTACGAAACCAAGTGACGTAATCTGTAGTTTATTGCAATTGCAGCAGAAAGGGGTGGACGGAGGCTATATACCTCGCACTCAACCGTAGCAGCAGTAGACAAGCGTCACTGGGACCCGCGTGAAGAGCAACCACTCTGCACGCCATCAGCAAACTTATACTACTACTAGTACTACTAGAACTACTCACTGCTGTTTCGGATTGTTACCACGCTTGTTGCCTCCATGAAGCGTAGAAAACCAACTCTGGATGTCATTTTCGGATGTGATTGTAGACGAAACTGGGGCCCCATTTTCGGGAGCTGACTTGCGACCCGAAAAACGTTCATTTTCGGATCCAGAAACGGTGCTATAAGAGATGGCCTCAAACCAAAGACACACGCTACGATAGAGGTAACACTATTTTGTATAAGAAATGGTTCTGAATGACCGGGCTCCTTGACCCAAAATGGTCGGAATTCCGATATTTTTTTTGCGATATTTTTTTGTTGTATACCCACCACAGAAGGAAGCCATGTGATGGTTCATCTGGTATGACTATCATATCATAGCAGTGTCAGTTTTCTCCAAATCGGGTTAGGGGAGAAAGAAAATGAAAATCGAAAGCTCCTCAAGTGAGAAACAACAGGAAAAAAAAAAGAAAAAAAATCGCAACTCTGCCGTAGCGCGTGTCCACAAAATGGCGCCAACCTAAGAAGAAAATCTAAAAACCGAACAGACTTCGCCTTTTGGGCGGGGGGAAGAGGAGGGCGTCCAAACGGAGCAAACACAGAAACACAACAGCAGAAAAAAAAAAGTAGTCAACGGTCGGCGTGCGGTGCGAGCACTGATGCACCCTCCAGCTTGCGGTAGAGACGACGCTCAGCCCCGAAAAAGAGTGGAGTGTGCCCACACAACCAGCCGACCATACCCTGCTGCTGCGAAGGTACCGGTGTCCCGAAGCGCGATATTAGGGCTGGATAAAGTACAGGTAGGTGTTGGCCAAACAGCATCATTTGCTAGAATACACGATTTTAGGTTATACACCAGCAGCGTTCAATTCAACTAGGGACGACGCCACGGGTCACAGTTTTGGCTGCGCGATGATGGAAACTGCATTGACTCGCACCAGCGGCATCAATCAGGGACGACGCCACGGGCAACAGTTTCGGCTGCGCGATGATGGAAGTTGCATTGACGGGCACCAGCGGCAGTGTTGTCGTGTTGTCCATATATTGTCTGCTCATCAGTCTCCTGTGTGTCTCGTCCACAGATGTTGTGGGCGTGTCGGCCCGTTGGCCCCCCGCTTGGGTGCTTGGGTGCGGTTGCGGGTAATCATTTCTGGGCTTTTCGCTTGTAGGGCCTGCATTATCGAATAACAAGCCAAATCGAGATTCGATTGTTTTGTTTAGAATTGAACTCAATTTGCACCTGATTGTTCGGAAAATGAATCACCGAGCAGGTATTTTCACACTTCTTGCGAAAAAAACAATCACCAAGGAATGGTAAAAAATTACTTCTTTCGTCGAATGTCATCGAAAAATACACTCAAATTGGGGAGTTTATGCAGCTACGAAGACGTGGCATATTCCGTGTAACTGACGTCGGCCACGCGAATTGATGCCGTGTCGTCGGCTTTTTGAGAGGCGAGAAGCGACAAGCCACCATTGCGAATAGGACCACCGCGGCAGCCGCAGCGCGACCTCCGGAGGCCCTTGGCACAGCCTAGACCGCCTGCGACGCCTCGACAACAATCGAGACCGCCGCAAACTCAGGTTTTCTTCGCCCTGCACCTCAAAAGTTACATGACCAACCACATCACAACTTCGCTCAGAAGTTCGACCGCTATGTCCCCGTCGCTGCTGCGTGTGGGTGGGGATGGGGCTGCGCCAGCCCACCCAAGAGACGCCTAGAGATTTCGCCTCCTAGCTTCCGTCGGCAAATACAATCTGCCGCTAGCCGCGGCGCTCCGGGAAGGATGCAAGCCATCGCTCGCCTCGGTCGTTGTCCATGGGTGTTCGTTGGCCCTTTTGCGTTTTTTTAATTCTACGACATACTACCCCGTTCCTCGATATGAAGCAGGGTCGTATTTTTGGAGTGTCTTTCATGAAACTCGAAAAAAAAAATCGAATCACGATTTTCTCCTCGTTCATACGGGCCCTCAGCTTTTGCTTTAAGCCATCTCTAACAGCAGCGTATCCGAAACAGAAAATGAACGTTTTCGGATCGCAAATACTGTTTGGCTATCTTATACACCCGAAAATTGTTATATGTCAGGCTTCCAATGTCGGATATCGTTTTCGGGTCAGTCTCCAACTGAAATAGGGTGTCCATTTTCGGGTGAAAAAATCCCCAACCCAAAACGGCATCCGGATTTGGTTTACGCATGTCATGGGAGGCAACAAGCTTGCTAACAAGTCGAAAACAGCATTAGTACTGCTGTAGTAGAACAAGACACAAGACACAAGACACAAGACACAAGACACAAGACACAAGACACAAGACACACGCATCAGACACATCGATGTGTCTGCTGTGAGTACGCAACACGTATCATGGGCGTACTCGTGCTGCTGCTGCTGCTGCTGCTGCTGCTGTGTCCCGATATCCGCTCGCACACACCTCAGGCCTCACCTAGTGCCGATGGGATCGGATAGTGATGGTGACGACTACGAGCCTTGCCAACTCCTCGCAGTCGCGACTGCACCATTCGCCAAACACAGGGACACACACTGCTACGACTACTCGTATTTGTCGAGGACGAGGACAGCCGCCGTCTGCGAAATGTCGTTGTTTATGCACGAGATCGTCGGGGGCGAGGAGGAAGACAACCCTCCTCGCGTGAAGCGCACACGGCGTGTTTTCCCTCGCCCCACCTACAAAGGTTCATATGTGTGTGCGCTGAGATACTCTGGTGCAGCGAACCCTTGCGAGTATGTACGTGGTCGAGCGATCGCCGTTGTTGATTACTATTCGCGAGAACTTTGTTCAAAAAACAATCTGCAAAGTCGGGCTTCATTATGGGTCTTCGATCAGATTCTGCCCGCCTCATTCTGCCGTCCGAAAATCATGCTCTTTTTCTGTTTCGGACGCATTTTCTGTTTCGGATACGCTAGTACTGGAGTATAAGAGATGGACTTACGTCGTCTCTTATCACACCGTTTCTGGAATCCGAAAACGAACTTTTCAAGGTCGCAAAACCCGTTTGGCTATATTTTAGACCCGGAACTCGTGATTTTTCAGACTTCCATTGTCGGATATCATTTTCGGGTCGGCCTCCGCCCCCAAAAGGGGATCCATTTCCGATGAAATCTCCATCCGAAAATCAGGGTCAGGCCCAAAATACAACATAATTTTTACGAGCATAATCAGCCTTTTTGAGCATAGGAAAAAGCATAAGTGCGAGGACCAAATGCTCGAGTATACTGTAGCTAAAAGAGCATACACACATACGGGCCGAGCATTACCGCTTCATTTTGGGCAGAAAGCCTGTGGATGAAGGGCACAAAAGGTGTTTCGAGACATTACCAAAAGCGCCTGGTGTTTAATAATTCGATTTTTTAAGTGATGCTTCGATTTAATTAGACGGAGAGATACTACTGCGCAGCCGGTCGCCCCGGTGGTCTTCTAGTGGTTACCCTCAAATACTACTAGCGTTGGTCCCTATCCTTGAGTTCGATTCCCACGGCGGTGATGAGATTTGCCTCTATTGGCAACAATGCAACAACAACAAAAATGATCAACTAACTGCTGAAAGCGCCTAGCAGCGTGGGTAGGTACAATTCGACGCGAGTCCACGAGGGAAGAAAATGCTGAATTCTTCTCGCGACAAAAACGAAGGAAAGTGCCACAGTGGGGAGGGGGGAGGAGGGCCCGCTATGTGACCCAGGATCTGAGTTACTACTGGGAGGGAGGGCGAGAGTAGTGCGAGAATAATAAATGGGATAACGACAAAAAAAAAAGAAATACAAATAAACGAGCATCGCGCGAGCTCCCACACACAGGGCATCGGAACTAAAGTGGTACAAAGAGACACTTCAAATCCCATGTGTGAGGGTGTTCTACATGGTATTGTGTTCTTCACCATGGATGGAGCTATCCCTATCCCTAACCCTAACCCTAACCCTAACCCATAGGACATATACCGATGACTGCCCCCTAGTGACGTCACCGGGGTGGAATGGTTGGAAAAAACACATTAATGTGCATCCCTGTAATGCGGCGTTCTGCTTCCTGCTTTCGACATCCTACTGAATGATGATGTAGCACTCACTGCTTGCTGTGGTTGGCCGCAGCTAACGCTGTATGCCGGCGTGCTGCTTCCTGCTTTCGACATCCTACTGAATGATGATGTAGCACTCACTGCTTGCTGTGGTTGGCCGCAGCTAATGCTGTATGCAGTCGAATTGCTGGGCTATATCGCATAACTTCGGAGGGGGGGTGCAGTTTTGCTGCTGTGCGACGAATGGCGAATGTTGTGAGAATCGATGGCCTTCAGAACACATTTCAATTTGTAGATTCAATGTGACACAAGTCTGCAAAATTTCAGGGGCTGACGTGCTCATTGATCATGCTTTGGCTGTTTGCGCAAGGTTCGCCCAGATATTTTCGAGGCGTTTGACTGTAAAGTTATTCTAACGACGCCAGCTGTGAGTTGGACGAATTTAGGGTCGATACTCATCTTGAGTACTACATCGATCGCTCGTTTCATATCTAATAATAAATATTACAATCAACAATACATAATAGTATTAGCATTACCACAGAGGTAGTAAATATATTACATGTAATGCGCAGCGGACAGCAGACATGAGGAAGCAAGGGATAAATCAAATAGGACCCAGCAGGCTGGTACAACAGACCAAAAAAACAACACTGACGAGGCCTGACCACCGATGAAAAGCATAACGGGTGAGCATAAAGCGGCATTTGAATCATACACGCAAAATATACCCGCCATTAAACAGAGCATAACGGGGGCGTAACCGCCGAAAAAAAGCATACCTCGTGAGCATAATTGCCTTGTTTTAGCATATGCTTTGCGACAAAAACGAACATAATAATTAGAGAAAAGAAGGCAAGGGTATGTTCGGTGCGGTACGTACCGAGGCGTACCGTCGGTATATACCGCCGGTATTACCGGTACCAGAAACTTCGATAAGTTCGGTACGGCATCAATACAGGTACCAGAAATTTCGGTAAGTCGGTACATCAATACCGGTACCGGAAACTTCGTTGAGTTAGGTACGACATCAATATCGGTGCCGGCGGTGCCGGTACAGACTTTCGTACCGGTACCGGACGCGTCGGCAAGTTCCGTACGAGGTCACTACCGGTGCCGGACATTTCGGTAAGTTCGGTACGTTTTCAATACAGGTACCGGACACTTCGGCAAGTTCGGTACGACATCAATACCGGTACGGGACACTTCGGTAAGTGCGGTATGACATCAATACCGGTACCGTATACCTCGGTAAGTTCGGTACATCAATACCGGCGGTACCGGTATGCACGTGATGTACCAGAGCCGGTACCGGTATGCACGTGATGTACCGGAGCCGGTACCGGTATGCACGTGATGTACCGGAGCCGGTACCGGTATCGGTACAACATCGATACCGGTACCAAACACTTCGGTAAGATCGGCACAACATCAACCCGGTACCGGACACTTCGGTACGTGTGGCACGATATCACCCCGATTACACCACATTGTGAAGTCATCCCTTGAAGCTTTACTTCCAGGCCGCACTCGAAGCCACACACACCCCGGTCTCCAAGCATCTTCCAGTACGCTCGGTATACCGAGAAAATGGGCACGCATGAGCAACCGCGTGAATTACCAGAATGAGGTGGCCTCCAACAGTGATGCCACGGCTTCTAGCGGCGGGTCATCTTCGCCAGCTCCCACACACACAAGCGCCGGCGGCAGAAGTTATCGACGTGGACGCGGAAAAGAAAGTCGTGCCGGCGATTTTACGTGCTCTCGTGTACAACTCGCGCACGGGAGACGGGTACGAGTGGTCGGCGGAGATGGTCAAAGCCGTCGAAGGTTTCCCGGTGCCGGCCGGTTTTCGGGGGAAAGGGACGCGTGAAGCTTCGCTTATGTACTCGATCGGCGCGTGCGTCGAACCGATCGACGAGAAGACGGCGCCCTGCTGATAATCAAAAGGGTACTTTACATTTTGAACAGCATACCAAGACAAAGAAAATAAGACAAAAATATTGAAAAAAAAGAACCAATTATAATTTACTTCATCTATATACCTCAGCGGGTACCGCCCGCCAATACCAGATTTGCTCTGTACATGTACCGACGGTTTATGTCCAGTTTATGTACCTAAGCGCAAGTGAGCGCCGGTACCTTGCCGGCGGTATATACCGCCGGTACTGCCGGTATATGTTTTCAAGTGTGTGCCGGTACCGGTACCGGTACCCGTACAGACTTTCGTACCGGTACCGGACGCTTCGGTAAGTTTGATACGACATCAATACCGGTGCCATAAACTTCGGTAAGTTCGGTACGACATCAATACCGGTGCCGGAAACTTCGGTAAATTAGGTACGACGTCAATACCAAAACCGGAGACTTCGGTAAGTTCGGTACGACATCAACACCGGTACCGGAAACTTCGGTATGTTCGGTACGACATCAATACCGGTACCGGCAGTACCGGTACATGCTTTTGTACCGGTGCTGGACAATTCGTAAACTCGGTACACCTAAAACACCGGTACCGGACACTTCGGTAAGTTCGGTACGATGTCAATACCGGTACCGGACACTTCGGTAAGTCGGTACGACATCCATACCGGTGCCGAGAATACCGGTACCGTACCGAACACACCCTTGATTTTTCATTATCGGCCTGACCCCACCGAAAAAGGCATCCGGATTGGGCTTTACACATGTCATGGGAGGCAACAAGCTTGAAAACAAGTCGAAAACAGTATTACTACTGCTTAAGGACACAAGACACATACGCATCAGGCACATCTATCTGTCTGCTGAGCAAGTAACACGTATCGTAGGCGTGCTCGGGCTGCTGTTGCTGTGTCCCGATATCCGCTGGCACACACCTCAGGCCTCACCACGAGCCAATGGGGTCGGATAGTGAAGGTGACGACTACGAGAGTCTTGCCAACTCCTCGCAGTCGCGATTGAAGAACTCGCCAAACACAAGAACACAATACTACTAATAATATTATGTTTGTAGAGGATGAGGACAGCCACCGTCTGCGACCTGTCGTTGTTGATGCACGAGATCGACGGAAGCGAGGGGGAAAACAGCCCTCCTCGCGTGCAGCGCAAACGGCGTGTTTTCGCTCGCCCCACCTACAAAGGTCCATCTGCGTGTGCGCTGAGATACTCTGGCGCAGCGAACTTGCGCGAGTATTGTTGTTGTTGTTGTTGTTCTCACATAAACTCGCATAATCAAGTTCGTGGTCACAGGACAGGCTCCAGTCACTCTGGAGTGGAGGAATACCTCAGGAAAAAAACTCAAAACCAAGAGCGATACCCGCATATATCATAGCTGACGCAATTCATGCATCCGCCAGAAAAATATAAAAAGTGAAATCGGGAGTCAAGCCTACGATGTGCCAGGTCCATACTGATACATACGTCGCACTACGACGCGCGCCTAAAAACCGACTACACCACTTGCCACCCAGAAAAGACTGACACGTATATATTACACGTGGTACCTATCACATCGCATACGTATAGTCAGACTCAAGTCAATTGGAAAAAAGAAAAAAAGAGAAAAACCTGGAAAAGAAAAGAAAGCGAATAACGAAGAAAAGAAAGGAAAAGAAAAGACAAAACAAGAAGAGGGAGCAAGGAAAGGGAAGGAAAAAAACACCATACTAGCAGAGACCCTAGGAACTGACTAAATATAACATTGGGCTCACAGAGGGTATCAGGTGCATCATCAATGGCACTGGGGGAAGAACGCAACAAGGCGAAGATGGCAGGGCGGCGATACGCTAACTTGTGACGGCCATTGGAAGGCCCACAAGCTTCAAGACGATGATGGCCAGACCCAGATTTCAGTCTCTTGGGCAGGACGCCCCCCCCCCTCCCTCCCCCCTCCCCCCCCCCCTCCGCCTCCCTCCCCCTGGCCGCTTACAGATGCCAACGGTGGATGGCGAGTATGTACGTGGTCTTTTCACGATAACTTCGGTCAAACACGATCTGTAAATTCGGGTTTCATTGTATGGGTCGTCGATCCGATTCTGCCCGTCTGATTTTGCGACCCGAAAAAACATTTAATTTTCGAATTTTGATACGCTATTCGGGCCCATAGTAACGAAGAGCATGGAAAATCGTAATTCGATTGTATTCTTGAATTTCATGAAAAATACACGAAAAAAACGACTCTGCTTCATATCAAGGAACGGAGTAGTGTGCCTTATAATAAAAATTCGCAAAAGGGTCAACGAACACCCGTGGGCAACGACCGAGGCGAGCGATGGCTCGCATCCTCCCCGAAGCGCCACGGCCAGCGGCAGATTTTTTTGCCGGGAGCGGCTAGGAGGCGATGGCTCCAGGCGTCTCTTGGATGGGCTGGCGCAGCCCCATCGCCCCACACGGGAAGCAGCGACGGGGACATAGCGCCCGAAGTTCGTCGTAAAACTTTCGACGTGCAGGGCGACGTAAAACTGGGTTTGTCACGGTTGTTTTCGAGGCAGCGCGGGCGGTCTAGGCTGCGCTAAGGGCCTTCGGAGGCCACGCTGCGGCAGCTGCGGTGGTCCTACCTCTCGCAATAGCCGCTTCTCGCCTCTCAATCAGCCGACGACACGGCACCAATTCGCGCGGCCGGCTTCCGTTACACGGAACACGCCACGTCTTCGTAGCTGCCTGCACAAACTCCCCAAAATTGAATTTCTTTCTTCTCTTAAATTCGACGAAGTAAGTATTTATGCATTTTGCCTTCATGTATTTGATCCTCATGAAAGATATAGGTCGGTGACTCCCCTGGATGTTGGCAGGGTCAACAGGACGATTATACTTGAAAAATAAAAATACACTTCACCTGTAAGATCGAATATTTTGTCGAAACTCATCTTGCAAGCTGTGTGTGATACTCCGATCGCGCGCATTACTGGGTGTGAGTCGTCATTAAGGATATAGGTGGGCAATTCTCCTTGGAACTACAAGTGTAGCTGTACCAGGGTAAACAGGATGATAGTCAGGCTGTGCGCGGGAACTATAAAACCTGTTTTCGAGGGGGACAACTCTGACAGCTGTGGAAAGAAATGTATCAATTTATCAAGTCTATCCTGTAAGTCGTATAACCAGTGAAGGGAGGGCGGAGTTTTTAAGGGCGTGGGGGAATGGGTTTGAACAAGAGGGAGCGTGGGGGGGGGGGGGGGGGCAACTCAATCTGTGCGCGGAAACTAAAAATCCGTTAATGGGGCAAATCTGACGGTTGTGGAAGGAATGCATCAGTATATCGTGTATATCCTGTGAATCGTACAAGTGAGGAGAGGGCGGGGTGTTCCAAGGGGTGGGGGGGGTTGGGGGGGGGGGAGGGGATTTCCAACAGCTTCAGGTCGCATAGATATGTAGGGGCTTGCTATACGCGTGGTGCTAGGTCTGGCGAAGGTGCGGGTGGTGAGGAAGGAGCGGGTATTGGGGGAGGGGGGGGGGGGTGAATTGGAGCTACGGCATGGATAGCTAAAAATATAATGAGGTGATATCAACTGCCTGGTAGTGTTTATTACTCTGGCAGATTTTGATTATAGGTGGGGCGTTTGAACCAGAGAGAGCGGGGGAAAGGGGGGAGGGGGGGGGGCGGAAATGCATTGGAGCTACGGCATGGATGGCTAGAAAAATAATGACGTGATATCAGCTGCCTGGTAGTGTTTATTACTCTGGCAGATTTTGATTTTAGGTGGGGTGTTTGAACAAGAGGGATCGGGGGGGGGGGGGGGGGGGCGGGCGGGACAACTCAATATGTGCGCGGAAACTATAAATCCTTCAAGGGGACAAATTTAACGGTTGTAGAAGGAATGCATCAGTGTGTATCACCTGCCTGGTATTATACACTGCACGGACGTCAGCTGTAAGACCGATCCGACGATTTCCTAGAAACTCATCTTTGCGAGCTGTTTACCAGGTACATATCTCAGCATCGTCGCGTCAGTTTTTTATCTCTGCAACCTGTGCATATTTTAAACATAAAAACACACCCCAGCTCAAGTCCAGCTGTGTAAACTCATTTTTGCAAGTTTTGTGTGATACCCCGATCGCGCGTAGTACTGGGTGTGTGTCCTCATTAAGGATATAGGTCGGCGACTCCCCTTGGAACTTGCTTTCTTTCTTCTTTTTCCATCCCATTTAATATCCTCGCACTGCTCTCGCGCTCCTTCCCAGTAGCGACTCAGATCCGGGGTCACATAGCGGGCCCTTCTCCCCCATCCCCACAACGGTACGTGCCTTCATTTTTATCGCGAGAATTGTGTGTTTGCGTTATTGGAATTCAATCTAAAAATTCAAGCAAATAATCCCGCCGAGCGAACTTTGAAGGAAGAACTTACCAAAACCGGCATGGAAATTCCAATTTGAGTGAACGATTTAGAGTGAACTTCCGTCAATAACGACCAGATCATACGATTGGCCTACCAACACCGGGCACACCGGCACAACAATCAGAGGGCACAAGCGCACAACCCACATGGCAGCACACAGCACGGATCGCCGTGCGGTGTGCTCGGCAGCGGTAGACACAACCCAACATTGATGCGGAGGCACCAAAGAGTGGCTGGGGAAGCATGGCGCGTACGCGCAACCTCAGGGGTAGGCGCTATTGAGCCAGCGCTCCCGCGCTTTCGACGATGTGACCTCGGTGTCTGCTGCTGCGTGATATCGCATTCGGTGCTGATTTTGTCAACCACCGTCCATATCCCACAACGCTGTCGCCGAAGCCTCCACCGCCACCGCCACCCACGCCGCACGGCCGCCGCCGCCGCCGCCGCCGCTGCTGCTGCTGCTGCTGCTGCTGCTGTGTGGCGGCTGTTGTGCTGCGGCTGCGGTTGGTGTCTCCTGCATTTGTTTCTAAAAAAAATAATAATAAACTGGCTGTTCTGTTGTTGTGATGATCGTGGTAATCGAGCCAGGCCGAGCTGCTGTGCCGCAACTCATCTGGCGGGGCCATCGCCACCGCCACCTCCGCCCCCGCCGCTGCTGCTGCTGCTGCTGCTGCTGTGCTGCTGTTTGTCTGATGGTGTTGTGCTGGGCTTGCCCGTCGGTGAGTCTAGGTGCTACCGCACCATGTCTAGATTCAAAATTTGTTGTTGCCTCCCCGCTCCCCGCCTGTGATATGGAGGCCGTGTACGCCTTTTCTGCGATTCGTTCACCGCAAACACAACCGAAAGCATGCCCGAGTGAATCTGGCCTTTTTATAGCATGATGGAAGAATTTTTAGTGAATTATTTTAACGCAAACACTCTAATATTTCAGCATTTTCTTCCGTCGTCGACTCGAGTCGACTGGTGCTACCCACGCTGCTATTGATAAGCGTTCTCAGCAGTTGATCCTTCATTGGCATTTTTGCTAAAAAATAAAAATATCATCGCCATGGGAATCGAACTCAAGGACCCACGCTGTTCATACGTAGTAGTATTCGAGGGTAACCACTCACTATAACATCGGGGCGACCGGTTTGGAACTACAGCAGTGTAGCTTGTACCAGGGTCAACAGGGTGATGTTAACATTGTTGACCAACCTGTGTGTAGACTAGACTACATACTTGACAAAAATCGAAAAAAGGTCAGCTGTGAGTACGACGACTGAATGGTTGAAACTCAACTTTGTAAGCTGCGTGGTACATCTACTCGTATCACTGCGTGGTATGTTTCGCTAATAAACAGCAGTAGTTGGACAAAATTTACGGACGGTCGTTCGCGCGTGTTTAGACTAAATATTCGATCCTCATGAAATTGTATCTCAGCTTCGTTTCAGTTTTTTAGGTTTTGCTTTCCAGGTTCAAAAAGCTCCGATCGTACGCTCGCCTTATTTACGGAGGAATCGTTCGGTGTTTTGTACGAGGTACCAGAAGGTGTCGTGTAGCATGAGCCCTTTTGGACTTGCGACCACGCGACAAGCGACAAGCGACAAGCGACGGTACCCAGCAGAGCAGTTGGATCAGTGACGCGGGCGGTCGCATTGAGCTGATTCTCTAACGAAGCATGGCCCTGAAAACCCTCGTACAGATATCGTCCAGCTGACCCGTCACACAGCAGTTACACCGCACGCGAATCGCAACGTATGGTAGGAATATGCAGTGACGGATAGAACACAGCGTCTGCGTGACTGCGTTCTTTCCAAGCTCACAAGAGAGTAACGAGAGCAGGCAACGCACATTGCTCGCTCTTGAATTCCAACATGTCGAAACTTGTAAATCCAGGAATCGAGGAATCTAGCATCCAGATACGACCATGGCCGATGTACCTATTAATAGATGATAAAAAGCTCCAATTCCAAAATAGAGAGGACAGGTGAACGATGAGAACTGCAAACGCATTCTCGGGTAAAACTACTTGAAAGCAGTGGGGGACCATTTTGGAGCGGTGAAATCGAGTTCCGTGCGTTCTGGCTGCGCTAATTGGAGTTGGGCTACGTTCGAATGGGACAGGGCAGCGCGCGTTGGAACCTGTCAATGTCCGTGCAAGCATCCGCAGACATCCACGCCTTCATGTTCCCGGCGATGGTCCGACTGTTTAGCACGTGGTGCCTCTATGGGCGACAACAATACAGAAAGGTCCTCTCGTAGAGCCCATAGCCGTGCCTCTCTGAAGCAGAGCAAAGACCAAGCTCTATAATACGATTGATGGTACAAGGCGCGGGTACCGTGTCGCAGCCGACGTAAGCGCACATATTCATATTTTAGCGTAGAGTATTTTCACTTGCGTATTTCGTGTTTGCTTGTTCTTCAGCTCGTACTCTCTGTAGAAAAACGTTGCGGGAACCATGTACAGCAAGAATTCCATGCACGAGCGTGTTCTTATCATGTCGCGAGCACAGGGTACGCGGCAGGCTATGCGCGTGTCTTGCACCTACTTGCATTGGAGATAGGCAGTAAAATGGTCGACACCTAATCCGGCAGCCCGCGTTACGTCGTGTACAGGAAGTTGTAATCGTCAGTTTCATTCGTCGCTTTTTCCTTGGGAGCCCCAAACCAAAATATTATAGAAGTAACACGGGATCAACGATACTCGCCGGCCCAGCAACGATAATTGCATGGATCGCCCCACTGGCCCGGTGGTCCCCTAGCTAAAGCCCCAAGCTCCTGCCTAGACATGGAGAGGAAGAGAAAACCCTTCGTGACAGGAGGACGCAGCTGCTGCTGCAGTCGCGTGCGAAGCTACAAGCTAGCCAAAAGGTCGACCAGTCGTCTGCCATTTCTTATGGGGGTCATGCTATCTCTTCCTTCTTCTTGCTCTATCGTAGAATGGTGGAGTTGTGATGTTGCGGAAAATCACCTGTCCTTCGAAGCTCTTGTGCTCTTGAACATAGCTGATCTCTTGGCAGCCATCTCCTCCCTCGCAGCATTACCGTCTGCCTTGCTGCTCCAGCTGGCACGCCGTTTTGGTCCCGGGTATTCGTACCAGGTATTCTACGCCTGTGGGGGTTAGTGGTGGATGTGGATGAACATCAACAATCACGCCGACGTCCCTGACCCCCGAAATAAAGTGAAGAGGCTTTTTTCTTTTTCGATTTCCTTCGAAAACGCACAGACGCGGAAATTATATTACTTCTGTGACTGGATGGTGATGGATCGTTTGCTCTGCGTCCTGCCGTTTGATCATCCCAAGGTATGCACATGACAGATGATCGTCATTATTACGCCTGTCATAGAATGTCTCCTCGGCTAGAGTCTAGTCTTCTACGAGTAGCACCAACAGGCCCCACACGCGCGATTCGTACAACTAGTACTGCTATGTAGTAGCATAGACTGCTCTGTTGTTGTGTTGCTTGTTTCGTTTTCCCCGGCTCGCTGTATCCGTTTGAACCATCGAGCTGCTGGACTTTGTCACTGCTGCTGCCGAGACGCCCCCTCGACCTGCACCAATAGCAGCCAAGTGGTGCCGAACAACGACATTGTGTAGCTTACCGGACCAAAAGCCCAGACCGCTTCGCTCGTGATCGGTGAGGTACGGCCCACCGTCGGCCTTTGGGCGGCGACAAAATGTGTGTTTCACCCGACTGCCGAACCTGCTCTCAAAGAGCAAGACATTTTTTAAAATATTGACTCGAAAATTGAAAGACATAGACACCAGACACCTCCCACGCAGCACTCGTCGCTTTTTCAGATATTTTCACGTTTTCTACGGGCGCCGAGAGCTTCGATGCGGGTGACGGGTAAAAAGCAAAGTAGCAGCAGACCGGGAACTGATCTTGACGGCAGTCTTCTTGTTCGCCGCCGGTATGTGGCTCTTTGCTTTGTACGTGAAGCCTCCCCGCTATAATAATATAGTTGCCCTCGGTCAGTTTTAGTTTTGTTTGATGAGCGATGTGAAAAGCAGACACAGGACAGAGAGGAAGGACACAAAAATAAAATAGACGGGACATTGGACCGTGTGGCGGTGGCATCCGCAAAAACATCCCCAACATCTCCCTTCGACCACACCTATCACATCTGGTATACGTATAACCATACGTAGAACGTCTGGCCATACGTAGAGACGCTCCAACTCTCTCTTCACACACTGGTTTTTGTTTAGATACACGTTACGAAAATAAAGTGCTGCCTCCTGCTGCTTGTTGTCTCCTCACGGTTTCGCGTGCGCTGGCTTTTTTCTCGTTACGATTTGTCCTCATTTTATTGCGCTTACAATCCGTGCAGAACTGGCTCGAGAAATGGATCTATGGACAGGGCCGTTGCGTTCAGGGCAATCACACCAAGCACACGCACACCGGCAACCTCGCCTATGCTTTCGACTTCAAGCTCAAGCCAGGCACCAAGGTGCGCTCCTCTCCAACCCATGTATGAATGAAATCGTGTGCTTTCTGTATGATACGTATAGTACTGGATTCATTAATCAACAATGTTTTACTCGTACAATTTTTAAAAAATCTTCTGAAAAGGACGCCGTCAGATAAATGTAGGGTCGATACTCATCTTTGCATGCTGTGTGATACTACACCGGCCGCACGTTTTTTTTGCTATTAATTCGCCACCCGCCAATGATATGCAGCGTTAGTGTCGGCGAAGCCAACCAACTACCTGGCTTTAGTCGACGCCAGCCACCTAGTCGACTAAAGTCAGGTGAGCGAAGGGAGCCAACCCCCCCCCCCCCCCCGCCCCCCCTGGCCGAGTGGGCCCCGCTGGAGGCGCCCCCGGGGCGGGGGCGCCTCCGGAGAATCCGCTGAAGGGCGCCGCCGGAGGCAAAAAAATACCTGGTACGCGATTTGGCATAATTTTACGCTCAAAACGACGCTCAAAAGGCACTATATATCGGTCAAGTTTAACTCCGTGGGTTTGATCACGAAACAGGTACGTTTAAAAGTTCTGTCTCAATTTATCAGATCTCATAGGGATGCACCAGGAAAAATATGGGTATATGGATATAATGCTGCTTTCTGGGAGGATCGTATTCGATTTACATCGGAACGGTATCTACGCTATATTGTCGGAGGGCAAAAAACATAAAAATAATACTTTGAAGTATACACATACATGGATATACGAATGGCTACATACTCGTATAACTTCGTAGGGACTTTTTTCTTGTGGACAAATTGACTCGCGGAAAGCGCGAGAGCGTGAGTTATTAATAGAAAAACTCGATGAAAAATCGACGAGCAGTAGGATTGCTCAACCCTATGCGCGATAAAAATTGAAGGCAAGAACCGGGGGGAAGGGACGACACCTGTGACCACGGCTTGTCCTGAAGCTGGAAAGTAGAAGTGTGAAAAAAAAAAAAATGGATAGGCCGTCACCGTTTGGGGGGTTTTCACTGCTGTTTGTTGTTGTTCTCACTCGCATATTCAAATCCGTGGTCACAGAACAGGCTCCAGTCACTCTGTCTGGACATGCAGAGTAGAAAAATACGTGAGGTGAATACCAGGTCCCCAACCCCCTAGATAGTATACCGCCTCATTACACACACGTTCAAGGTCACCAGAGGTCCCCAGACTCCGTTCCGTGCTGACCCGAGATACCAACTCACCTCAGTGTCGTGTTCTCCACACTACACCACACAAGGGATAATCTGTCAGGGGCGCTGCCCACAATGGTGTCGCGGCTTGGTCTCTTTTAGTATTTTGTCGGTGTTGGTTCGCCGCGTGATACACGTATTTGAAAAAATGAATTCACTCAGCTGCGAGATCGACCGAAAAGAATTTTGATCAAAACTCACCTTAGCATGCAAGCTGCGTGTGATACTTCGATCGCGCGTGTTACGGTTGTTATATGAATATCGTATACAAGTAGTCTACGTATATGTATCATAAATGATTGAGGCAAGTCACAAGTCGACATCCGCCACGGAAATGATGAAGTGAAATCGGAAGTCAGCGTACCTACATACCGGTATCAGGCCCATACTGGTACATACCAGATACGCTCAAGACTCTCAGCTGGTATGGAACCGACTACACCGCGTGCCACCGAGGAAACCCAATAGTCGCATGTACAAATCTTGTACATATCCGAAGAGCAAAAAGAGAAAAATCTCAAGGAAGAAAGAGAACAAGATACAGAAAACCGAGATAAATAGACCCTAAAGTTGCCGAACTCGCAGCTGACGTTTTAGAATAAGTTTACAAAATTGAAAAACGAAAAATGGAAGATAACCCCCAGCAGGGGGGAGGTATAGCGATGCTATTGTTGTTGTTGTTCTTACATTACAGTTTTGGGGAAAAAAATGGCAAATAAAGTGAAAATGCTCAGGGGCGGTTGCTTATGGTCAACTCACGATAATCAAATCCGTGGTCACAGGACCGGCTCCAGCCACTCTTGAGTGGAGGAATACCCCAAGGAAAAAACACAAACAAACCAAATGGGGTACACGCATACATCATTGCTGACGCAATTCATGCCTCCGCCAGAAAAATATAAAAAAGTGAAATCGGGAGTCAGCCTTCGATGTGCCCGGTCCATACTGGTATATACGTCTAACTACTCGCGCCTAAAGAAAACGACTACAACACCGCTTGCCATCCAGAAAAGACTACCACGTATATATTACACGTGGTACCTGTCACTACGCCTACGCACGTCAGACTCAAATCAATTGGAAAAACAAAGAAAGAAAAAAAGAGAAGAGAAGAGACAAGGAAAGAAAATAAAAGAAAAGAAAGCGAAAAAGGAAAGGAAAAGAAAGTACAAGAGGATGCGAAAAAAAGCAAGGACAACAGCACCATACTTCGTTGCAGACTCTAGGAACTGACTAAAGACGGCATTGGGATCGTAGAGGGTATCAAGTGCCTCAATGGCACTGGGGGCAGAATGCAGCAAGGCGAAGAATTCAGGGCGGCCTTACGCGGCTATTGGAAGGCCCACAAACTTTAAGGCGATGATGACCAGACCCAAACTTCAGTCTCTTGGGCATAACGCCCCCCATCCCCCCCCCCGCCCCGCCCCCCTCGCCCGCTGAGAGATGCTGACGATGGATGGCGCTGCCGCGGCCTTTGCGTGTTGCTCTGCAGCTCTGCATCTCTCCGCGTCATGCCATTTCCGCACGAATGACTCTGCTCCCTCCTCTACCCGTCGAAACTATCTGATGGCCTTTTGTGCAGCCTTTTGCCACCCTTCGAACTTCATTCCAAGGGCCGATGTATCCTCTTTCAGGTGCTGCACCAACCAGTCCTTCTCTTGCCCCCCTGAGTAGCCCTTACCCCCAACAAGCTCCCTAAACAGCGATGTAAAGGCAGGCGACACACAGCAGCGACACAAGAACGCGTCCGATATATATTATAAAAATTAAAATACACTCCAGCTGTGAGATCGAAGATTTCGCCGAAACTCATCTTTGCAAGCTGTGTGTGATACTCCGATCGCGCGCATTACGAGTTGTGTGTCCTCATTAAGGATATAGGTCGGCGACTCCCCTTACAACTACAGTGTAGCTATCAGGGTCAACAGGATGATTTTAGTCAGTCTGTGCGCGGAAACTATAAAACCCGTTTCTGAGGGGGACAAAATCTGACAAGCTGTGAAGGGAAAGGGGGCCTGGTTTTGATCAAAGGCGAGCGGGTTTGGAGGGGGGGGGGGGGGGGAGGGGCAATTTGTGCATGTAGGCTATAAATCCTTTCGAGGGGATAAATCTGACGGTTTTGGCACCAGTATATTATTGGGGGCGGGGGGGGGGGGGGGGGGGGGGGGGGAGGGCTTTAGGTGAGGGGTTTGTTATACGTGTGGTGCTAGGTCTAGGCGATGGTGCGGGTGATGGGGAAGAAGGGGGCGTTCGAGGCGTGGGGGGGGGGGGGGGGGGGGGGGGGACACAGCGGCATGGATGGCTCTCGATATATATATACTTGAACGTCGTGGGCAAAATTAGCAGAGCAACCACTTATTACACGCACGGTAATACGATAGGTGAATACGTTATCTCGCCAGCAGGGGGCGTACTATCGCGAAAAATTTCAACCAACCAACCAACCAGCCAGCGCTATGGTTTTTTTTTTCTTTTCGTCACACTTCTACCTGCCAGCTTCTGGACAGGCCGTGGTCACAGGTTTCGTCCCTTCTTCCCCCCGGTTCTTGCCTTCAATTTGATCGTGGATAGGGTTCAGCAATCCCGCTGCCCGTCGATTTTCCATCGAGTTTTGCTATCTCACCTCTCGCGCTTTCCGCAAGTCCATTTGTGCACAAGAAAAAGTCCCAACGAATTTATGCGAGTATGCACTCGATGGGGCTCGAACTCACGAAACTGACCCATACCAGGCTCGAGGATAACCTGATACCCACAGGGGCGACCGGTCAATGATATCAATACCCGTGCCTGCAAAAGATCCGAGGCAACTGAAAACAAAGGAAAACAAAGAAAGCCGTATTGAAATTACGTTGTGTCATAACGGTAAATACTCGTCCGGCACGCAGTAGGACACCACCACACCACCAGCGAAAGAGCGCAAAAAATAGCGTTGGAAATAGACTGGGATCTCCTTTTATACAACAGGAGCGGAATAGATTGTGCATCGTTGGCGATTCAAGAACGGTTCATGGTTGAGAAAAAAAAGTCACCCCCCCGGCCGAGGTGCCCCCGCTGCCGACGCTGGAGGCGCCTCCGGAGGATTCGCTGAAGGCGCCGCCGGAGGCAAAAAAAAATCGCGATTTGGCGTAATTTACACTCAAAACGTATGATCGACCAAATTTGGCTCTGGGTTTGATCACCAAACAGGTACATTTAAAACTTGGTCTGAGTTTATCACACTGCTGTTCATAGGGACACAAATCGACGCGAGTCGACCGTTGCGAAGAAAATGCTGATTGCTTCTCGCGATAAAACAAAACGCACGTGCCGTAGCGGGGAGGGGGGAGGAGGGCCCGCTATGTGATCCCGGATCTGAGTTACAACTGGGAGGGAGCGCGAGAGTAGTGCGAGGATAGCAAATGGGGTAAAGAAAAATATATATATGGGATGCACCAGAAAAAATGGACATGCCCTCCCCGTTTGTCGGGTCTCTCACAGGTGTTACGTTGTATCGTAACTGGACAAAACTCCTGCGGCACACAGCGTAGCACACGTGTCAAAGGACACAAAAATATAATAAGAAATGGACTGGGATCTCTTTTACGCATAGGGAATAAATCATTCGTCGTGGGCGATTCAGGAACGGTTCATAGTCGAGCTGGCAAATACCATGTAATACCCTCCGCAATCTTGGGTTGGTTACAAACTAAAACACGAAACCAACCTGTGCTCTACGAGGTTTCATTTCTGAGCCTTATAGTCTTCGCTGAGTAGACAGCTCAGGGCGAGCATCGCTCAAACACTCAAGCCAGAGATGCCATTCATCCACTGGACACAAAACACACTACCAGGTTCAAGCTGGGCCGGCCAAGACGCTCAAAACAGGCCAATATCGTTGTGCTGCGCTCCTTTTTTCGAGCTCGGACCTGAAATTTTGACACGTGATTTGGACCAAGCTCACCAGAACAGTACCCGACGAACTGAAAAAAAATCGTTGACTTTTCATCAATTTCATGATTTTGGAAAACTTTTGGCCGGCCATATGTCGCCCTTTTTTTTTTTTTTTTTTTAGTTCGTCGGGTCCTGTTTTAGTGAGCTTGGTCCAAATCACGTGTCAAAATTTCAGGTCCTAACTTCAAAAATTGAGAGGTGCATGGCCAAGTTTCCACCGAAGGGCTTCTGCATACAAATTTACATATATTTCAGGGATTCATCCATAACTTTCGAACGAAAGTGACCCATGAAATGAAACGCATATGTCCCTACTCCTCGTCCCAAGATGTACATGCCCAAAAAAATTGAGCCAATTCCATCCACGTTGTATTTCGAGCAATTTTAGAAAAAGCAACACAACAAAATCATGAAAAATATGCTCAAACTAGGAGACGTTAGTAGCAACCAATTTTTTCGGCACCAACTTGGCAGATTCTCAAGCTGGATGGCTTAAAATGACCACCGTATCTAGCTGATTACGAGGATATGCTCAGTTTGCAGTGGGTCGCTGTCGTTCAAAAGATATGCCCGACTGACGGATTAGGGGTTTCTTGGCCGGCCCAGCTCGTATTAATAACGAGAAAGACGTGATACTAACGGCACAGCAGTCGATGGCGAAGGGTCGATGCACCATGAGTTGCAGAAGACCTCTCTGTGTGCTTGTAGCGTGGTAGTGCTACTTGAGGACGCCGAAAAACACGCGTCCCGTGCCAAACAAGTCTTCCTACAAGCAAGGACATCCATATACGAAAATCAGTGGGATAGTTGGCCCCGTCGCGACTAACTGTAATACCTAGCAACAGATAACTAATACCTAGCTGGCGACTCTTAATCAGCCAAATCACAGTCCTATTAATAGGTGAATCTCCTCCCTACGAATGTCAAGGTCGTGGGCGCGCCCCCCCGAGTGCGTAATCGTGCCCGTAGGGGCTTTTTTCTTGCGTACAATTTGACGAGCGGAAAGAGCGAGAGCGTGAGTGAGCCAAAATCGGTGAAAATCGATGAGCATAAAAATCTAAAAGGTGGGAAGGCCGAACCCTGTGCGCGATAAAAATGAAGGCACGTACTTGGGGGGGGGGGGGGGGGGGAAGGGAATGCGTCTGTGACGACCGCTTGTCGAGAAGGTCAATGATCACTGAGGATAAAAGGTGTTGTGGACGCGCGCTATGTTAGAGGTACCCAACTTTTTCTGCCTCAAGGTTCCTCAATTTTGGGAGCTTAACCCTTTTTCAACTGGAAACCCGTTTTTGGGGACAAAATTACTTGGATTTAGTATAGGGAGGGGTTCGGGGGCTCTAAAGGGCTTAAGACTTCCCCCTAAAACTGATTTGGAGAAAAATAGAAACTGCTGCAGGATTGCAAAAATCCTCGTATGGCCTATAGGTATGCAACGATGAATCATGCAAAAATAAAATGGCCCTATTATTTATTTTTTTTCCAACGATTTTGGGGTTGAGGAACCCCGTCATTTAGAAACCGTTTTCGCCAAAAAAAGGTATACTTCTATCGTAATATGTGACTGTGAGTTGAGCTGGAGAGTAAAAGTGATGATCAAAATAAAACCACGTATATGAAAATAAAAAAATGTCAGGCCAAGTCCTATATATACTGATTCAAAAAGCCGAAAATGGAGTTGCCTGCACCTTCGCAGGCGCGTTTGGCCCGGGGAATGAGAAAATCGAGCCCGCTTTTCTCGAAGACTGACTATTATAGCTTTTCTCCGAGACGCTGCCAACGACGTTTGCTACTTCTTAACAAAATCATTGAGACTTTTTTTTAAAGTATATAGCAAAACCAATTTCGGAAATATGTCGCAGTTTCATCCAAAAAGATGGCCCACTTTTCGGTAAAATATTAATAGCGTTCGAAACTGATCTTAAGGCAACTGCCGTGTTTCGATAAAAATCAAACTCCTATCCTGAAGAAACGGACATACGTCATTGGACGCGTCTCGCACAAAAGGCTACATTGCTCTGCCCACAAAATTAACAAAGGTTAGGGCCAAACTATGCCAAAAATACAGATCTGGAACCACCACTACCGCTGTAATATTCGTGCACGATATTCCGCAGTTGTGCCATAACTTCGGCGTCACAGATAATCAGAAAAACGCATCACCCTGCGATGGGGTCTTAGGTGCTCTCACTAATATAGTGTGGCAAAGCGGCAGCAGTTTTGGTGACCTGTAAGCACCGCTACATACAGCAGTGGCGCTGAAGTTATAAAATATGGTTCCAGGTTGTTGGATTTTTCTCTTTCTTATACTGTGGCCAAGTTATTTTTTCTCCGCTGTTGTAGCGATGATCAATGCCACATATGTACGTGTAATTTTTGAATAAAACGTTTTTTTCTGCGATCTAGCGCTACAACACCACAACGCGAGAGATACACATTGTTGTGTTGTTTCCAACCATTTCGCCCCAGTGGCGTCACTAGGGGGCAGTCATCGGTAGATTTCCTATGGGTTAGGGTTAGGGTTAGTTCCATCCATTGTGAAAAGCACAATAATGTAGGACGCCCCAACACTACATTGTACAACGCAGTGTTTATTTGTTTACATTTCGTTTTCTTTTTTTTTTTTAGCCTCCATCGATTGCGGCCTCGGTGACTTGAATAATAAATACCGCCATCCTGGAATGCCTTCCCTCCCTGCATACACGAGCACATGGTGAACCTTGGGCGATTTTTATCTACAATTACCACCGCGACAGCGACGACGGTAAAAAAATGCTTAAACTGGCTGCGCGACTGTTGGGACCATAAGTAGCAACTGCGCAAACGAAACACTACATGGGCCGCGGCGCACCGGATCTCTCCACTTCTAACAAGACTAAGGCCACACCAGCTACAGATCAGACTGTATCATGACTTGGTGGGGTTCCCACGGGCGTGGTGTGTATTTTGAAGGCTTTAGTGGGGAGCACGACGTCGGTGAAAGAGCACCGAACGCTGAATGACCCAGTGCGGAGATCATGTTTTTGACAAAGCCCCGGTTTCAAGAATGGTTGACGTTATAGGCTGTATCTCATTTTTCGTTTTGTGGGCAGAGCGACGCAGGTGGCTAGTCGAGCTTTGAGAAGAGCGTGCCCGATTATCCCGTTCCCCAGGTCAAACACGACTGCGACGGTACTGAAACCTCCTTTTTCGGTTTTCAGGATCAGTACATTATACCAGGATACCCGCGGCCTTGTGAATTCAGTTTGCACATTGGATCATTTCACTTGTTGTGCGCCTTCGTATCGTGCGTTTTTAGGCGGGAAAGCGTAGTGTTTCCCGGACGAAGTTTGATTTCACTTGGTTTTTCGGATCTTTCTAGGGCTCCAGCACCTTTCTGTGATCACGGACTCTATTAATAGATTTTTGACAAGAGTTAATGTGAGACGACGACAACAACAACGACAACAACAACAACAACAACAACAACGACAACAACGACGACAACAACAACAACAACAACAACAACAACAACAACAACAACAACAACAACAACAACAACAACAACAACAACAACAACAACAACAACAACAACAACAACAACAACAACAACAACAACAACAACAACAACAACAACAACAACCAGGTCAGAGACAAGGAAAAAAAATGATGGGAAAACCGAAAATCCATACCACAGTACGAAGTAAGCGCAAAACAATCAATCCAACAACCAACAACCACGAATACTCGACGTGCGCCCGTGTCCATACATCAGTACATGCGTGCGCACACCAAGAATGTATTGATTGCAGCATTCGTAGGAAGGAAATGCTGCTACGAAATAGATGACTCTGTCGCTTCATTTGGAAGCAGAGTACGGCGACAGAACAAACGCTCATCAAGGGATTGATAAGCAGACAGCCGAGAGACAGCAGCTAAAGTATTCGTCTACCACTGCAGCAGCAAACGGTGGATGCTCGCCGAGAACACCTTTATTTATATATATATATATATTGCACGCTTGTACTTTCCAGCTTCTGGACAAGCCGTGGTCACACAGGTGTCATCCCTTCTCCCCCCCGTGTTCTTGCCTTCAGTTTTTATCGCGCATAGGGTTCAGCAATCCCATTGCTCATCGATTTTTCATGGAGTGTTGCTAACTCACGCTCTCGCGCTTTCCGCAAGTCAATTTGTATGTGCACAAGAAAAAGTCCCCACAAATTTATACGAGTACACACTCGGGGGGGCTCGAAGTCACGAAACTGACCTATACCAGACTCGAAGATAACCTTATACGCCACCGGGGCGACCGGATTTATATATATACTATTCGTATACCTTGTATGTGTTGCGTAAGCCCGGTGTGGTGTGCATTTTTTGGGCCATTGTTTTTGTGAGCGGTTGAGATCCTGAAGCGCGGTGCTGCCGGCTTGTCTGATACATTTTGCGGGTGTGCTAGCTTTGGGACTAGCGCATAGAAAGTGTTGATCGGATTGCTCGGACGAGCGCATCGGACCTCACGTTCGGGGTGGGTGAGAGATGATTGATCTCATGTCAGGAGCTCAGAAAATTCTTCAGAAAATTCTTCAGAAAATTCTTAATATATGCTGCACGCCTACCTTGCGATGACATTCGTTAGTTCCTGGGAGAAGGCAGCGCGCTTGCGGTGGAGATGTGCTACATCTGGTATACTGCATGACATGCTTCTATTTACAATCCCCGCCAACGGCAGCGGGCAAGGTCTTGCTCCATCTCCGGCAAGCAGTGAGTGCGGTAGGCATTATCTGTTGTTGTACCTCCGGTATGTACGCCATACCTTCGGCACAACAACCCCGACCCCCCCCCCCCTCAGTCTCTTGTGTATATACACGACTGCTGAGAGCGCCTAGCAGCGTGGGTACACACTCCGGCGCGAGTCGACGAGGGAAGAAAATGCTGAACTCTTCTCGCGATAAAAAAGAAGGTGCGTGCCGTAGTGGGGATGGCGGAGGAGGGCCCGCTATGTGACCCCGGATCTGAGGTACTGCTAGGAAGGAGCGCGAGAGCAGTGCGAGGATAATAAATGGGATGAAGAAAAAATACATGAGATGGTACGCTTCAGCGAGAACTCAGACGTTTTAAGGGGTTTGGTTTAACCGGCGCATGTCGTATGTCAAGGCCCTCAAGAAGGCGCACAATGCGAGAGCGTTGAGACGACTACCCGCAAACGGCGTCTCCTTTTTGTAGGGGCCATACAGCGGGCAAAACGTAAGCGACTACCCCGGCGGGTGATATTGGGGACGATGGCCGGGGGGGGAAACCCGGGACCGGGTTGGCCAAGAAAGACATGGGCCCAGTGCGTGGTAGACGACATCGCGGTGCTTAGAGTCAAGGAGTGATCGATGGAATCCTCCCTTTTATTGTTCGGGATTGAGCCGGTGTTATGGCCGTCACGGCGGCTAAACAGGCTGGCAGGTGGTACCGGGGAATGGTTTCATGCCGAGGTTGCACAGGGCCGAGATGGAAAAAAGCTATTTACGGCATGCAAACGAGGACGCCAAGAAGGAGAGCGAGGAGAGGGGAGGGGGGGGGGGGGGGGGGGGGGGGGGGGCGTACTCATTTGTTGCTTGCCGTAATAATTTAACCGCTGACCACGCATCCCTTTCGGGACGGAGGACGGGAGGTTTGGCGGGGGGGGGGGGGGGGGGGGAGGATCATCAAGACAGCGAAACAACTGAAAAATACGTGGCGAAGGAGTGAATCTTCCTATCTCGGCTTCGATTCTGTTTTTGGTTGTTGTTATATTGTTAAAAACGTTCCGCCTGTGGCACCCTAAGTGGTTCTACAATACATACGGCCTCTATGACGCCTGCACCTGGTCTGCACATGTATTTCGCTTGTAAATTCACCAGTAAACTTCCACCACCCCAAAAATACCAGATGAAAGCACCAAATATATTTCGTGTTTTTTAGATGGTCCGCACAATTTTTCCAGACCATAAAAAAATTGATCGGCTTCGCCACGAGTTTTGGTAGGGCTGGGCACTGGCGGACTCGGTCAGTATCGATTACCCTGGGTATACTGCTGTAGCTTTTTGTGGACGGGGGAGACGGGGAACCGATTGGAACTGAGCGTCAACGAGACTAAGTGCGAATGAGCGGGCCGAGCGAGCTAAGGCGATGAGGCGGCCATGGGGAACCACAGCAGGAGGATGGCACACGGAGACCCACGAACCGCACGCACACCATCATCACGAGAGCAGCGATCGTCTCTTTTTCCAAGGGTTTTTTACGAGGCAGTAGTACAACATGTTACTTACGTCACTGTTTTTGTAGAATTGGTAGAGTTGTACACCCTTCAGGGGGAACGACCCCCCGCAATTTTCAATTTTCAAGCACGGGCGTCGTAGCTGCGCTGCAACCTGTCAGATAACCCCGGGAAGACGGGGCGATCATTGATATTTGTATGGTGGTTTTTGGTTCGATTGCTCTTTTTTCAATGCATGCCGGCGGGTCGTCACTCTGACAGCACTCCAGACAGCAGGCGCGCTCGTCTGTGCTCATGGTTACCGTGCGGTCGTACGGTGCAGGCAGCCCAACCGCCGTAGTTTGTAGCCGCGAGTTGTTTAGTTGCGGGAACGGGGGAACTCTATGCCGTAGTTGAGTGGATACCCGCGGCCATGTGAGTTCAGTTTGCACGTCGGATCATTTCACTTGTGCGCCTTATCGTGCATTTTTCGGCGGGAAAGCGTAGTATTTCCCGGACGAATTTTGATTCCATTTGGTTTTTCGGATCTTTGTCATGGCAGCACCTTTGTGTGACCACGGACTCTAGATGTTTGACATGTGAGCCAACAACAACAACAACAACTGTGGTAAAAATCTATCAGTATACTGGACTGCAGCAGTATACTGGCCGAGTGAAGCGCAGCCGGAGGCCCCAACAATACGCATTTTCGCTTCATTACCCATCACAATCCAATAGCCTGTCTATGCGATGTTCTCGCCCCACAAATCATACCAGGTAAAGTATCAAGTAGATGTCGATGTTTGAGTTGGTCCGCACATTTTTTTTCTCAGCCTTTCCAAAACTCGCGGCGAAGCCGCGCTCGGGTCGGAGCCTTCTTAGCCTCTGGGCTAGGGTTAGGTTGGGTCGACGCCTTCTCGCGATTTGACAAAAAAAAAACACGAAGACACAACAACAAAAACAGCCTACAAACCTCCATAAAGTGAAATGTACGAACAATTTTGGTACTTTATCAGGTACGATTTTGGGGTAAATAAAGCCGGTAAAGGCGCCTCTCACAATCGGGGCTCAAAGGCCGGAGGTGGTCGGGTCATCTACTACGCTGTACGTACAACACACAAAAATCAAGAAAAAGTCGAGAAGAAATGCGTGCAACGTGTGGCGATGATGTTCGCGCAAGTGCATATAAATTATTATTATAAATCGTTCTGCCGTATGCATGTATGTAGGTATGTATGTATGTAGGTATGTATGTATGTCTGTATGTATGTATGTACGTACGTATGTATGTATGTATGTATGTATATATCATGTTTGATAGTTACTATTTTTACTCCTCCATCGCTCCTACCCTTCAAGGGTTGGGGCACCGGCTGGTAGGCTCTCACCAGCAAACAAAACACAGTACAGCACAGACAAAGAGAGACACAAAAACAACACGAAAACAAAACGAAGAACGAAGGATCGCTACTCGTACGCGTAACCGGTACCTGGTTGCTGTTGTTGTTGTTGTTGTTGCTGTTGTTGCTGTTGTTGTTGTTGTTGTTGTTGTTGCTGTTGCTGCTGTTGTTCTCACATCAACTCCTCGCATAATCAAGTCCGTGGTCACAGGGCAGGCTCCAGTCACTCTGGAGTGGAGGAATACCCCACGGAAAAACACACAAACAAAAACAAAAGTGGTACACGCATATATCATAGCTGACGCAACTAATGCCTCCGCCAGAAAAATATTAAAATGAAATCGGGAGTCAGCCTACGACGTGCCAGGTTAATTTCCACTTGGGTTGCGTCTGACGCGCGTATGCGTAGTGATGGGTACTAAAGTACGTGTAATATATGTGTGGTGTTTTCAAGCAAGCGGTTGTGTTGACATACACTACCTGGCTTGATGTAGAGGACAGGAACACCACTCAGCGATCATCTACTACACGCTAGGGCATGTTTTCATGAGCAACACTAACAAGAGCACCAGACAAGGACGCGACATCTACAGGACCACAACATCTCCGACGACAGTGGGGAGAAAACAGGGCGTATATTCGTACACTAGATAATAATAATGTGAAATGGAAGTACAGACAGATTGTTAACACTGCGGTAGACCACACTACCAACCTAATACGCAAGGTATTTCGTGCCTACCTGCCATCTGCATAGTCGCCTGGCAACCTCTACCAAACGCAGTAGCATATGCCTAACGAAGTAAAGTCACCCTCGTGTTCAATAGTGCCTACCTGCCGTCTGCATGATCGCCTGACGACCTCTACCAAACGTAGTAGCATATGCCTAGCAACACGTAGTAGCATATGCCTAGCAGCGAAGTATAGTCACCCTCGTGTTCAATAGTGGCGACCTTGCATGCCCACATCACCTCGCTTGTTGTATTTGTAAGATGTATCTCTGTCTTAGAATTGGCAACCTCAGTGTCCCGCATCGGCACGGTGAAAATCAATGTCGTAAAATCGTACATTTGAGCCAATAATGATGGGAAAAGGGAGTACAGGCAGATATGTTAAAATTGCGGTAGACCACACTACCAACTTATTACGTAGGGTATTTCGTACATACCGTCTGCATGATCGCCTCCCAACCTACGCCAAACGAAGTATGACTAACCAAGTAACGTAGTTGAGCGCGGGTTCACCAAGCGTTCCTTTCTAAAAACTGACGATTCGCACTTACTTCTCCTTCTCGTGCTCAATGGTGATTACATTGCATGACCACATCACCTCGCCTGTTGTATTTTGCAATATCTACCTCTTTCATAAAATTAGCGATGCCAGAAAAGAATGGTAACTACATGGGTGTAACTATCGATTGAAGTATTTTGTCTTGCGATCCATGTAAAACAACAAATTAGGAAGCTTTAACACGTTGTTTGCCACACCCAAAGATTGTGTTACATACCACATCTAACACCAAATCTTCTACAATAGTAAACAATACCAGGCAGGTGATATAAAGGGGTGTCTTCTTGCTACAACCGCCAGATTTGTCCCCTTTGAGGGTTTATTGTTTCCGCGCACATATTGAAGTTTCTCCCCACCCTTTTGTTCAAACGCCCCACCTACAATCGAAATCGGCCAGAGTACTAAACACTTCTACGCAATTGATATCACGCCATTATCTTTCTAGCCATCCATGGCCTAGCTTTCATTCACCCCCCCCCCCCCCCCCCCCCCCCCCCGCCAACGCCCCCTCCTTCCCCACCACCCGCACGATCGCCTACACCTAGCACCACGCATATAGCAAGCCCCTAAATATATGCATAATACGCGCGATCGGAGTATCACACACAAGCTTTCAAAGATGAGTTTCCACCAAATCTTCGATCTCACAGCTGGAGTATTTTATATTATATGAGACCTAAACCTCTTGAAAACCCTCCCCCCCCCCCCCCCCCCCCCCCAACGTCCCCTCCTTCTCCACCACCCGCACCATCGCCTAGTCCTAGCACCACGCGCATAGCAAACCCCTACGTCTATGCGACATGATTTTTTCGCCCCCCCCCCCAGTCCTTAAAAACTCCACCCTCCCCTCACCAATTACTCGACTTACAGGATTCACTTGATAAACGGATGCATTTTCTTCCACAGCTGTCAGGTTTTGTCCCCCTCAAAAACGGGTTTTTATAGTTTCTACGCACAGACTGACTAACATCACCCTGTTGACCCTGATAGCTACACTGTCATTGCAAGGGGAGTCGCCGACCTATATCCTTAATGAGGACACACAACCCGTAATACGCGCGATCGGAGTATCACACACAGCTTGCAAAAGATGAGTTTCGACAAAATTTTCGATCTCACCGCTGGAATTTATTTTAATTGTTTTAATATATACTTCGAAGTATGTAGTAGTCTTTCTTGGGTAACAAGCGGTATAGTCGGGTTTTCCAGGCGCGAGTAGTGAGACGTATGCACCAGTATGGACCTGGCACATCGTAGGCTGACTCCTGGTTTCACTTTGTGTATGTTTCTGGCGGAGGCATGAATTGCGTCAGCTGTGATATATGCGTGTACCACCTTTGGTTTTGTTTGTGTTTTTTCTCTGGGTTATTCCTCAGCTCCAGAGTGACTGGAGCCTGTCCTGTGACCACGGACTTGATTATGGGAGTTAATGTGAGAACAACAACAACAACAACAACTCCGTAGTATATATTTTGAAAAAATATATTACACGTGGTACCCATCACTGCTCAGACTCAAGTCAATTGGAAAGAAAAGAAAAGAAAAGAAAAGATAACAAAAGAAAGCGACACGGGAAAGGAAAAGAAAAGAAAAGAAAAGAAAAGAAAAGAAAAGAAAAGAAAAGAAGAGGAAGCAAGGAAAGGAAAGAAAAACAAAACAAAACAAAACACAATACTAGCAGGCCCTAGGAACTGACTAAATTTGGCATTGGGCTCACAGAGGGTATCAATTTCATCAGGTATCAGGTATCCGGCACTCAACGCAGAGAGAAAGATCCAAACATGAAAAATGGAAAGAAGGAACGCGTTAACAATCTAAACAGCCGAGGGGTGGCGGGTATATTTTAGCGTACAAACAGGGAAACAGGCGAAAGGAAGGAACGCGTGAAAAGGAGCAACAGCCGGGGGGATGGCGGAGATCTTTCAGCGAACAAAAATAAAAAAAACTACCCCCAAAAAGTTACGAGTGAAGAACAAAGAAAGAAGGAAAACAGAGTTAGTTAACAAAAAGGCAACAGACATAGCAGCATAGATGAGCAGCTACAGGATACACCGCAGACCGCAACTAACTCCGCATCATATACCTGGTACCAGATATATGCAACAACAACAAAAATACACGAAAGTCTGTACGAAAACAAGAGAACAACACCCAGAGAGGGGAGGAATGGGGTGGGGGGGGTCGGGGAAATACTGTAACTCATTTAGCCAGCATTGATTGGGTGGGTTCCCGTACTAAATATGGCGCGTTTGTTGGACGTACGTAAAATAGAAACTACTGGCGAATATACTGGCCGGGTCAATCAGTATATTAATACTGCCAGTAGACTACTACTACCACTACCAGTACATACTAAGCGAGTGCCCAGCCCTAAGTTTTTAGGGTTAGGGTTGGGGCTGGGGTGGGTCAACGCCGGCATGTGATGTGTACGAAAAAAGAACACCCAAAAACATTGAAAATAAAAGCCTGAAAATCTCTGTAAAGCTTGATGTGATTGATTTTTGTTTTATCTGGTGTGTTTGGGGTGGTGAGACCGGTAAAGCCACCTCCAGGTAATCGCCGATCGCCGACCCCCTCCTGGGAGGAGCCTTGTCTCGTGTAGCTAGTCTTGTGTTGGTCTGGCCGCGAATTGATCTAACTTATAAACCCTACCATCCATTCGAGAGATACCAGGTATACCCTACCATCCATGTGAAGATATACCCTACCATCCATGTGGGATATAGTCGCCAAGTAGGGTTAAGTAGGGTTATCGGCGGCAATGTGGCAATCAGCAATCAGTGGGTAGCATGGTCAGCGCGAGTGGCCTGTGTATCATATGGTGGCTTTCAGGTGTGGTCTGCAAACACTCCTCGAGCAATCGGCGGCGTGCGTTTAACTGGCCTTCAGCATTAATATTGGTAGTTCATATAGTAGTACCACTACTGCTGTACCGCCGTGTTTGACGTAAGAAATCACCCCCGGGTTTTCAATATTTGGCGTTTTTCTTGTTATCCCCCGGGCGGTGTCCTGTGATCGGGTGGTATCTAAGGGAATCCAGCGATAAGGTGCATGTTTTGCTTGATGTTTGCTCTTGTTACATATCACCGGAGGGTGGTTTCTCGAGATGGGGTGAAAGCAGTACGATGGGTAAGATTTTTGTGTGCATGTGGCACACCCACTCAGGCAGCAGGGGGGGGGGGGGGGGGGACTCAGTTTGTGCATGGCTGTAGTCGTATGAACATAAGACCCTCGCATCCCTACTATGCCGGGACGAAGCATGTCGGGTTTTCACCAACCAGGCAGGCGTTGCTTGCACCAAGCGCGGAGCGCCGTGGGGTGTTCGGCGAGGCGATTCCAAGAACCGCTCGTAAGACGGACGTCGGCACCTTGTGCCTACTTTCTTGCTTATGGATGACAGCGCCAATGATGCAGAGAGGGAAGTAACCAAGGGGGGTGGGGTACTCATTTGTTGCTTGCCTTAGTCATTTGACCATTGACCACGCATCCCTTTCGAGACGGAGCACCGTTCCTACTCCTGATAGAGACACCTCCAACACTTGGGCGCTCGTTACGCTTTTTCCATAGATTACATGGAAACCGTTTGCTTATCCTATCCCCTTCCTGTTTCGCCCGTCTGCTGCCACCATCCATCTCCTAGGATAGCGATCGTTTTCTCGCTACCCTCTAGTCTACCAAACTCTTCCATGTCACCTACGTCTAGTTTCCTTATCTCCTCCTCTAGCGCATCCCGTTCCTCCTTGTATATTTCACATTCTCCTAATGTGTCTCTGATGTTGCCCGGGGGGGGGGGGCGGGGGGACACACCGCACTTTAAGATGATTGGCACGGTTTAACGCTTCCAGGCGGGTAGGTGCCACGTCGGGTAGAGATAAGCGTCATCTTTGCTTATCGTTTGATCATAAGAGGGTCAGGGGGGTGGTGCCAACAAAAAGGGCGACAGTAGTAGCTAAACGAGTACCTGGTACGCGGTACCCGTACTGTTTGCGTGAATCACTTGATCTGAACGGGCTTCGCTGTGCGCGTTGTTTTAACAGTTTACACCGGTATCGGCGATGATAAAGTGGGTGTCCCGAGTTTAAGAGAGCCCCGTGACAAGCGGGAACAAGCGCTCTTAACTAAGCATTGCTGTTATCTGTAGCGAGAAATATATAACTTTTAGTATCGGCGGGACATGCCGATTTGAGTGCTCTTGAGTCCCGATGCTATTGTCCTGGGCGCTCCTAAATTGGGGTATGCACTGTACCGATAACGCCTCCCGTTTAAAGCTGGGGGTTTTAGCCAACAGCCCCTGCTTGCTTCGACAGCGAAACACTCGGAGGTGGTACAGGTACTACCCCTCATGATGAGCGGTGCAGGAAGCTAGCTACGTTTGTTTGGACCCCGGGTGATATTTGCTATGTGTTGTTTGGAACACCCCAGGTGGTCGTACTTATTGCATTGTCCTGACGGCGTACCAGCCCAGGGGGGTTGTACCCAAGGGAACCCAGGTGATGATGGAAGATAGCTTGTTCGAGAGTTTTTTTTTATCACCGGGGGTGGTTTCCTGAGGCGGGGTGGTACCTTACGTCAAATACGGTAGTTGCGGTATGTGCGATATGTGGAGTATGGTGTCTTATTATATCACCGTCGTATCTCGGACCACAACGAATAGTGGGCCCAAATCCCAAGAGGCATCAAGCAGCGCGGGCGGGGGGGGGGGGCGGACTGCTTACTTAAAACGACAAGCCGCTAGCGGGTTACAGCAGTATATGCAGTTACTTCGCGTGCGCTGCTGCTGCTGCTGCTTGCTGCCGTCGCCATACTGCTTGACGTCTGTACCGGCTAGAGCTGTAGTTGTGTATGCTGGAGCATAGTTGTCCTGTTCTCGCTCAAAAGTGGACACGATGCGTTTATTCCGACTTCGCAAAACGCCATTTCGTAAGATAGGAAGGTAAGGGTATTGGTCGGTGGGCGGGCCAGGGGGGACTGCCTTCCGACGTTGGCTCGATGGAGAACAAAATAGTACCGCCGCACGTTTTTACCTCGCTCCGCAGGTTATACTTGACTGGTAGCGCGGTTAAGAACGAAAAAACAAAAAAAAGGCTTGCTGCGCGATTAAGAACAAACAAAAAGGGTACACCACAGGTGTGTCTGTCCATGTCATTACAGTACCTCGGTACAGTACCTGAAACGATCCAAACAAACGACAAACGAACGAACAATTTTTTACAACTACCGGCACGGGGGGGGGGGGGGGGGTAGCGTGCCGGGTACGGTATTGCTGATTACGAGCGAACTCGAGTTTCTAATTTGCGCCGCGCCCATAAGTAGGGACGGGACCCCGTTGTGGATCGCTCAAGCTGGACTACACCATCGCCGCCGGCGACTACCATCCAGCCAACCCACACCAGGGGTGCAGCATATCCTTCGAAATTTCTGGACTCCTAACTCGAGGAGCTGAATGTCAACATCATCCATCATCCATCATCCATCATCCATCGTTCACCATCCATCATCCATCATCCATCATCCATCATTCATCATCCATCATCCATCATTCATCATCCATCATCCATCATCCATCATCCACCATCCATCATTCGTCATCCATCATCATCACACGCCTGCTACGATGGAGGTAGCACGTTTCGTCTGAAGAAATTTTTGTCTGAATGACGCGGCCCCTTAACCCCAAATCGTCGGAAATACGACAAAAAATTGTTTGCATGAGATTCTCGTGTACCTACGTAGACCATGGGGATTTTTCATCCGGTACTTGTACGAACGAAGCCGTTTCATTTTTTCTCGACATCAGTTTTTTGAGAGAGGTCTTGAAGCTCCCGAATTGAGGAGTAGTATTAGAAAAAAAGTGGTGCACCT
This sequence comes from Undaria pinnatifida, assembly GCA_012845835.1. Lineage (NCBI taxonomy): Eukaryota > Phaeophyceae > Laminariales > Alariaceae > Undaria > Undaria pinnatifida. The sequence goes on from JABAKD010000028.1 coordinate 10,082,247, forward strand.
CTATCGTAGCGCGCGTCCTATACTAATTCCAAGTGAACTGTCCGCCCCCTATCGTAGCGTGCGTCCTATACTAATTCCAAGTAAACTGTCCCCCCCCTATCGTAGCGCGCCTCCATAAGACCTTTCATGACTTCGAAGGCGTTCGTTCGCCCAACCCGACCAATACTTATGCCCGCTATTGTTAATAATATTGATAGTCCTCCAAGTATGATAAAACAAGTATCTGTATACTTGGAAGTATTTAATATCAATAGTCCTCTATAGATAAAACAAATACCTGCATACTTCGAAGTATTTTATGTAAATAGTCCTATGATAAAACAAGTACCTGTATGTTCGTAAAAAATAATACTGGTGTTGTGCTACAAGTGACCGATCGATAGTTCTATGCTTCGAAGTATGCCTTGAGGAGCTGAACCGCTCAGAAACCTTTCGCCCCAAACTGTCAAGCCCCGCCGTTAAATGACTCCAACGCGCACAACATCAGATTTGTGTGCAAAGTTGATGACACACACAAATAAAAACCAAGCAAGTAACACAACACAAGCAATAACGATAACAAATCTAAAATGTAATGTGACATATAATCGCCCTTAAAAACTTCGCCCTCCCCTCACCGGTTGTACGACTTACGGGATGTACTTGATAAACTGATGCATTTCCTTCCACAGCTGTCAGATTTTGTCCCCCTCCAAAACGGGTTTTATAGTTTCCGCGCACAGACTGACTGACATCACCCTGTTAACCCTGGTACAAGCTACACTGTAGTTCCAAAGGGAGTCGCCGACCTATATCCTTAATAAGGACACACCCAGAAATACGCGCGATCGGAGTATCACACACAGCTTGCAAAGATGAGTTTCGACAAAATCTTCGATCTCACAGCTGGAGTGTATTTTATTTTATAATATACTTCGAAGTATATATATATGTATCACACACGGCTTGCAAAGATGAGTTACGACAAAATCTTCGATCTCACAGCTGGAGTGTATTCTTATTTTTATAATGTATGTATGTTAAAAAATACTTGTACAGTGTTTGGTAGTTAGTACCTGGTGTTTGTTGTTAACAGCAGTATTGTAAAACAGAACTGCTGCCGAAAAAAAAATGTACTACTCCTCCCACCATCCGGCACCACGACTCCTTCACAGGAAGGTAGCTATTTCTTGGTAAGAGATATGTCCCGAAGGTTCGACCGTGTTTTTTGTTCGGCAGACACACCCGTGGACGTAAAAAGCACAACAACTTTCCTATGGTATTATATCGCTTCACGGTTGCTAGCATGTGCAAGCAGTAGTACCGCCGCACTAAGGTGCCGCACGGCTGTGAGATCTTGCATGCCACGGGGGGAGCAACTTCGGCCGCTCTCGCCCCTATTGGAATAGCTTCACGTCACCATATCCTTCCGAACAATCGACGACGTGTCGATGCTAATGTAGTCAAGACGAGTGACCCAGAGGGAGGTAAGAAAGAGACGCGAAAAAAGTCGCCGCCGACCTGCCGTCAACAGCCCAAATGTTGTTGAAATCGCCGCCCCGCGGAGGGAAAAAACGAAAGCAACCCGAAAGAGAAAATCGATATATTGCTTACTTTCTGGGTGTAACTTACGTTTTACCTGGTGGGGCCAGCATCGATTGCGCCCGCCACTTTGGGGGACGAGGAATCGAGCGTCAACATAAGAGAGTAGTTGGAACAGAGGAGTACAAAGTGCAGTGCAGAGTGTATGTACAAGTTTAAGTTAATACAGGCGTGAAGCTTGAAGTGGTGAAAGTTACATTTGTACCAGGCGTGATGATATGTATTAATGGCAGTAATAATAGTACCTAAAGTAAAAATACTAACACAATCAATGTAGTGGAGAAAAACATTTGTTTATAAAAGAAAAGAACCTCCCCCAAAAAACATTTCACCCACACAGCAAAGTACAAGTATCAGTAAGCAGGTTCAAAATTCGTCCAACTCACACCTGATGTCCTGAAAATATATACATGTATTTAAATATTAGAGTGACAGCGTATCAATTTGGAACCGTGGGTTCGTGTCCCACAGAGTTTTTAATCCTTGTTGGGGGTGGGAGTAGATTACTTTAATTGTTGAATGCTGTATTAAGAGCAACATATAGATAACTAATAATATTCTGTATTCGTACTCTTCCCGATATTAAAGCCGGGGGGAGAAAAACAAAATAAACCGCCTACCATACATGTGATAAAAGCAGTATAGTGGAAACTACAGTAATGAATTTATAAAATAGATGTGATGTTTTACCTAGCTCAAAATTCCCCACCTAAAGTATAAATACCACTAAATCTATATATCTTAGTTCGCTTATCACATATGCAAATCCTCACGTCTATAAATCTGTATTCGTACTCTTCCCGATATTAAAGCCCGGGGGGAGAAAAACAAATTTATAAAATAGATGTGATGTTTACCTAGCTCAAAATTCCCCACCTTAAGAATAAATACCAATACTTACCATTATAGTGGACAAAAAATAAGACACCTCCCAATAAAAACTCACTCATATAGTATATTACGAGTACCAACAACGCAGCTTGCAAAGATGAGTATTGACCTGAAATTCGTCAAACTCACGGCTGACGTCCTTGAAAATTAGTTATAAAATAGTGTTTCGTACCGTACAAGTATGGCGTATGTAACGTTAACAGCAGGAATAATACCCCTGTTACATGTGTATCTCTGGTGTATATAATTGCAAGGTTGTGTTCTGTAGGGTACCCACAAACCATACCCGAGGTGTTTACCCCGGGTATTACCCGTACCCGAAGTTCTGGAAGTTCTGTAGGGCATTCATACCCGTACCCGGAACTTCCGCAATTTTGAATTTTGTACGACATTCATACCTGTACCCGGAGCTTCTGGAAGTTCTGTACGCCCGTGGCCACAATACCCGGGGTACGGGTACAGCATGTTTTGTACCCGCTCGGAACTTCTGTGAGTTATGTACGCCTGTGCCACAATACCCGGAAGTTCTGGAAGTTCTGTAAGACATCCGTACCCGTACCCGGACGTTCCCCTTGCCGCCTTGGTAAGGCATGCTGCGAGGCATGCCCTAGCAGGCTTGTAGCGAGCGGGGGGGGTCTTTTTGGCGGGTGTAAGGCCGGACTCACCCTCAAGGAGTGATACCTTCTTGCTGCTGCGTGTGGCCGCGAGGCTTAGGCGTGGCGGTAGAGTTGGGTCGTACATGGTGCGTTAGGCATGGTCACCTACGATTCGCGCGTCTTTTTAGGCGGTAGCGGCGGAGCAGCAATGCTTAACCGGGATGCTCGTGCGCGGAGGTAGGCACCACCACGAGCCACAATACAGCGCAGTCTTGGTTTAATGGAGGGAACTGCGCCGGCAGGAGGCTGGATTCGACGACGGAGGAGGAGGGCAACTGAGCGTGGACGGGCGGGGAAGAGATGGATTGAACTCTCCCTGAACGAGAACTTTTGTTTTTCAGATCAGCACCGCAAGCTGCGAGGAGCAATTTGTTTTTTGGGACGGGGGAGAAGGGGAACCGATTGGAATTGAGCGTCAACGAGATCAAGTGCGAATGAGCGGGCCGAGTGAGCTAAGGCGATGAGGCGGCCATGGAGAACCACAGCAGGAGGATGGCACACGGAGACCCACGACCCGCACGCATACCATCATCACGAGAGCAGCGATCGTCTTTTTCCAGCTTTTTTTTACGAGGCAGCAGTGCAACATGTTACTTACGTCACTGATCTTTGTACAGTTGGTAGAGTTGTATACCCTTCAGGGGGAACGACCCCCCGCAATTTTCAATTTTCAAGCACGGGCGTCGTAGCTGCGCTGCAACCTGTCAGAGAACCCGGGAAGACGGGGCGATCATTGATATTTGTATGGGGATTTTTGGTTCGATTGCTCTTTTTTCACTGCATGACCGCGGGTCGTCACTCTGACAGCACTCCAGACAGCAGGCAAGGCGCGTTCGTCTGTGCTCACGATTACCGTGCGGTTCGTACGGTGCAGGCAGCCCAACCGCTATAGTTTGTAGCCGCGAGTTGGTTAGTTGTGGGAACGGGGGATCTCTATGCCGTAGTTGAGTGGATACCCGTGGCCATGTGAGCTCAGTTTTCACATTGGATCATTTCACTTGTGCGCCTTCTTCGTATCGCGCGTTTTTAGGCGGGAAAGCGTAGTATTGCCCGGACGAATATTGGTTTCATTTGGTCTTTCGGATCTTCCCAGGGCTCCAGCACCTTTGTGTGACCACGGACTCTAGATGTTTGACATGTGAACCAACAACAACAACAACAGCAACAACAACCCGGAACTTCTGGAAGTTCTGTAAGATCCTCATACCCTTACCCGGAAATTTTGTGACTCCTTTTTTTTTATTTATTTTTTCTCTTTCACTTCTACTTTCCAGCTTCTGGACAAGCCGTGGTCGCAGGTGTCGTCCCTTCTTCCCCCCGGTTCTTTCCTTCAATTTTTATCGCGCATAGGGTTCAGCAATCCCACTGCTCGTCGATTTTTCATCGAGAGTTGCTAACTCACGCTCCCGCGCTTTCCGCAAGTCAATTTGTGCACAAGAAAAAGTCCCAACGATTTTATACGAGTATGCATTCGGCGGGGCTCGAACTCACGAAACTGACCTATACCAGGCTCGAGGATAACCTGATACGCCACCGGGGCGACCGATGTTCCTGTAAGACTGTGGCACAATACCCTCGGTACGGGTGTGACTCTTTCGACTACTCAGGCGGAGTATGTGGCTATGTCGGACATGGGGAAGGATACTTTATTTTTGAGACAGGTTTGGTGTTTTATGTTGCCGAAGGCAAGGATGCCGTGCATTGCCATGTATGAGGATAACGAGGGTGCCATCCAAATCGCAAAGCACCCGATTTCGAACTCGAACTCGAAGCACATTGACGTGAGGCATCACTTCTTTTTTTTTTCCGAAAAATAGAGTGATATTATTCGGGCACATAAAAACCCACAACACAAAATCCCGTTGTGGAGATCCATCCCACACATATACGAAACCCCCAAAATTCTCCGATCCATCTTTTCGACGGATTCTCGTTTGCAATCTGACAATGGAGTGAGTACGTCCAACAACGGGTGTACCTTCGTTACAATACCCGGGGATCTCTGTGTTCATTCAGGTTTAATCCGAAAAGCGTATTATGCATTAATTAGGATGTCGTCATGTATGTGTTGTCAGTCCCACAAGCCGAACACCGAACACAGCATGCAGCACATATCATACAAAAGATGAGTTTCGACAAAATATTCGATCTCACAGCTGGAGTGTATTTTCATTTTTACAATAAGAGCACCTACCTGTTGTTTATGTTTCGTTCGTTTCTAACGGCACGTATAATGTGAGACAACAACAACAACAACAACAACAACAACAACAACAACAACAACAACAACAACAACAACAACAACAACAACAACAACAACAACAACAACAACAACAACAACAACAACAACAACAACAACAACAACAACAACAACAACAACAACAACAACAACAACAACAACAATTAACGTATTAACGAAGGACCCTCTTGAATCGAATTTTTTTTTTTTCATGTGAATCGAGTTGAATTCGATTCGATTTATTGAAAAAACGATTTTTTTCCTCCTATCGGGAAAACACGTTGTTGTTGTTGTTGTTGTTCTCACATTAACTCGCATAATCAAGTCCGTGGTCACAGGACAGGCTCCAGTCACTCTGGGGCTGAGGAATACCCCAGGGGAAAACACAAAAACAAACCAAAGGTGGTACACGCATATATCACAGCTGACGCAATTCATGCCTCCACCACAAACATGTAAAAAAGTGAAATCGGGAGTCAGCCTACGATGTGCCAGGTCGATCCTGGTGCATACGTCTCACTACTCGCGCCTGGAAAAACCGACTATATCGATTGCTACCCAACGTATTGCGTATTGTCAAAAAAAAAAATTCCGATCGGAATAATGCAGAATATGCAGATCATCGAAGTCTTGAACTATTCTCTGTGTTTTCGGTGGCTTTGCTTCTTCTTTGTCGTGGCACTTGGCTTATCGAGCTAGTGCAAAAATTGGGCTTGCGACCGCCATTAATTTTTTTTAGGCGCCACAGCCGGGGTACGCTGTGGGATGATCTGTGTTACAAAAGAACAGTATTAGTAGACGTATGTGTTATTTCCTATGAGTGCAGTGTATGCAGTATCCCAATCGCAGTAATTGGAAATGCGTTGAGAAATGTGTCTCTTGTTTACCAGTCAATTTGTCGTTTTTCCGCCCCTTTCGAGGCGGGTATTTACCCGGAATTACCCGTACCCGGGACTACTGTGAGTTCTGTACAACCCTACCCGTACCTGGAACGTCTGTGAGTTATGTACGACATTCATACCCGTACCCGATCTTTCTATTTTCGTTCTGTCTGTGGGGTACACACAAAGAACTTCTGTAACTTCCGTAGGACACTCATATCCGTACCCGGCACTTCTGGAAGCTCTGTACGCCGGTGCCACAAAAACCCGGGGTATGGGTACAGCATGTTTATACCTCCCCGGAACTTCTGGAAGTTCTGTACGCCCGTGCCACAATACCCGGGAGTTCTTGAAGTTTTGTAGAACTTTCATACCCGTGCCCGAAACTTCTGGAACTTCTGTAAGACCTTCATACCCGTACCCGCATCTTATCTTCTGAGTTCTGTAAAATCCGTGCCACATGTTTTGTCCCCGTCCGCAACTTCTGTGAGTTCTGTAAACCTGTGCCACAATACCCGGAACTTCTGGAAGTTCTGTAACACTTTCATACCCATACCTGAAACTTCTGGAAGCTCTGTAAGACCCCCATACCCTTACCCGGAATCCATAAACCGTACAGAACTTGAGCGTGTAAATATTGTGATGTGCCAGGTATGAGTTTCGATGTTATTCTCGATCTCGTAGCTGAAGTCTCATCTTTTTTTTAAACGAGTACCTGGTATAGTCTATTGGCACAGCAATTAGAATACCGTAATATATCTGGAAACATGTATCTGGAAATATGTATGTATCTGGAAATATAAACCTGCCACTCGGTGTTGCTCCGGAGCACGACACCAGCTGCTGGTGTTTATGTTTCAGCACCTAGTACCAGGTATGCATGTAAGTTGTGCTGCCTTCGTACGAGGCACTGCTGTACACGCCTTTTTACCAGGTACACCTTTTGCTGGGACAAGTGCCTTCCCTCTCGACGAGTAGCTTTCATATTGGGGCTTGGCGAGCGACCTTTGGGCCAGACAGCTCCGCGGGAAAAGCTGCAAGCCGTAAAGCCAAAGGGTGCGCTCACGCGCGCCACACATCTGCGTGGCTTTTTCTGCTCTCTCTTCGCTGCTTGGGAGAGCTTCCCCCTCTCTCCTGTGTTTGCAGGGGGGAAACAAATCGTGTGTACTCCCGCTACATGCTCTTAAAGTATTTTTCATGGCGATCGGCTGAAACACGCCTTCAGTCAAGTTACTTTTGTGTCGGCGGCTATCGATATGCCCGGTTGGTATCATAGCATACACCTGGTATTACGCCAAGTGTGTGGTTGATTGAGCGTGGCATGTCTTCACACCTTCCTCGCACGCCCCTCCTGCTACTCATACGATACCCCCACCTCCCCATAACCCCCGGCCCTCCCCTACACCACTCCCCCCCCTCCCCCATTTTGTTGTCCCAATGGTACCCGTTTGTGCGGCCTCTGCCAATGGATATGAAATGCTCCGCGGGCAGGTTTTGGCCGCGCGTGACGGCGTGGTGGTGGCGTTCTGCGACCACTTCACCGAGGGCGCACCGCGAGAGAGTCTCCTCCCGCGAGCGAACTTTGTGGCCCTGCGGCATCTGGACGGCACCTACACCCGCTACGTGCACCTCATGCATGGCGGGGTGTTGGTGCGGCTTGGTCAGGCAAGTGCAAAGGGTAGAACTGGGAGTGGGCTGACTAGACTATGCTAAAGGCACTAAGGTCACTAGGTCACTATATTCTAGTCGTTAGTTGGATGAGTATTGTGGTGCATTGAAGTTACGTGCGGTATTTGACCGACGTCTGCGTTGGGTCGGCAGGCCACTGTCTGTCTAGTTATTGGTGGGATGGGTATTATGGCACATTGCCGTTACGTGCGGTAATTTGCGGACGTCCACGTTAATTCGGTAGGTCGCTGTCTGGTTATTGGTTGGATGGGTATCATGGTACGTTGCAGTTGCGTGCGGTAATCTGCGGACGTCTGCGTTTTGTGTTTGACTGGTTGATGCGTGTGTGGCTCGCAACGTGTTTTTTTTATCGAGGAGATCACTCTCAAAGTCAGTTCGTTGGCTTAAAAAGGCCACCCAACCATTGTTTTACCGTCAAGTCCAACCAACGCACACAGCCCTGGCAAGGAGGCCACTCATTGGTCGCGAGCTGCATAGGGAGAAGGTTGAGCGCGCCCGTGACAAGCGATGTGCGGTAACCGCCTTTTGCCGGCAGGAACGATATACCCCGGGAGTGGCAGGAACGATATAAACCGGCTGTGGAGTTTGCCTACTGGTGCTGTCCATGCAGCAGCAGTTCACCCACGCCATGGCACAAAAGGGGCTTGCCACCCAACTTTAGCCGACATGCGGTGGAACCTGAACCAATGAGCTTCAACACATGTAGAGCATCCGTGAAAGCATGGCATCTGGCACAGGGCTGATTCGTTCTGTGCACGGTGACAGCAAACCACGGCTACCACGGCGTTTGCCGGAAGCTGTGGCTCAAAGTTCAACGCGAGAGCGCCCTACCGCAACGCCACCCCCCTCAACCCTTCTGCTGCGAAAATTGTTCCTCCCTAATTCCCGAGTAGTCTGCCGACCAAGGCTATGCCGATCGCCCCGGTGGCGTATCTGGTTATCTTCGAGCCTGGTATAGGTCGGTTTCGTGAGTTCGATTCCCCCCGAGTGCATACTCGTATAAGTTCGTGGGGACTTTTTCTTGTGCACAAATTGACTTGCGGAAAGCGCGAGAGCGTGAGTTAGCAATATTCGATGAAAAATCGACGAGCAGTGGGGTTGCTGAACCCTATGCGCGACAAAAACTGAATGCGAGAACCGGGGGGGAGAAGGGACGCCACTTGTGACCATGGCTTGTCCAGAAGCTGGAAAGTAGAAGTGTGAAAATAAAAATGGTATTGTAGTATCATACTCTATCATACTCTTATCATAATCTATCATACTCTATCGTACTCTATCATACTCTATCATACTTTATCATACTCTAATATACTCTATCATACTCTTATCATACTCTATCATACTCTTATCATACTCTATCATACTCTTATCATACTCTTTCATACTCTTATCATACTCTATCATACTCTTATCATACTCTATCACACTCTTATCATACTCTATCATACTTATCATACTCTATCATACTCTACCATACTCTGTCATACTCTATCATGCTCTTATCATACTCTATCATACTCTTACCATAGTTATCATACTCTATCATACTCTACCATACTCTGTCATACTCTGTCATACTCTTATCATACTCTTATCATACTCTATCATACTCTTATCATAGTTATCATACTCTATCATACTCTATCATACTCTACCATACTCTGTCATACTCTGTCATACTCTTATCATACTCCATCATACTCTATCATACTCTTATCATACCCCATTTGTCACTACCGGGTTAAGCCAGTCGCACCAGCGACTCTGTACTTTACTGCCCGAACGACACCACGCGATCTGTTTCGCGCATCGTAGCGACCCATATCCCTGGAGGACTCACATCGCCAAAAATAAAACCAGCATGAAGGCTTACAATCGCAAATAATTTGGGGGAGGGGGCAATCGCGCGCGTGACCCCGAGCCACCTAAGAAAAGAGGCTCCAGCAAGGGTCGCCCCCTGCCTTAGCCTCGTGCTACGATAGAAGTGCTTGCAGCACTTTTTTTCCCTGGGGTTCCTCATTTTGGGAGGTCAAGACATGCCCTTCTTAACATCCCTAAAACTGTTTGTTTTTTCAAAAAAATCAAAACTGCCTCGTATGATCCCGGATGAAAACATCCCATCTGGCCTATAAGTATAGAACGAGAAATCGTTGCAACAGAAAAAAAAAGAATAATGGCGTATTATTTCCGATTATTTTGGGTTGAGGAGCCTACGTTATCTCAGAAACCGTTTCAGGCGACAAGTGACACCTCTATGATCGTAGTACGTGCCTAACTAAGGGGGGAGTCCCACGGTAGGGTGCGCTTTCTGGGTGATTTTTTTTTTTTTTTTTTTTTTTTTTTTCGGGGGGGGGGGGTGAGCTTTTTAAGCGAGGAAGTACCGGGTATTTTGATATCTTTAGGGGTATGATTTACGAAGTGTTTTGTTTTGGGGAATAGCGCGTAGAAGTGTTTGGTCGGATTACGCGAGCGGATGCCTTCGAAGTCATGTTTTTCCGGGTGGTGTTGATGGTGTTGGTGATGTTGAGCCCCTCGTGTTAGGAGCTCAGAAACTTCTTAGAACCTTCCGCTGCACCTCTGCCGTGGGATGGGTCAACGTTAACGGTCTCCTGGCTTGCGCTGTTTTCTACTATCCGTTCGTCCGGCAGAATGTCAGGGCCGGCGATCCGATCGCGCTGAGCGGCAACACGGGCTTCACGGCAGGACCTCACCTTCACTTCGATGCGGTCGACATCCTCCCGCAAGAGAGTGAGTGCTGTGGATTTGTTACGGTTGACTTGTTCTTGCTAAAGACTGAAGGCTCTAGAGTTTTGTGGTCAACACCCCCCCCCTCAAGAGCACGAGTGCTAGTTTGTGTTGCCGTCGACATGCTCGCTCGAGAGCACGAGGGCTAGATTGTTGTAGTCGACGTGCCCCCTCAAGAGAGTCAGTGCGAATAATTTGTTGCGGTCGACCTCCTCCCTCAAGAGAGTTAGTGCTAATATTTTGGATCGTGTCGATGGTAGCGGGCCCGCACAAGCTCTACCGTCCACCCGCTGATGTCGAACTGGTCTTTTGGCATCTTGGGCCTCGCGCCTCGTTTCTATGGAACAATCGTTAAAACAAAACCTACTTCAACCACGTGATTGAAGTAGCCAACAAAAGTAGTTCCTTCTAGCGAACAAGGGGCGTCGATAGACTCCCAAAGCACCGAGCTTGTTGCTTGAGAGTTGGAGAGTTGGAGACGGGAGCGGGCGGGGGGGGGTAGCGCAAACCACCGGTTCCGACACGCGTGTGGGTGTTCGCGCCGGATTGTTAACCCTACTAAAAGTGCAAAAGTTATCACACTCTAATTCGCACGTCGGATAAATAAGCTATACCCCCACTTGATAATCTAGATATTTCAGTTAAAATCTGTATAGTCTATTTATAGGTCATGTTGCTGGCGGGAGCCGTGCGATCTGTGTGGTCTATCTAGCACACGTTTCCTGGGTTGGATCTGTACTCCACATATACAGGTCCTGCGCAACGTCTCAGGACTGCAGCTATAGAATCTTTTTGTAGATGATCTAGATTATATTGATCTAGATCGTGATCTGGCCGAGATGTGTTTTACTTCCACAGTAGTTTGTCCCCCTAAACGTGGGTGCATTAGTAAATGGGTAATGGGGCAGGCGCCGTTGTAATCGCGTTTCTTTTCGCGGGGGTGGTCGCCCTCCAACCCTGCAGTGGCCGTAGCCCCGAACGTTTTGGTGCGCTTCTTTCTCCAGTAAGCAACGATAGATAACATGTCTTGTTCAATTACCCCTTCGGCTAGAATCGCAATCGACAAAAGCGCTGGGTCGCCCGGCCCGTCTATAGCCCGGCAGTCGCCCCTTGCCGCTACCGGTCGTCTCTTGCCGCTGCCGCTGCCGCTGCCGCTGCCTCTAATGTCCTTGACCCGTCTCACGCCTCCTGGCCCCTCCCGCATAACCCTTTCTGCCGCTTGTGGACACCTTGAAATATGGAACACACTCCGAAAGCAGCGTCTGAGCTCCGAATCCTGCACCCAGAGGTGCTGACCATACCGTCGGTGGCGGCGATTTTCAGCGGAGCTTTGGGGGTTCGGGAAGAAGCCGCCACTGCTCCCCTGGTAAGTTTGGGTTTTGGCCGAAGAGCGGGCACACGCCTGTGCGTTCTCCTCAGATATTCTTGTTTCCTGCCGATCCACGCGCCATGCTGGTGGTATCCATGTGTTGACAGGCTCCCCGCCGGCCGCATGACATGCTTGCCGTGTTTGCTCTGCGTTTAGCGCACTGACTGCTGTGTATATATTGTACCTTGTAGGGCTTAGGGTGTATTGCGGGAGACTAAACACAAGCGTATGCATGTATTATGAGCATGGGTGCATGTATGGATGCGCATGTAATTAACCCTTAGCGGGTTTGTCGTAGGCAATGCTGTTTCCTAGTGTCTCGGAGGAGGCGGTAAAGGACGCGCTTCGTACCTCGCGCGGGTCCCGTTGCCGTTTAATCCCGACTGCGATAGTTCCAGTGTTGACGACATGGCAGCCGTAGCAGCAATATCAGCAAGCACCCCTTGTGGCGCCGTCCCCTGACACCCCCGTAACTGCAGGTGTATTTGTCTTCCGCAGCTCTAGCCGGCGGCTCCTCCGCCGGCAGCGGCTACGACTCTGAACCGTCTCCGGACCCTGGTTATCCGAGACAGCGCCGGTCCCGCGTGTTACAACCCCGCGCCACCGCCTTTTCCGCCCACACCGCAGCACCAGGGCCTTACTCCCCGATGCTGCGGACCTACACCGAGGTGATGGTGCTGATCGACAGGGGAGGGTTAGACGGCCAGCAGACGTTCGCGGAAGCGGTGGCAACGGCGGCAGACGTCGTAGCCTCTGTGCCGGTTCCCGCGGGCGGTCAAGGTGTTGGTGGCGGCGGCGGGCCACCCAGCTGCTGCCGCTGCGTCGGAGTCATCGTCGCTAACGACCGCGCCGGTCACGAGCTATTCCCGATGGCGCCGCCTAAGAACGCGAGGGAAGGCCGGCGTGCTCCGTTTCCCGTGGTGATGGTGTCGCAAGAATCGGGAAGGCTTCTTAAGGGGGCACTTTCCGCGGCGGCCGCCACCGCCGCCGCCACCGATTCGGCGCCCCCGTGGCGGGGAGAAGAGTGCGGCGCGCGAATAGCACCACCCGGAGGCGCAGCGAGAGGGGCGAGCTATTGCTGGCCGGGTGGCGGGGAAATGTCCATGCCTCCGACGGTATCGCGAGGCGAAAATGGAGCCGACGGTGTTTTTGTCAGTCTCGGAGCCACAGAGACTTCCCCCGCGTTTAACTCGAGGGCGTCTTGCGCGTCCAGCTCTTCTTTTGAAGAAGAGGAAAACTCATGTGATTATTACTCTACGGAGGAGGAGGAGGAGGAGGAGGGGGGGGGAGGTTATGCTGACTGTTCATGGAGAAGGGGGGGGGGAGCATGGTCTGCAACGCTGAGAGGCGCGGCATGGGGAAAATTCGACGGATGTGGCCTCACCCACCCAACCCTGGGCGCGTTCGGCGATTGGACCCACCCCTACGGCGCGTGGCAACGCGATGCGAAGGCGGAGGTAGAGCGCGGGTTTGAGACGAGAGAGTGGAAACGGGAGCGCATGCTTTATGATGCGCAAACCCTGCCGGTGAGGTTTCAGCGACGCTCCTCGTGATCGACGTCATTGTCGCTGGCCTCGACTGTCATGTACTTGCAGCCGGGCGTGCCGCCACTGGCGCGTGCGCGGAAGCTCTGAACGCGCGGTTACCGTGTTCGCGGTTTTCCACCACAAATTTGTAAACAAACCAACGGGGTCTGTCTTCCACGGTACGCCTGAGCGGAATCCAATTTTGACCGTCCTCGCGGTACGGTTCGCCCTGCGCCCACCCACGTATGCCTGGTGCATTGGGACGCGTGGGTCATGTCTACGCGAGACTTGGGAAACACGGCCTAGGAGCTGCAAAGGGAACACTCCCTCCACCTTGCACAGAACGCGGGGTTTATTGTATTTCGTGTGGTGACATACACCAGGGGAAACTTCCCTCCCCGCGCCCGCAGCGAGGCTTGTTCGTCGATCTACTGTTGGCTGCTGATATGGTTCGTGCTGTGGTTGTGCGATTCGGCGTGGGTTTGTTGTTTGTTTGATGTGTGATTTTTATTGGGTTGAATGGTTAATTGATTGCTTGATTATTGAAACAATTGATCTGATTGACTTGAGATTTTATTTGTGAGTTTTTTTTTTTTTATTTGATAGATATGATATTTGATGTGATGGATATTATTGAACAGTTGATTTGATTGATTTGAGATTTTATTTGTGAGGTTTGATTCGATATATATGAGGTTAGATGTGATAGACTTGAGGTTTGATTTTTCTATGCTAGATGTGTTTAGAGTGTGTGTTGTCTATTGTATTCAGGTTTGTTTAGGGTGCGTCCGCGAGCGCGAGGAAAAACGGTCGCCCTCGCGGTTAGGGCTCCTGGAATCCCACTCGCTCCCATCGATCACACCAAAAAAAATATAAAACGCGCAGTTTAGGACCAAAGAGACATGACCAGGCTATCTCTTCGCCTTGCAAGTTTTTTTTCGTCTGTCCGGGCTTCTATAATACGTAGAGACGTCTTAGCTCGCAACGATGGAAGTGCGGGTTTGGATTGTCGTTTTTATCATTTATTTTTTCATGTTTCATGTCGTACAATGGGGTGGCACCTTCCTTGCCCCGCCTTTACTCGACGGAGATGAATTGCGTGTTTATCGGGACTTTTGTACAGCGGCCTATTTTTAGGTCTTTTTCGGGGTGTGGCTGTCGTGACGTGTTTGTGGATAGGCAGGGCAGTCGGACCGGCGAAACGCACGGCAAAGAGGTGGGCCCGAAAGCCACTGCCCTCGCACGGCAGGAGGCAATATCCACCTTAACACCTTTAGAGCCCCAAAACCCTTCCCTATACTAATTCCAAGTAGTTTTTCCCCAAAAACGGGTTTCAAGTGGTAAGACGTCAATGAACGAACGATCGCAGACTGTGTACAGAGGCCGGGTGAGGGGTACGGGTAATTAGAAGGGCGGAAAATGTCGAAAATTTTTTCTTCAACAAATTTTCTGTATTATTGTTAACTCATTGGCTTAGGTTCCGCCGCATTTTCTCACAGCGATCGTTTTTTTAGTGTAACTCCGTCGCTACTCCACACTGCGCCCTGCCCTCTTGCTGCGGGTCGTTAGTAGGACGTGGCTAAGGAGGACAACAAGGAGAAGGGGAGCGGAGGTTATCGTTGAAACGAGCACAACTAGGTAGGGAGTTCGACGGCGGGGAGCATTCGGTCCCCGCTTGTCTCTCGCTGTGCTGTGAAAGTTGTGTTGCAGGTAGCGAGCACTTGTCTTGGAACAACTCCGTCGGGCGTTGAGCGCCGTCTCACGATGACAAGTGCCACGCACTCTCTGTCTTGGCAGTGTAGAAAAAATCACGAGCTCCCACCCCTCCCCACCCGGGCGGTACGGGATGCGACTTGCGGGGGAGACGGAAACGTGCCGAGAAGACGGATTTTTGGCAGGAACGTAACTAAATGTTTAGGCCGCCACACCGAGCCGTCTGGGTTGTTCCCTAGATTTCTCTGGCGCCAGCTGAGGTTAGTGTCGGCAGCTGTTTTTTTGGTGTTGAGTCCTTAATAAATGGTAGCGGTGATCTGTGGAGGTTTTTCTTACGGATGTACGTGCTGGCGTTTGTTCTGTTCGTGAAAGAGCGAGCGAGCGGCCCCGAGCCCTTTTTTTTGTTACCGTTCCGCGTGCCTTTCGTCGAAAGCCGGCGGTAAAGAGTGTGGTCAGGACGGGGGGGTGCAGAAGTGCTGTTTATTTTGGTGGTGGTTCACAAATTTTTTGCTTTTTGTGCCAGTAGACATGGCATGGTGGAGAGGACTTTCAATTTATGTTCTGTGGTAGCTTTTGCGTTCTTTCGGAGGCCGGGGGGGTGTGGACGTGCAGGTTGTTTAGGTGGTGGTTTCGCGATTTTATTCGTTTTGGCTCCGTAAACTCGACATGGCGTTTGTGGTGCGTACTTTTCATCATTTGTTTTTGGTCGCGGTGCCTGCCGTGGTTGATTTTTCGGTACAAGTAGGCGCCGGAGGTGGCCACGAGATGGCTCACCGGGCACATGTATATGTACATCGGATGCATTCCAGGTGGGAGGTAGATACGAACGAGTGACCGCCGTGATTCGGCACCTCGGTTTTTTTCTGAAAACACAACAAAGTGTATGTGATCACCAGGGCTCGTCAGGTCCCATCCTGTGTTACATGCATCCTCGGGTTTCCTACATCCTAGATACATCTCTGGGTTTCCTAGTGGGTATCACCGGGGGTGGCCATCTCAGGCTAAGGTGCTTGAGCGATGTTCGCGCGGAGCTGAGTGTCCACTCTTCTTTGACTGTACATCGTAGGGCAACGCGACTTAAAAGCCAAGCAGCGCGAGCATGGCCGTTTCCGCCAAATCATGAAGTGCAAGCGATGACAACATGAAAGATCTGCAGCAGTCCGTTGCAAAATGGCCAGTGAACCATGAGACCTTTCGCTGCTTGGTCGACTGCTCGCTCCACGGCGTGGATATTCCGCAGCAGTTTTTAGCGCGTACTGGGCCAGCGGAATTTGGAGGTGACGATTAGAGCGCCCGCCCTCGGCCTAATCTACGCCTCGTTATTACCCCATCGTCCATCAACAACTTTCCAAGGCAAAAATGATTCCACACTAACTGACCAAGGCTTCGGCGGTAGGGAAGGTACCCCCTTTTTGCATGACCGGGTTTGAGCCACTCGCACGAGTGACTCTGTGCCTCACGGACTAATTACTTCAGGCGATTTTTTGGCGCAGCGTAGCTGACCATTCCATTTTGCGGATTCACGTCGTAAAATTATCAGGGCTTTTCACGGGTCATGACCCGACCCGCGGGTCGGGTCAAGGGGGTTTCAAAATCTCGCGGGTCGGGTCGGGTCGGGTCATTACGTTTTAAAATCTCACGGGTCGGGTCGGGTCGGGTCAAGATGTTTTCAAAATCTCGCGGGTCGGGTCGGGTCGGGTCAAAAGGCTTCAAAACCTCGCGGGTCGGGTCGGGTCGGGTCAAGAGGATTTCAAAATCTCGCGGGTCGGGTCGGGTCATGACCCGCGAGATACGGGTCACTTCGCGGGTCAAGCCATAATGACCCGTGAGTTGTTTTGGGCTGACCCGCGGGTCAAACCCGCGGATCTAGCCGGCGGATCCGCCTTTTTCAAACTTACAGCTGAGAGCCACGTTGATGCTGTGCAGGCGCCCCGCGGGTCGGGCCCGCGGGTCCGCCAATAAAATACAAACATTTCGGCTTCCTGCTTCCGTCGTGCCGATGCTCCGATCATATGTCATCACAGCGTGCAGAACAATCACCAGGCAGCACCCCTAGCTACTCGTACCAAGGCATACAGCAGTGTGACGCGAATCCCGTACCTACTGAAGCCGTAACAACAGCAGTAATAATACGGTCATACCAGTACGAAATGTGACCAAACGTAAAAAGGCAAGGAAGGGCAGTCGTCGTCGAAGCAGCAGCTGTTCGTTAGCTCCAATAGCAGCAGCAGCAGCAGCAGCACTGGCAGCAGCAAGCACCAGCAGCAGACCCCGGATTCTCGCGAATCGCAGCCCCTGCTGACAGACCCACCGCCCCAGTTGTGGGCTTGCTGCC
The DNA here is from genome assembly GCA_012845835.1 of Undaria pinnatifida. Taxonomy (NCBI): domain Eukaryota; class Phaeophyceae; order Laminariales; family Alariaceae; genus Undaria; species Undaria pinnatifida. The sequence goes on from JABAKD010000028.1 coordinate 10,099,872, forward strand.
GGAGGCGGCTCAGCTAGGCTGCTTGCCGGGGCTGGAGACTGCACAGATAGAAGATAGATACAGCAGTAAGTAGTAGTAGTAGCTAGCTCGAGAATTATCATACCAGTTCGTACGAAATGTGACCAAACGTAAACAAACAAGAAGAGCAGCCGTTGTCGAAGCAGCAGCAGCAGCAGCAGCAGCACAGCAGCAGCAGCAGCAGCACCCTGGCAGCAGCAAGCACCAGCAGCAGACAACGCATCCTCGCGGATCGCAGCCCCTGCTGACAGATCCACCGCCCCAGTTGTGGGCTTGCTGTCGGAGGCGGCTCAGTTAGGCTGCTTGCCGGGGCCGGAGATTGCACTTGTAACTTATAACTAGCTCGCTCGTCGGCTCGCTCGTCGGGTCGACCCGGTGGTCTAACGGTACGGGCATGTCCATGCACGTGGGTTGCGGTTTCTTTCCTATTTCTCGCGCGCACACCGCATGACATAATCATCAGCTGCAAACAATGCCGGTAAAAAACGCAGAGAACACGACATACTGGGAAAAGTACGAGGGACCAAGGACCAACCAACCGACCGAGGTATACATGCTTTGACCCGTGACTTTTTGACTCTGACCCGTGAGAAATGTCACGGGTCGAGTTAACGTGACCCGCCAGACGACCCGAATCTCGCGGGTCACCCGGATTGTCGCGGGTCGGGTCGGGTCGGGTCAGGACGATTTCAAAATCTCGCGGGTCGGGTCGGGTCGGGTCAAGACGTCTCGAAAATCTCGCGGGTCGGGTCGGGTCGGGTCAAGAGGTTTTCAAAATCTCGCGGGTCGGGTCGGGTCGGGTCAAGACGTCTCGAAAATCTCGCGGGTCGGGTCGGGTCAGCTGACCCGACCCGACCCGACCCGACCCGCGAAATTTGACCCGACCCGTGAAAAGCCCTGAAAATTATAACAGCACGGAAACTCAAGACCGCAAGGGAACACAGGGGCGTCACTCGCGTGAATGACCCCGAACCACTGCCTAAATAGGCCCCCAAGAGTGACCCCCCCCTCCGTAGTCAACTCTTAAGTACTTGTCCCCGAAGACGTGTGTGAAAAAAAGCTCTAAAGGGATTTACCAGAACGGTCTCAATAGGACACGAGTTCCCGCCGCCCCTCTCTCTGGCCAACGGCGCTGGGGCGGTTTCTGAGCCAGCAGCATACGATCTGGGTGCGACCAAGATATCGTACCGCGGTGTGGCGTGGACGCATTTCTAGGACATGGGTATGATAGCATTTTTTGGGGTAAAGTGTTCTCTGTATGACGGGGTTCCTTGGTCCCAATACCGTCGGAATGCAAATAATTCCTGTTTTTTCGATCACAAGATTTCGTTGTACACCTATTAATAAGTCATGGGATGGGATCACGGGTTGCACTTTCATGGCCTTTTTTTCATCAAATTCAGCTTTTTGGGTGGGGTATAGAGCCCCCCAACAGGTTAAGAGCCTCAGAAGGCAAGAAAAAACATGGTGAACCTCCACTTAAGCACGTGTCGGCTCTGCACGCGATCATGGCGCCGTTGCATCGACAGAGACGGCGCTGTGCTGACCACGGAACGGCCGCCGCGCACCTTATGGCAGACGTGCGCTGAACTCGAGGTCACGACAAGGCTACGGTAGGGTGGGTTTCACCCCCGTTTTGACTACCGAGAGTGAGTGAGCCACTCGCACGGGTGACTCTGCACCTCACGGACAATAGTACTTCTGGCGGGTTTTTTGGCAGCAGCGTACTTACCATTCCATTGCGGACTCACATGTAGCAAAATTCTACTGTAGTAAACAGCACGAAAACTTAAGACGGCAAAGGAACAGGGGAGTCACTCGCGTGAACGATCCCGACCCCAAGAGTGACCCCCCTAGCCCAGCCACGGTCTCACGGTCTCACGGTACTTCCTCGCTTGAGGGGCCCAACCGGACAGAAAAAACACTTTAACCCGAAAATAGCGACCGCCACCGTGCGATGACTCCCCTTCCATCTATAAAATATCCTACTGCCTAAGGGGGCGGCCTCTGGGGTCTCGCCTCCACGCCACACCCGCAGACGGGGCGGTTACTGTTGCTTGTTGTGCTGTCTTGGTGGGGAACGAAGACCCCCTTCGTTTATAGACGGCAACCATCCCTTTCTCTCCGCTGCTGAGGGATAAGGCGTGTCGAAGGCATCACGCCAAGTGAAAAGCCGACGCACTCCGCCTCATGGAAAAGCTGGGCACGCGTCACGAGAAACCTCATCCCTGCGTTAAAGATCGCGGGCCCCTCTCGACGCACCTGTGACGTTCGTGCAGTTGTTTCGTGCCGGCAACCCGCGCGCAGAAAAACTGGCTGCACCTCCGGCTGACGTGTGGAGTGGAGACCCCCAACTTTCGTCCGATGCTAATATCATCGCGCACGGCGACCCCCCCCCCAATCCCTGTATACCTCTCTCGTACACCTAGAAGGTCTCCATCTCACGGTACGATGATGTTATGTCATTAGCTCGCTGAGCGCGTGGTCACAACAACGACGAAAAAAAAGCATCCCAATCCCAATGAAAGGAAAAAAACAATGTACGTGTACCGCGGTACCAACACATGAACCCTTCCTGGTCATAGGAGACCGCACCGCGGCAATTTTCGAGAAACTCTACCAAAATCCTGTGAGTTTTCGCTTTATTTTTAGGAGGGAGTCGTCGGCCCACCTGCTATTTCGCCAAAGACACAACAGACTTGCCGTTCTATGACAATATTACGAACACAAACAACAAAACACGGCTTTGGTCACCATCAAACGAGCAAAATTACAAGACTCAACAGCTTGCCCCTCTCATTAAGTCGCACAGCAGGTCCACCGGCAGGCCGAGAACACTGTCGAACGATCCTTCGATCCTTTCCACCAGCAATCGCAGATCCGGATCTTCCACTGCAAACCCTCCCGCCTGGCATACACGAACATAGCGGACGCACGGTTGCCGAAAAGGCATGCGCCAAACACGATACCGTGAGATCAAGCGCACATATCATAGATTGCGCACGAAGGGTCTGTGATGCGGAAGACAGCGACCGAGTTCAGTCTGTGCGCGGGACGCGGGGGGGGGGGTGTACTCAGTGTGTGCATGGCCGTAGTCGGATGACCGTATGACTATAGACGGGCGCGCGGGAGGGGGGGGGGAGCAACGCCTCGTGGGCGTTCTGCCAAAGCCCAGCAGAGCACTAGCCACGCGCTGCCGGGGCAACGGCTAGCCGGCGAGGTGGCCCCGCCATAAAGACTGGGCATAGCACAAGGAAAAAACAAGAACGAGCCAAACATAGTATGTCTCTCGTTCTCTCTCCCTAGCATGCGCACGTGAGAAGAGCGGACCGTGGAGGTGTGACCGATGTCTCACGCCGCGTGTCTACCTTCCTTACTATCCTCAACCCTGCCACAAGCGGGATAGACGCCTGCATATCTTACCGACCCCATGACCGTGCCTCTTTGCACGACAACGTCGATGATCCTGGGCGGTATCTCCAGCCAGCAAACGCTCGACTCGTGCACCCCCTCGGCCCTCCGCCCGTTCTCGAGGTTCGTCACGCAGAGAGCGCTCAGCGTTTTTACCGAGCGGCCGGAGTAGCTCCTGAGGAACGCCTTCGCCTTTTTTGCGTGATTCATTCGAAAACGGGCAGGCGTGTTTTCCGTACAGGGGGGACGGGGTTGTAGGGATAGCGATAGCTATGGACCGTTCATGCGTCTGTTCCATTCATTGAGGATTGGGTACAAGGGTTTCAGAAAAGGGGAGGCGACGTTGGGGGAACAGTGAGAGCTCTGGACCTTTCGTGAGCCTGCGCCGTTCGATGGCAGCTGGGGTAGAAGAGGTATCATGGGAGCGAGGCGTGGGAGTCTGATTCGATCAGCTGTGGCGATCGTTCTCCTTTTTGGGCAGGGGTAAGGCGCGACTCTCAAGGTTGTGTTTTCGTTTCGACCACAATCCCGCCATGCCTCGCCTAAGGAACTGCTGTGGGCAGGGATCAGGGCTGATTCAGAGGGGTACGAAATGAAACCCCTCTCTTGCCTCGACCGAGTGTTTAGAGGTGGACCATGAACCAGCTGTTAGTTGGAACTGGGAAACAACGGGTATAGTAGCACACGGTAAAGGGAAGTCGTCGTTCGGCAAGGGAGGCGGTGTAACGCAGGCGAGTCGTGCTAGCAGCTCGACATGCGCTCCAACAGGGACTACTTGTGGTAGTCTTGTGAAGCTATCCGTGACGAGGGCGAGCGAGGATGGGCGATCCTTCCTCGACACCAGTCGTTACAAAGTCATACAGCAGCAGTAGGGGCAAAAAGACAAGTGCACCGCACGGGGTGGTGGTGCATGTCTGCCGGATGCATGCATCACCGTGCACAGCACTGGTGCGGAGTTAGACACGCTCTGCGACAGGGACTCGGAGGGCGGCTTGCTCGCAGCAACGAGGCAGTCGAAAACACGTCCTGCAAGAGGGGTAGCACTTAAAGGCCGAAACATTGCTGACTGACCCGGTGTCGTCCAACGCTAGGAGCGCAGCAGATTCTAAGAAATGTCTGAGCTCCGAGCGCAAGATGGAGCTCCGCATCTCACCCGGAACATGGATTCAAAGACAATCGCTCGCGCAACCACGCCCAGCATTTCTACGCGCTAGTCCTAGAGCGAATGCACTCGTGAGATCATCAATCATGCTCTAGCCGATAGACAGGTCCACGCTTGAGGAGCTCAGCCGCTCACAAACCTTTCAAAGTCTAGCAACTGCTGCACCTCTGCCGTCCGTGGTATTACTCGACGGAGCTCCGCCACTGGAACCCATTTCGTTTCTTCTTCAGCAATACTCGTTACGTACATAGGCCATAGGATTGGCTGCCTGCTTTTAGCGCTTTCACGACTGGAAACCCTTTTGGGGGGGGACAAATTTACTTGAAGTTAATATAGGGAGGGATTTGGGGGGCTCTAAAGGGGTTAATTATTAATCAAGCGTGGAACATTTTATTTCTCGAAGCCAGTTTGCTTTGAGACACACGTAAAAATCTCCTCGTGTGAGGAGCCCCAGAAAAGAAAAAGCGGCTGAGCGAAAAAAGGTTGCACTCCGCACCGTGGGATGCGTCCAGCGAAGCTCTCACCGCTTCGGGGCTCTCGGGCTTCTCTCGGACTTCCTCGCCGCCGTCGCCGTCGAAAAGGCATATCTGCTTGGCGTCCGAGTGTCAGCATACGGGGTGTCAGACAAGGCTGCATGTGCTGAAGCTCGTTGGCCCAGGTTGCACCGCACTTGGCTCAGGTTGCGCCGCATGTGGCTCAGGCTGCACAACGCGTTTACTTGTGCACGTATCTACCAGATATTTACGAAAACAGGTTCCTGGTTGAATAGGGGGGCGGATCAAACATAAACGACCCCCCGGGGGCGACGAGCAAAAACCGCACCCGGAAAGGAAGGGCGATTGCGTAGCAGAGGTGAGGTTTTCCGCCTGAAACAAGGCCTGCATCATGTGCGCAAACACGTACCACGTCCCTTCTCGCGGCTTGGCGTGGCTTGAGGTACGACTATCCCGCGAGTTAGGCGCCGCAGCTTCTCCAAAAGCCGTACTGTAGGCATCAACGATCCTCTTCCATCCTTTCCGCCATACCGCCCCACATGGTACGAACACGCGGCCTGTCGGTTCAGCGTGGCCTTCTGGCACGCAAACATAATTGTTGCTGTGGGCAGAGTCCAATCCTCGGTCGTAGTGCCAGCGCTTCGGTACTATGAGATTAACGCCATGGGGAGGGGGGGTGTACTCGATACTCATGCATGGCCGTAATCGTATGATCATAGACCCTCGCATCCCTACAATGCCCTCGAGGGGGGGGAAATACCTGAGAGCACTAACAATCGCGCAATCCTCGACGGTGCCCTGCCGCACACCATCCCACACCGACCGATCGACCAACCGTTTCTGCAATATACTAAACATACCGATCCGTGCGCACCTCCTGACGACGGTTTCGGTTCAACGCGTGAGCGTCAACCGACATGCCCCCAGGCTTCAGCCACCGAGAAATATTTTTTTACGGTGGTGTTGCTCTCGTATTTACTCATTGCCGGTGTCTAGTCTGTGGTGACAAGATACATATATACTTTTTGTAAGGAGTACCAGGTACACACAAAATTATTGAAATATAGAACACAAAACACAAAAAAAAGGAAGGGCAACATGGCTGCTCGAAGATTTCGGGCACACGATAACGCAAAAATAAAAAATACTCACCTGGTCCGAAGTGATCAGCAGCCCCGGCCCGTCGAGGCGCCCGACCAGTGCTTCCGCCTTCGCGCGCGCGATTTTTGCGCACATTTTTCGAGGATCCGGGTCACGAATGGCTTTCTCATCGATGTCCGGCGACGCCGTGGAAAACTGGTCGCGTGCCGGGGGTCGCAACATAAGCGCGGGAACGAGGGGATGGGGGCGGAATTGAGGGGGTCGCAGCGGTTCGCCTGGAAGAAAAGACGCTAATCTTGCGTTGTGGACCGGCGCGCGTAGTGTTTGGGGATTTTTAATACAGCGTGAACCCATCCGACCTGATTTGTTTTCCTCACGATAAAAAACGATGACACTGATTTTTCTGTCCGACAACAAGCATATGGGACCGTGGGGGGACTGACAACCTGGGGGCCCTACCTGTATTGTACTATTTAATACCGACAACATCCCTTTCCCCTTGGTTTGCTTCCTTCCCCCCCGCCTTAAGTACGCCGCCCCTCCACGCGCCGGGCCCACCTGCCAACCTAGCGCTTCCATGACCGCTCGGCGGTGACGCGACGATGAACCGAGCACGACGGGCAGCGAGCTCGGCAGGGGGCGAGGCTGCACCCGCAAACCGACGACGGCGCGTTCTTGTTCTCCAAGCGGCGCGCCTGGCCCTGCCACGTACCCGTCCTGGTCCCGGTCCCCGCCTTGTGGGGTCGACTGTGCGCGTATTTCCTGTGTGCGGTTGTCGCGAAACATCGAGAACGAGCGGTTGCGGCGGCGGAGCAGGTCACGTAGGCCGGTGGGTAGGTGAGTGGATGGGTGGGTGGGTGAGGTGGTGGATCGGGGAGTGAATGTGCGGACATGTCGGGTGTTTCGCTGCCACCGTACGGCACGCGCGCCGGGAGACTGTCCGGGGCCAAACGGCGGCGGTTCGAAGGGAGTAGGCTTGTATACAAAAAAGCATAACGCGCGGGGAGGGCGGAAAGGGGCGGTCGAGCATGGTCAGGGCGCAATCTAGGATCTGCCTTCAGGAAGGGTACCCAACGCCAGGCAGACTACCGCGTGGATTTACCTTTTTCACCCCGCGGTCGCGAGGGGGTCGTGAGGACGAGCACAACCAAAGCATCTCCGCGCACCGAAAAGTTCACCATAAACGAATTTGATATTGCAAAAGCAAACGCCGTGGTGAGATGTACCACTGGCTGCCCCCGGGGGCTAATCATGTTGCTGCTGCTACTGCAAGCATCCCGGACTCTACCTCTTCTTGTTCTTCTCCTTGTTCTTGCCCCTGCCCTCTTCGCCCCTCTTGGTCTTGCGGTAGCGCTTGGCCTTCGTGTGGCTGCTCTTGCCGGTCTTCGCTTGCATCACGCCCTTTGGCGCCGTTGCCTTCCGCATCTGGCTTCGGCATTTATCTCTCCCTCTCTCGCTGTTGCCAACGCCGGGCCTGCCGCAAAACGTTAAACGTCGGAAGGGATAGCCGCAAAGCACGGACGTAGCAGCTCCCTCGAGCAAACGGCCCTATCTGGTAGAGCCATGGTAACTCAAAACAAACCCAAGTCAATACTGCCGTTAGCATAGCAATCCGACGTAAAGTGTGCCTGCGGTGGGGGCGGCTCTACGGACTGCAGTAGTAGCGCAAGAATGTTCTTTTGATTGCGACACCTGAATCGAACGCAAAAGTGGCGCTGCGCTCCCTCTCAAAGACGTTCAATCCCAATATTCGCGAACACGAAGTGCACCCTGAAGGTGGCGGCGGCAACCGACCACGCTACACGTTTGTACGCGATGGCATTTGGCTGGGATTGCCTACATCTCATCGCAGTCACGAATCTGCGGAAGCGGTGCTAAATGCTGGAGAGAAAAGTTTTGGCAACGTCAGAGGCTGCGCGCGGTCGTCGAGTAGACGGCGCACGATCTACAGGTCACTTCCCAAACAAAACCGAGGCGGCGCCACAATGACCCCGTCGGGAAGACGCCTCGTCCGCCCTGTACCCTATACGCCCCATGCGGTGCCGGGTAAAATAGCCCTTACTAATCCCAATTCATTTGTCCCTGAACTAAAGGGATGACTACCAGGTACAACACATAGCTTCCGCAAGAAGCTTGTCGCCGGCATGGCCAGGGGGTGCTGTTGCACGGCTCGGTGTATGGCGATCACCTTGCGGCCGGCTTCATCATGCAGCGCTTTATCCAAGTCGCGTTACTCGGAACTCCAAGAGCTATTCCGAAGAAGCAAGAAGCCGAACAAAATCAAATCAGAAGCCTCAGCCAGTACCCCATCCGCGGCGTCGACGAGGCCCTCGGCAAGTTGGAGAACCGGACGAATACGCCACAAGCAGGGCTTTGAGTTGGCTGACTATATGTGTGCGTGTTGTCTGCCCATTAAACTCGTCCTTTCTACCCCACGACATCACTAAAACACCCAGCGTCTATCCTCATTCGTCATCCTAGAGAGATAAAAATGATGTGGTCACAGACTGTAGAACAAAGAAACCAAAATAGTCGCCAAATAACTATTTAGTTGACACTTTTTAATGTTATAGTTGTGTACTGTAACTTGACGCATTATGCGTTTTTTTGCCTGACTGGCGCGCTTGTTGCTCGTAATGGTGTGCACATCGATGGAGACTAAAGTCGGTTGGTTGGCTTTCTTCGCCACCGAACCAATAAGTGCTACTGCAGCCGTCAAGCCAAGGAAACTCATACTCCTAGCAATAAGACTCGTCCGGAGGGTGTCCCGGCATTGGCACGTCTGGGGAGCGTGGACAAGAAACGCCAGAAAATGTCCGACCAAGTAAGTCGAAAAGCGACCGTCTAAGCGACAAAGCTCTGCCAGCAGCGTGACTTCGGGGGCGAAATCTGCCGCACCCGCCGTTCTACGCCGGCCCAAGACGGAGTCGACGTCAGGGTCGCGAGGATCACGAGCGACCTAGAGTCTCAAGGCTCCCCAGGGCAAGATATGCCACCATTCGCAGCTGGCTTAGGAGCATCGAGGTTCTGGGTCTTTGGTGTATACACGTATCCATGGCGTGCGCTCAGTCTTGGGTCGGAACGGGGGAGGGGGTGCGCTTCGAAGTCGCGCTGCCGCGGAGCTTGAGCTTTGTCACGCGAGCGGCCGCTTCGCCTGAGTCTCATGATTTTTCCAACCGATACGCAGCTTCCAGACTTGCTTATGCTCAGACCCCCTCCTGCCGCACGTAACGCCTCCGCGAGAGAATACCATAACATATATGTATATATATACCTGGTGCTACTTACACCACAGATAGTACGGTATAATTACTACTGTACGGTAGAACCCCAAGCTCATGGGCACAATACATGATAATGAAACTTGCACGTTTATGACTTGTTTACCGCACATTTTCCTGTTGATCGCTTTAAATAAATGACACATATGATTGATAAAAAAAACGTGATTGACGAGCGACGCCATTCATGATCACGACATGTAAGTATGTCCATAATCGACGAAACGACCGAACGGGTTGTGTATTCAGAACATAAATCAGAAGGGACCATACACACGAAGTGCTGATGCGACTGTTTCCGTACCCACGGTGCGCACGAGCACGGCTTGACATGCACCGGAACGGGCGACGTTTGAATCTCTTTACGTAGACTACTCTTCTTACTTGAATAGCGATGTTTGTCGCTATTACTATTTCATTTGGCGCGTGGAAGATTAATAACGTGGTATGGTGCTGAAAACTTGAAAGCTTGGAACCAATCCAATTCAGAAAGTTAAAGCTGGTGTCTTGTACGTGTAAATACGCATACTGCTGTACCAGGTACAGACTGCGCCAACCTCTACTATTAATAGGATATACGTTAAATTGACCTGTTCGTGCTACGCCATCTCTGCAGTACGGGGATGATGGTGTCCCTGTTCCTGCCACATTTTTTCTATTTTTGCTCAAACAGTACTACTATACTCTACAGCACCAGTGCTGCTGTTTTGTTTTATTTTGTTTGTTATCCTTCGGCGGATGGGGAAAAATAAAGCTCAAGCTCACCACACTTCCACGTATGTATTTTCATATTATATGCCCTGCGTCAATTCAACTCGATTGTATTCGCAATCCAGCGCTACCTGGCGCATCTTTCAGTTCCCACGGTAGCGACAGCGCGAGATGTCCCTACCGGCGGTCAACCTTCTTCCTGCTGCCGTACGCATTATCGACAAATCGTGCACTCACTCGTACGGTTGGCTCTGCGTACAGTCGGTACCGCTGTACAGAGTACCGGCCCTCTCACAAGAACCTTGAAATCGCGCTCAAGCCTGGCCTTCTTTTTCTGGGCGCGCGCGAAAGCACGCTTTCTTGCGTTGCACTTGCTTACTTCGGTCCCCAAGAAGACATTTATCCGAGCACACAAGCAGTTTCCTGCAAGCGCGATGCCCTTGTTTGTCAACCATTGTATTAGGGAGCCGACGCTCGCCTCCACCGCAGTAAGTAGCTTCTTCTACTCCAGGTCAAGAGGTCAACTTTCTTAAGCCTCTGGCTGTGACTAGACTCCGAGCTTTCTCAATTGATGATTTCAATATTTCAGGATGACTCTCTTGTGAGTTAATTTAGTGCAAACGAGCTGTGTTATGGAGTGCTCTCCACACGAAGGGCGATAGCTACTATTATACCGTAGGTACATGCCCTTTCTCGAGCTCTCACGGCTGTGAGCTCTGTCACAGGGTTGTCTATCTTGCAATTAGGCATATTAGCCTCACTAGTACGATTGGGGTGGAATCTATAGCCTCATTTTCGTTTGTTTCGAATAGCCGCATCTTCGACCCCCTTTCCAATTTCAGGATGTTTTGTTGACATCCTTTGATTGCCATGTGATCTGCATCTACGATTATTCAGGGTGGCCTGATGTTGCGGAGTGCTCTCCGTATATGTTATGTTTGACATGAAACCAAGCCATGATTGGGGTGAAACCACGTGATAGTAAATGTCACATTCACGTCAAGGCTATCATATATGGGCGATAATGTAGGCGACGGTGATGGGGCCAGGCAGGAAACCCCACATCGTCCACTGCACTGCTCTGCCTGCCCTGCCACGTCCTGCTCTGTCTTTTAGAGTTATTTTGGAGTGATAAACGTCGGCTTGTTTTGTCTAGTCAGCGAGCCATGAGGAGAGATAAATAAAGACACTGGAACCATGAGGAGGGCTCTTCTTCCCAACACCGACAACCTCACATTCCCCTCGGGATACTATAACTTAATATAGCAGCCGGTACTGTACGATGGGTAGAGACCAACAAGAAATGGTTGTACAGCACGAAGCGTGCACTTGGCACTTGGCACCATAGACTGATGATGATTGTTTTGTGCTTCTTCTGGTTTCACCCGAGCAAGTGCAAACTAAGCCATAAACTCGTTTGGGCTGGTCGGTGTTACTTGCCGGGATACTCGCGCAATGCGCTCATTGGCTAATAAAGAATTATTGGCCTTTCCCTACTGTTCAAGAAGTTATCCTCCCTTTCAACTTGCGCGACACCCCCGAGGTTCAACCCAACCACATCCCGAAGGGAAACCTTGTCGTTTCAACTACAGGTACGTCGTACCGTCGTAACGCATACCGGTACCAGGTATCATACTAGGTCCCTGGTACGTACTAAATAGTTGTCACTTGTGCGCCGTTGAACGTATGATACGCGCGGTGAGTTTTCAGTCGCCACAAGTTCGAAGAAAGACAGAAGAAGGAAGAAAGGCTAAAACTATGATAATGTCACTGCTAAAGGGTCCAGTCTGACTGCTCGTGGTGTTTTACAACCAACCGCGTACGATGCTGTGCGGCTGTGCGGAATAACATGCGCGTGCAAGAAGGAAAATTATGTATGCTATTTGAATATACTACGAGGAATATATGTAGATGTTCAATCGCCTCAAGTTCGAAGAGGGAAGAAAGGCCAAAATTATCAGGGTAGTCCTCGGGAAAATTCCCGAGGTAATTTTCCCGTGCTGTACGTCGGTCCCGGTACTCGGCGGAATACCGTCATATTTGGGCAAACCGTGTACCGCCGAAGGCGGTACCGTCAAAAATCGAAAAACCGTCAACCGTTTAAAAAGTACCGTCATTTTGCAGCACCGCCATAAAAGTACCGTCAAATAAGCGAAGTATCGTTTCCCGTTTAGAAAAACCGTCATATTCAGAACCGTCAAAGATTGTAGGGTGATGGTTTTCATTGAATGTTTTCATGTTTTAGGTTTTATTGTTTTATTGTTTACAGTAGTAGTATTGTTTTATTGTCTTATTTTGGTGCTAAATGTCTAAATGTTGTTTCGCGTGAGGCTGGTGAGTTTGTCAGCTTGACGGTTCGACGATCAGTCTAGCCTCTGTTCGTCCGTTCTATATAGGTATGCAGGAACATCAGCGGGGTGGTGCCGGCATGCTTGATCGCCGCCCGGCAGGTACTGTCAAGTATTTCGTCATTCGTAATTCTGTATTTCTCAGTGGCGGAACCGTCATATTTCAGTACCCTCAAAAAAGTACCGTCAAATTTGGCAGTACCGGGACCGGTACCGTCGTTTTGCAGTACCGCCAAAAAAGTACCGTCAAATATCGAAAAACCGTCTACCGTCTAGAAAATACCGTCACTTTTCGATACCGCCGAAAAAGTACCGTCAAATTCGGCGATACCGTGTACCGCCAAAAGTGGTACCGTGAGAAATCGAAATACCGTCAACCGTTTGAAAAGTACCGTCATTTCGCAATACCGTCCGATCTGGTACCTTAAAAAAAAACGGTACCGAGGACTACCCTGAAAATTATAATAATGCTGCTCTAAAGGGTCTAGTCGTCTAGTCTGACTGCTCGTGGCGTTCTACAACCGTGTACGCTGCTGTGTGGCTGTGCGGAATAACATGCGCGTGCAAGAAGAAAAATTATTTATACTATTTTAACAGACTACCAGGAATATATATATAACTACCATGTAACAGCGTAACAAAATCGGTCGGGAGGGGGGGGGGCGGGTTGTGCAGTTAGTTGTTGTTGTTCTCTCATGAATTCGCATAATAATCAAGTCCGTGGTCACAGGCCAGGCTCCAGTCACTTTGGAGTGGAAGAATAACCCAGGGAAAAGTACAGAACAAACCAAAAGTGTTATGGTACAGGCATCATGCATGTATCATAGATGAAGCAATTCATGCATCCGCCGAAATATAAAAATATGAACAAATGAAACAGGAAGTCAGCCTACGTATATACGTGCCAGGTCCATACTGGTACATACGTTTCAAGACTCGCATCTGAAACCGACAAGACCGCATGCCACCAAGGGAACGTAACCAACGTACGGTGTTTTTCGCAGCTTGCAAAGATGAGTATCGACTCTAAATTTGTCCAACTCACAGCTGACGACGTTGTTATTAGTAAAATGATTTTGTACAGAATCCTTGTGAAAACGTGATCATCCTAAAGTCATTGGACATTGGCATCTATTTGACAACAACATTTATCTATGTATGTATTTACATGAAAAAAAATCTCACTTTCCTTTCATACCGTACGTTTACACGACAAACTCTTCAGCCGTTAGTCGATAGGGGGGGGGGGGTCAGTCAATTTTCTCCAGCCTACTCTCTCGCAGCTGAGTGTGAAATCGCGCGTTGTGTTCTTTATCTGGTATGGGACGTATTTGTTTAGTATGTCCCTGCAAGTTGTAGAACCTCGTCCCCCAACGGTGCTCGGATGTAAATCCTACCTGATACGTACGAACGTGCTGGCATTAAATACTAATTGTCTGATTCGTTTTTAAAAGCGCACCCATGCATTATTATTGTTGTGTGTACAGAGTATCATCGTCGCGAAGTCTTGTTTGTGTACTTGTCTGCGACGACGAGCGGTGGAGAAGGCCGCTTATTGCACAAATACGTATATTTTATGTAAAATATGATTTCGTTTTTTTTTTGCTCGCTGCTCTCCGGCGGCCGAGCGTTTCTTCTTACACTTTCGGCCGCGGGGCAAGCTAGCCTGCCATGGGTACATTATGAAGCATGTCTGGATCTCGGCCGAGCTCCGTGGCGGCGCTCGGTGCTTTAAATGTCGCTTAGCTGGCTCTATTTGGCAAGGGATTGCGTTCCGCCTCCCTGAGACAAGCAGGTCACTTGGAACACCCCAAATTGTTTTTCAAAATTTGAAATTTTGATCAACTTTTACAATTTTTTGTTCTTCGTTGCTTTGTTCGTAAGAAAATGGCCCGCTACTCAACTAACCTCATCAGCATCGCAGGAGCAGTAGGAGCAACCGCCCGGACTACATTAACCTCAGCAGCAGCACAGCAGCAGCAGCAGTAGCAACAACATACAGCAGTAGTAGCAGCAGTACACATGTGGATCGGATTAGTGTGGGGTTTTGGGGGGCGCCGCCCTGGGCCGTTCGGCCCCGGATCTCGACGTGGGTGCGTGGGCATGGGTGCAGACAAGGGTAAACCGGCCTGCGCTCTCCCGCCGCACGGGCGGCCACTCGTCGAGGCAGGAGCGAAAGCGTCTGTGGGCGTGGTTGACCCGGTGTGTTTATTTTTCTCTTGCGGGGTAACTAGACGTGTCCGAATGTAAGGACCGTTTTTACTTGAACAAAAAGACATATCCCGGTATCATATTTCCGGACAGAGCAGCTGTCAGCAGGAGGAGGCTGGGAGGTGGAGGCCGGGAACAGCCGAGTTTTGGAACGGGCGCCACAAGGCACGGTTTGCATCTCTCCGCGCGGGAGACAGGGCTCACAGCGACATAAAGCGGGGAAATCTTGGAAGATGGCGCCGAGCGCGGCGAGGGTGGCAGCCATGGCGAGCGCAGCATGCACGCGAGTCTCGACCAGGCCCAATATTTTTTTTGGGCAGGGTGGAACCATGGGTAGGGTTCAAGGATACATAACTCCTTGTTAGCGATAGCCAAACTCAGGTATATACAGGGTGCCGCTGTGGCCAAAATCGGGTACAGTTCTATTTCAGCGTTCGCCACGCGCCCAGGACGCCATCTGATTGGCTGGGTAGATCGGTTCTAGGCCTGTTGCTATTAACGTACACACATGATACGCACATACATTTCTGACCGCATGCATCAAGTAGTGGCGGGTTCAGGCGGGAACACTATCGATGTAGCTCTACTTTCTAAGGGGAAAAACGAGGAGTACATTCAAGTTTCGCTTCCCCTCAAATACAGTACCAAGCGTTGAACACTACCTCCAACTCATGGAAAATCCTGCCACGTACGCCACACATACTGAAATTGTTGCCGCCAATCAACTAATTATTGTACAACACCCAAGAGCGACTGGCATTGACTGGTCAACCCTATTCATTACCACCAAGTGCAAACACGTGTGACGTACTATGTAGCGGCTTCCACCTCCGAGGCGCGCAAGCGCAACCACTACGCTCGTCCGGGACAGGTGTCCTTCGACGAGCGCAGCTACAAACTCGCCACCCTCGCGGTCGAAAGCTTTGGGCGCCTCGGTAAAGAAGGCAGCGAACTGATAGATCAGGTGGCGGCAAGCATCGTTGGAGGGACGGACGCATCGTCCCTAGCGCGGAAAGGCGTGTGCAAGGAGCGCCTATTCCAAATCATCTCTGTGACCACTCAGGTCGCGATTTCGCGCAGAGATCATCGGTATAGGCTATCTCTGAGAAAGAATCGTCAGGCCGCGAGGGGAAGGGAGGAAAAAGCGGGAGGACTACGGCCACTGGCCTGGGTGTCAATGTCTTTGAGGATTAAGGTAGAGTCTGAGCTAAAACATATAGGCAAAGAAAAACAGTAGATAAAAGGAGAATATGTGCGGAAAGGAAATGGGGAAACAGTTGGCGGAACATGCCACTGCTTTATGGTGAGATCGTTCGACTTCATAGGTACTCCTGCTGCTTTATGGAAGGATATTTGCTTCACATCGGAACGGCATCTACGCTATATTGTCGGACGGCAAAAAATATAATAGATGAGGCAAGCACACGCAAGACTAAAATGAGGAGGTAGTGATTACGATTTCTACGCTAGAAAAATCCACACATCAGCATTACGAGTGGATGCGTCCCCGGCCTCGCGGAGGGTGATATTATATGAGTTCGGGCATATCGACATAGTTTGTACTTGTGCAAGTAACATAGGTACGAGTAAGAGCACACACACTGATGATGCTATATTACACACACGCTTTTGTCTGACTTATGGTATGGGGAGGGTGTGAAAAAAACAGGGAATATATTGTCGACATAAAAAACTAGGGGAAAAATCGTTCCTGTTATTACGTAGTGGTAGACGGTATCCACAGAAAAAAACAGAGGCATGCATTGCGCCTGTCTCCGTAGCTGAAGCGGTCGTGTTGGTACGTAACTGACAAATAAAAACGGGCGATCGATATTATAGTAGGAAGCTTGCAAAATATGAGTATCGACCCTAACTTCGTCGCACTCACAGCTGACGTCGTTAGAATAATTTTATAAAAAAAAATTGTGTTGTTTCCTACTTGACGTGCTCCTTGCTGCTGATTGCAGATTGCATCTCTAGTGAGTTATATAAAGCCGGTCGCCCCGGTGGTCTAGTGGTTACCCTTGATTACTACTAGCGTTGGTCCTTGAGTTCGATTCCCACCGTTGTGAGAAATTTGACTTTTCTATATGCAGAAATGAAGAAAAAGGATCAAGTAACAACTGCTGAGAACGCCTAGCAGCGTGGGTAGGTACAACTCGATGCGAATCGACGAGGGAAGAAAATGCTGGATTCTCGAGATAAACAAGTAGGCATGTACCGTAGTGGGGAGGGGGTAGGAGGGCCCGCTATGTGACCCCGGATCTGAGAGGGGGGAGGGCAAGAGTAGTGCAAGGATTATAAATGGGATGGGAAAAAAAAGTACAATACAAGAACAGCTGTTCAGATAAGCTACACCAACAAGTAATTACAGCAGTACAGTGGGGGTATCCGATTTTAAGATCTCCCCCCGTGACAAGCCGAAGCAGGCGCGCATTGCTCTTATCTGTTGTGTGGGCAATATATGACTGTTAGTATGTCGGGACATGGCGATTTGACCGCTCTTATGTCCCGAATGGCTTTCTTTGGCGCTCTGGGTACCAACTGTATAGATAGATTCATCCTGAGGTCAAGCGTTTCGTACGAATTGCGGTCGCTTGGCGAATCTTTGCGCTACGCGAGCAGAGTACAAGAAAACCCGCGACAATATTAGCGAGCTTAGTTAGGTTTTTACCATACGCGAATGGAATCGAAATTTTCAGCAGATGTTTCCGGTGGCGCGCATAAGCGACGAAGAGATGATTATGTACGGGCAAGCATTCCATGATTATTCGACCATTATGCGAGTCAACTACGCATTATTTTGGCCTCATTTCAGGCTTTTTTCCACGGTTATTATGCTCGAGTAGTGCCAGTCTTGAGATCCATTTATTATTGTGTCGTTTGTGATGGAACACCCCATTTTTGCTCGAAATTGTGCTTATAACCGGGGGGCCCTAAATCCTGGATACAAATCGCTCTATTTCGTCCATTCATATTGCGTATGGTGCTGGTATTGTTGACACGTGTATCTCGGCCTCATTTTGAGCGTGCTTGCTCGGCACGCCAACCTGATATAATATCAAAATCGCTATTTTGTGCGACCTACCAAGCAAATAATAACTGGTCGAATGGTGCTCGCATTGCGACTGTTTGCCGTATGCGAGAAGTATGCGAGAAAACCCGAACCGGTCGAAATAATTGTGAGCTTATATTGAGTCAAAGCCTACCAGCCAATCACGAATAAGCCAATGAGGTCGGGGTTGACACGCCGTGCGGGGAGGTATCGACCCGGGAGATCATCGTGATAGTTCCCGCGTTGTTGGAGCTGTAGAGATTCGGAGGGTTTCCGAACCGGGGATGGGGACCTATCTCCCCCGTGTGCGACGGAACTGCCCCCCATTGGTTGGTGAGCCTCTATCATCCTCCTAGGGTGGGGCGGCGGTGTGGAGCTCGAACCAATCAGCGATTTTAGCCAACGGAATTGAGGTTTCCACACCGTGGGGGGCGGTGTCGACCCGGGAGAACTCGGTTTTATTCCGCGGTTTGTCTCACTTCTAGAGGTATAGAATGACCTCTGGACCGGCGATGGGACCCTATCGTCCCCGGGTGGAGCTGGCTCTATAATATACAACCCTCAGCCAATCAGAGATCGGCCGGTCGACGAGGTTGGGGATTATTTCCACACTGTGCGGGGAGATATCAATCCTGGTGATATCCGGGTTCGTTCCGGGCTGTCGGAGTTGCATATGTGTGGATGGATTATGACCGTGGGATGGGACCCTATCGTCCCCAGATGACGGAAACTTCATGTACGATCCCCGGCCAATGAGCGACCAGCGATCAGACAAAAAGGCCATGCCAGGTGTATGTTTTTTATAATTTCGTCTAAAACTCGAGGCTGAAATTCTTAACTGCCAAGTTTTTAGTTCAGTGTGCTATCGTGTACTACTAAAAATTCTCTATCTACCAGATAAGAGTGATCTACAGCAACAAGTAGCAGCATGATAATAGCATTCGAGGAATTGAATGACGAAGGCAGCGACACCGTGTTTCACGCCTAGAATACCGTCAGCAAGTCTCTCCATGATCAGACTATACACACAAAGACAGTCGGTCTGCGGGCCTCGGATCTAGATACTATCATGCATGGTGTAGCAGAAGCTGTGTGGCTCAGTGCGCGCCGCTCGGTAGCTAGGTAGAGAACATGCAGCATACATGGCCACCCCCTTGCTGGCCCATGATGCTTGGTTGAGTCAAAACATCAAGAAACGCATTCGAAACGTCTCTTCGAGGCCAGACTAGAGGGTCGGTCTGCGTGTGGGCTCGGATTTACCCGATCGACATATGATGAAGCTCGGAATCGGATTCACGCAAGAAACGGTAGAAGTGAGTAGTCAATTGTTAGTCTGTATCGATATCTTGGCATTACGTTACAATCTACATTCGTAGACTATGTGTTGTGTGGTAACGGTTTTTACTCTCTACAAGGTATCGAATAATGAATCGAACGAGTCGAAGTGCTGCCCTGCCCTAACCATGCCGGCACCCATGCGGAGCCCTTGTATTCACTGTAAAAAAAATCCCCATGGTACCGCGGTAGGTATCGTAGTAGTGCATTTATGTATTAAATTTCGGTAGGTAGGTACGTACGTGCATGGATATAGACGTCGCAAGCGCACGCATGACTAAAACGAGGAAGTAGTGATTACAATTACTGCGCCAGAAGAGTCACACAGCAGCATTACGAGTGGCTGCGTCCCCGGCGTCGAGGGTGGTAGTTCGGGCATATCGACATAGTAGTTTGTACTCGTGCAAGTAATATAGGTAAGAGTAACACCACACACACACACTGATTGATGCTCTATTTCACACACGCATTTTGTCTGACTTATAGCATGGATGGGGAGGTTGTACAAAAAAATAGGGAATTACTTTTCGACATGAAAAACAAGGGGAAACATCGTTCCTGTTGTAGACGGTATCCACGTAAGAAACCAGTGGCATGTATTCGTCCCGGTATCACATCGGTGAGTGGTTCTTTTCCCCTAGAAGACTCTATGGAGAAGTATAGGCTGTGTGGAAGGCGTGGTTTGTTGTTGCTGTGGTGCAAGTCTCCGTTGCTGTTTTGGTCGTTTGCTGCGGTCAACTGGAAAAGCGGTCGTGTTGGTACGTAACTGATAAAAAAAATTGTGTTGCGTCCTAGTTGACGTGCTCCTTGCTGCTGATTGCTGATTGATCATCTCTAGTGGTTACCTTCGAGTACTACTAGCGTTGGTCCTTGAATTCAATTACCACCGTTGTGAGATTTTTTACTTTATTTGCAGAAATGCAAAAATAGGACCAACTAGCTGCTGAGAACGCCTAGCAGCTTGGGTAGGTACAATTCGACGCGAATCGACGAGGGAAGAAAGTGCTGAATTCTTCTCGCGATAAAATATCAAGGTATGTACCGTAGTGGGGAGGGGGCAGGAGGACCCGCTATGTGACCCCTGATCTGAGAAATACTACTACTGGGAGGGAGGGCGAGAGTATAGTGCAAGGATAATAAATGGGATGGAAAAAAAATCGATACAAAATCGAGAACAGCTTTTCAGACAAGCTACACCAACAAGCAACCTATTACAGCAGTACGGCGGGGGTATTCCGATTCAAGATCATCCCGTGACAAGCCGAAGCAGGCGCTCATTGCTCTCATCTGTTGTATGGGCAATATACGACTGTTAGTATGCCGGGGCATGGCGATTTGACCGCTCCTCTTATGTCCCGAATGGCTTTATCTTTGACGCTCTGGGCACCAACTGTGTAGATTCACCCTGAGGCCGAGCGTTTTGTACGAATTGCGGTCGCATGGCGAATTTTTGCCTTACTCGTCGAGTAGTATGCAAGAAAACCCGCGAACATATTGGCGAGCTTAGGTTTTTATACCCAGCAAGCAAATGAAAACGGGATTTCCAGCAAATGTTTTCGGTGTCGCACAAGCGACAAAGAGGTGACTATAGTATTCCATGATTATTCGACCATTACGCGAGTCAAATACGCACTGTTTTGGCCCCATTTCAGACTTTTTTCCACGGTTCTTATGCTCGAGTTGTGCCAGTCTTTTAGTTTCATTTATAATATACTATGTCGTTTTGCTTTGAAAACCTCACTTTTACTTGAAATTGTGCTTATAACCGGGGGGGGCTGAATCCTGGATAGAAATCGCTCTAATTCGTCCATTCATATTGCGTTTGGTGCTGTTTCTGCTGTTCCATCAAGTGTTTCTCTCATCCTGGTTTTGAGCGTGCTTGCTCGGCACGCCAACCTGATATAATATCAAAATCGCTATTTTGTGCGACCTACCATGCAAATAGCTGGTCGAATTGCGTTCGCATTGCGACTGTTTGCCGTATACGAGAAGTATGCGAGAAAACCCGAATCGGTCGATATAATTGTGAGCTTATACTGGGTCAAAGCCTACCAGCCAATCACGAATAAGCCAATGGGGTCGGGGTTGACACGCCGTGCGGGGAGGTATCGACCCGGGAGATTGTCGTGATAGTTCCCGCGTTGTTGGAGCTGTAGAGATTCGGAGGATTTCTGAACCGGGGATGGGGCC